>VZTY01031432.1:86711-116412 GCA_013400935.1 Turnix velox
CCCTCCTGCTCCGGCATCCTGTGAGTGCAGGCGGGGAGGGGGGTTCCATCCCTCCGGCCGCCTCGGGAGAGGGAGGGCGGCTCCGGTGCCGGCGGGGTGACCCCCGCCCCTGGCCGGCCTCAGGGCTGGCCTCGCTGCCGGGGGACGCGTCCGCTGGGGCTGCGGCGAGGGCAGCCGTTAGGCTGGGTGTAGCCTGTCCGTTGTCCCCCTTGGGCTTGCCCTTCCTTCCCTCTCCCGCCGCAGGGCAGCGCTGGGTCAGCCACGTCGGAGGAGAGTGGGCGGGGGGCTGCCCCGGGGGGAAGGAGGGGTAGGGAAAGGAGTCCGAGAGACTTTCCGAAGGTATTCGGGGCCCGTTGGTGAACGCCTGTCGGAGCTGTTCTGCACGTAGGGAGTGCGAGCGGGCGCGATGAGGGGAGCACCGCCGCCCCCGCCCCCCGGAAATGGTTGGAGGTGCCCTCAATTAAACAAGAGTCTGGGGAACGCTTTTGGACAGGAAAGGGGGGCACATGACTAAACTTCACTTTCACGGCAGTCTCGAAGACGAGAGGAGACTAACTCTGTTGTGAATACTGAATTGAGCTAATTCACCAACTAAGCCTTTTGTGCATCTACTGTGCTCGTGCCTCGTTTGTAAGACAACTCTCTGAACTCTGTCTGAGAGGATAAACTCTAGTCTTAATAGTTTCACGTACTCGATCAGGAAAGTGTTAGAAGTCTCTTTTGGTTTTTTTTTATTTTTTTTTCCTTGTGTCTGTTACTTCCTATGAACTTAGATATATCTATATATACAGCTTAGAAAGGGATTGGATTGGCTCCTGGTAAAGTGGATTGCATTTTTCCTCTTCCTCATTCCCGAATGGGCCTCCCCCCCCACTACTCCTACCTTTTCCACCCGTCCTCCTCTGAGATAGTGAGTGTGAAACTAAGTTTAGATCAGTCACTTTTGAATTTCAGTTATGTGCTCCTAATTTAGAGAAGAAAAAAAACTGCTGTCTTCAAGTGATACTGCTTTTGCAACTGAATCTGTTTGCTTGTCTGTGTGACAGTCCAAGAGTGGCTGAAGTAATAAATAAATACATAAGGATAGATACAGATTTGAATTTATAAATGCATTCAGGAACCTGAACAATTTTCTCTCCTCTTGCTAAGAAGGAGTAAGTATCCCACACGGGCCTTCCAAGTAAGGTTCTGGTGTTTCAGAACAAAGTTGTTAATTATATTGAGATTCAGAACAAAACAAACATGTTAGTGCTGTGCCAAATTTGCATGGAACAAGCTGGCTTTTATACTACTAGACAGCTAGTTATCCTTGGTGGGTTTTTTCCTGCGTACTTTACTTTGTGTCGACTGAACAGTTGAGGCAAATATGATCAGGTTGTAGAACTGAAGAAAGGCTGTAGTTTTTGCCACACATGCAGCTTAATCAGCCAGCTCTAGCTATTGTTTGCTCTGTTAGCAAACTTATTTGTGCATGTGAAACTATTTTAAGCCGCTGCACTGAGCTTGTTTAGTGGTTGCATGTGTTCTTACTGGTCAAACTGACAGCATGATAAAACTGCTCTGTGAGGATATTTTCCTTGATTTTTCAGGCTTCTTGACCTTAATGGACAAAGATATCAAAAGCTGCTGAGGTGGTTCCCATGGGTTCAATAGGATTTGTTCAGGCTATCTGTTGGCTGGAAGGTATGGACTGAAGTCCATAGTCCAATTTAAAGTAACCGAAAGAATGGATGTGCAGTGAAACAGCTAGTAAGCAGGGGACAGCTGTTGCTTGCTGTGAGCTTGACCATTATTTGGGTGTTAACATGCTTAAAAAAGGAAGACTTTCTTTGAAGAACAATTGTTAATGTATCTGTATTCTGATGGAGTGCAAATAGCTCTTTCATTCTAAATATGCAGTATTTTTGTGCTGTTATAAAAAAGAAACCACAAATAACACTGTTAGTTCCTACAGCTAGTAACACCTACGCTTAAGGCTGGAGTAAAGGACTGTTAAAAGCTCTTAAAGCTTTCTTTTGAGGTAAATTTTTATTCATTCTTTAATGTTGTCTTGGAAATGCTGTCCTAAATTGTGTATTTGAGATCCTGTGTATTATTGGTTAACACCATAAAATCCAGCCAGTGTGATATTTTTGTTAATGATGAGGCAGTGTAGAGATAGGTCATGTCTGTTTCGTAACTAGAAACTGTTATTTTTAACACTTCTGTCAGAGTAGTCCTTCATACAACTTGTTTATTTCCAAATGCTTTTCACTGTAGAATTCCAT
This sequence comes from Turnix velox, assembly GCA_013400935.1. Classification (NCBI taxonomy): domain Eukaryota; kingdom Metazoa; phylum Chordata; class Aves; order Charadriiformes; family Turnicidae; genus Turnix; species Turnix velox. The sequence continues at coordinate 88,979 of VZTY01031432.1, forward strand.
AGTAGAGCAAAGAGACCAAGTAATGGTAAATAAATGTGAAAATGTACTGCTGCTTCTGTATTCTTAATGACTGCTCGCATTCTACCACATAATACTTTTACTGATAGACCTTAATAATCTTATTACTTCATCTTGTTTATATGCTATGTGAATGACTTGCATTGCTTCTTGTTTTAATTATTATTTTTCTAATATGGTCCAGGAAATATTCCTGTAGTCGACTAGACCAGTTTTTTCAAGTATTAAGTGCCCAATGCAAGATTAAAATACTAGTACATTAGCAAGTCTCCTTCAGAAAGGTTACGTAGTTAATTAAAAATGGTTACTAGCGTCAGTAACATCTTAGACTGGAGTGTTGTTCTAGATATTTCTGAAATCTAAAGTCTAACTTGGTTTGGTGGTGTTTTTGGTATTTTTAAAAATTTTATGGAGTGTTTATTAATGTTCATGGTTAGGACAGTCTATTCAAACCCAAAACTTCATCATGAATCAATCATTTTTTTCCATTTTTAAGTGTAGAAAGAGTGATGCTATTTATTGCTAGATCTAGCTTTAAGAATACTGCTGTTTTCTTAACTGCGGTTCAGGTAATGCTGAAAACAATGAAAGAACTGGTGACTTTACTAAAAAGATCTCTTTCTTACTTTAGTGTTGGAGCTGAATGTTAGCAAGTTAAAAGTATGCATAACACAAAGGAGGACCTTTTCCATAGGCTTTTAAGTTTTGTCATCAGATTGGGCTTACCAGAGCAAAGGAGGAGATGCTGTAGGGGAGCAGCATTCTCAGGTCGAGTATTACAGTAACACAAAGCCACATCTCCCTTTGTTACAGCAAACTACATCTTGGTAAATGTTGGCAGAGAGATTCTTTTAGTTTGATAGAAATCCTATGGTTCAAAAGGACTCCTGGTCAGCCTGCTCCCGACTTCCATAAAACTAACATGGTTTTAATTTCTCAAATGGAAATTATTATTCTTTGATGAAGAGTCTACTTCTACAAGTTTAGTACAGTACAAGTTTTTTTTACTTTATCTTGACTTCTAAAAAATAACTGCTGATGTGATGATTAGGAGCTGCTGTCCTCTTTATTCCCTCTCTTCCAATTTACTGAGGAAGTCTCTTTTTCAGATGTTTGTGTTTCTGGCTTGTGTCAGGAAGGAGCAACAAAGAATGTTTAGAACAAATGGCTACCGTGGGGAATGTTAAAGCCCCCTTTTTATGTTTGTTTGGGTTTTTTTGATTTTTTCCTTCTCAAAAATTTTCAGATCACATGGCCTTCTTTTGGCTTCTTACAGTACTTGTGGATGAAATTTAAATTTCAAGATTTTCATGAGTAAAAAACTTCTATATCAGCCAAGCTGGAATATTTGATGGAAGATGTTAGTAACAAACTAAAGAAATCTTTGCAGTGGTAGTGAGTTAGTGTCCCTTTTCCCAAAGTAAGTTCTGCCAGAATTAAAATCGTCTAAACAAAGTTCTGAAGTGAAAGTGGTTGTGTTGACACGACTTTCCAGTCCTCTTTTTCCTTCAGACTCTATTTGGAGGAAATGACTGTATGTTACGTGTATATATGTGCTTGTTTCTTAATAGTGTTTCCTGTATTACTGTATTTCTTGTTTTCAGTGTCATGGCAGAAGAGCAAAGGAAATGTCTATACCACAGTGGTTACTATGCAGTTCAAAAAGGATGCTTAGTTTTTGTTGGTTTTTTGTCTTCCTTTTTAAGAAAAATCTAAATTAACCTTGACTGCACTTCCACATGCATATGTGAGCCTTACTGATAAAAATAAATGAGGTTGTGAGATGGTGAGGGGCCTCCAGGGAGGCCTACAAATATGAGGAATAGCCGGTGCTAATATTCTCTTTTGCTAATAACAGTATCATAAAGAATAAGCAATGCTGTGACGCAGGGCTTTGTAAAGCTTGTTTTCTAGGCACTTGTGGATGTAGGGTGCTCTATGATGGCTTGGCATTTGACTTGCTTCATTAACTTCCTGCTTCTTAAGGGATCAGATTTTGGTGGCTTAGACTTGATCACATTAGAATCTGACATGAGTGGTGCTGAGTAGCTGTCTGCCCACTGTTCCTCGCATGGAAGTGACCCTCTATCCCAACAGAGCTTATTCTTTAAATATTTTATTTATTTTTTTCCCCTCCCAGCCGTGGCTTTTGTAGACAACTCCGTTGACATTTGTTAGAGGTCAGTGCTGGAATGGCTGCTCTACCAATAATCATAGGTTCAGTGACAGTTTGCGATTGTATTAGTAACAAATGCTCAGTACTTGTTTACCGTGTTTTGACCGCTGAATGTTTCAGCTGCCAGACATCGGAATCTTGCTTGTATCAGTGGTCTTAAAGCTTCCTTTGTTTGTAAAGACTCAGTTTTGACAGTGCTGTCTGAAGAACAGATAACTCATGTTCTCTGTAGCTGTTCCTATGATGGGCTGTGTCACTAGAAGCTTGGCCTCATTCACTGGAGAGGGTCAGTGGATAGTCAGTCTCATAGCTGGAAGTTTTGATCCCGGTGCTATTCCATAGAAATGATCATTGCTGAGTGTGAAGAAGTTGGCAGCAATGAGTGGGATCTGTGTGTGAGATGTTCTAGCGGGGGTTTGCTGGATAAAAACATGTCATAATAATCTTGCTCAGCCATCTTTCATAAGGTCCCCTTAGGAGGCAGCTGTGATTTGGATTAAGTGCTGAGTTAGGTTTGGTTGCTGCCCTCCTCAGGAGCTCTGCAGTAGTAGAGAAAGAATTAACTGGTACTGCTGCACGGGTGTATATTCCATTTTGTTCCCTGTAAAATAGGGAATACTCCAACCTACCAGAACTGTGCAAAGGACTTGTGAAATACTTTTTTTTTTTTCTATTAAAAAGAAGGCTTGTTAATTCCTCATAAGAGGTAATTGTACTTGGCTATCACCCAGTAAGCTTCCTCCATATGTAGATGAGTTGTTTATGAAAAATTTTGGTCATCGAATAATCTCTATAGGTGAAGAAGGAAATGAAATAATTGAGGATTTTGTAGACTAACTTTGGTGCTTAGGTGTGGTTCTCAGGTTCTGCTTCATAAATCTCATAGCTGCTCTCTAGCAGCGAGATTCTATCCAGTTCGTAGGTATAATATTAGTGAAAGTGGCTAATGCAAGTTAGAAATTATAGCAGAAAAGGTTTTAGCTGTTCTAGTGATCAAAGTAATCTGTCTAAGGGACAGAATTCCTGTTGTGTGCTGCATTTACATGCTATATAATGCAGCCTTTTGTCTTTAATGCCATGTGCCAGTCAGTCTTACACCACTTCATTGGAAGAGGAGGCTTTTTGTAGGCTTCTCCCCCACCTCTTGCCATGTTAAATAAACATAAAGATTGCTATTCTTACTGCAGCTCGCTAGTTAACTTTAGCATTTATAGCTATTGAAGTTATGTTCAGAATTTCCATTCTTGAACCACCAACGTGGCAACATGTTCTCTCTGTTATCATGAAAGGGATGTGACTTCTCTGTGATCTGTCCTTCAGGTGTGGAACATATCTTCCTATTTTTTCTGTGAGGATGTAGAAGAAAGGAGAATTCATCTTATATCATGGATATAATATGTAAATTGGGAATCCTTATAACCTGAAAGTTAAAACTGGAGAGAGAAGCATATGGGAAGGCTCTGCTCTAAATACATTTAATATTATTGCTTAACAAAACTGAAGATGAATGTTTGCTGATGTCAATGCTTTGAATAGCTGTAGTAGATCAGTGTAGAGTACTGTTAAAATAACTTCTGGAGTGCCTTTAAATTGCAAATGTAAGTACAGTAGAGCAGTTCAGCTATGCCAACTGTAAAATATAATGTCTAGCAGAAGACAGTGTGAATGTTTAGGTTTACTTGCTATCCTGAAAAACATGAGTCTTAGCCCTAACTTTTAAAATAATCATTAAACAGTTCACAAATATCTAACTGTGCACGTTCTTTAATAGGAGAAGAAACTGAACAGATCAAGGTAGATAGAACTGCTTTTATATTTACTGAAAAAGCAAAGGGCACTGATTGTCATATATTATTTGATGAAGCGTGTTGATAGGAAATGCTAGGTGCATGACAGCTTTGTTTCTTCGCTGTCACTGTGATGCTAGTGTTGCTTACTGAAATGTTAATTGGTTGGGTAGCAAAATGCAAAAAAACCAACCCCTAATCCTAGCACCAGCTCTGAAACAGTAAATTTCAACTGTGTAGACTCTAAAGTAATGTAACTTCAAAACATTTTTTAAAGTGAGTATTTAATAAATGTTGTTTATTTGTGATGCAGATTTGATTTACAGCTACTTGAAAAGTGTGACGTTGCTAATTTCACAATTACCATGCAAGTTTAAACATTTTGAGACAAGAAAGTAATTTGATAATGAATGAGTTGAACTATCTTGAAACCTCTCTTGCTATCCTTAATAAAACTTCTGCTTTCTTGTTGAGATGTTCTACTGTGGAGTCTAACTTTAGATGCTTTGGCTTGAAAAATTTATGTAAGCAAATTGCATTCTGTAAAACGAGTTCTCTTATGCCTGTAGGTTTGTGTCTGACTTCTGTTTTTAAGGTACTCTTGAGTTATTACTTTTCTTGGCCAAACACAGTTGTTTATCCAAGTGTTTCAAACACTGCTTTAAAAATCTGTCTGTAATGAAACTTGGACTAAAATGCTACTGCTTGGTGTTCTAGTAAATATCTAGCTTTTAACTAAAAAGGTGTGAATTTTTTAAACACAAAATCAGAATTTACTTTTACAGACAGTGTGAATTTAAGTGTGAAGGTACATTTGCAAGCTCAATGCACTACAATTTAATTTTCATTATACTTAATGCAAAGTGCTAAAAGGTTTTTTTACATTTTAATATAAAATGTTAGTATTTGGAATGTCAGATTTTTGTTATATGCTATCTTGATAGGTAACAATTTAATTTATAGTTAGTGTTCTTTGAATGATCTTGGAGTTTAAAGGAGGCTACTGGTCGTCTTAAATTGGATATCAGTGACATTTTTTGGGCAAGGTGAGGGCATGTGTATGTTTAGTCCTAAAAGCAGTCTAAACCAAACTGATAATTAAAGGAAATTAGTATACCTGAGCAATAAAAGTAACTCAGTTGATTTGTTAGCCCCCATGTTATGTCTCTGTAAAATTTCCTTCAACTTTGTTTCTGGAAACTTTTCTCATACATAATCACAGAATTTTGTGTTCTTTTGATATCTCATAGTTCATGTATATTAATTATCTTCTAATAAGAATGTTACCACAAAAATCTGGGCCTGATTAACTCGAGCGTTAAACTAACCCCCATTGTATTCCTTGAACTAGTGTCCCCACTGACTGGCGTATGTGGGTTGTAATGTTCTTGTTTCCACTGAGAAAAACAGTTATTGTTTTTTACTGCATTTGTAGGCAAAAGCAATAGTGAGTATATACTTAAAGGAGGAGCTTGAGAAGAAGGCAAGCTTTTTCTTATGCTGGAGCTGTTACTCAACAGGATTTTGCTGTATGTATTTAATGATATTACACTTTGGCAGCAGAAGTAGCTTGGGTTTCAGCTAGCCTTGCTGCAGCAGGCCGTGGTATGGCTGGGAGAATGGGGCCAGTCTGCTGGAGTTTGGAGCCGTTGCATTAGTAAACGGTATATCTCATTTGAGAGCACAATTCTGTCTTTTATTCTCTCTTTGCTGTTGTTGCTGTAATTTGTGTAATGTTCAGGAAGAGGAAGATTACTGAAGTGTGGATGGAAGGACAAAAAGTAAACTAAAAAAAAGATGCTGGAAGGAAACATAACTCAAAGAAGGAGAAAAAGAATTTGAGCTGGGGAATTCAGCTTAAATGGATCTAGTGATTGGAAGAAGTTGTAGCAAGAATAGGTTGAAGTGAGTTAAGAGTAGTAGCAAGCAAAACCAGACTGGGCCAAGACTAGAGATGAAGGGCAGAGGCAAGGGTGAACGAGTCTGCTGAAGCACATTAGGGTTTTTAAGAGGGCCCATTTAAAAAGTCAATTTGTACAGAAAGTGTTAAGCTGAGTTTGCATGTGCACTTACAAACATTGGTCTCCCTTATAGCTCAGCTGTTGGACTTAGCATACTGAATGTTATTTTGAGATGAGCGTACACAGCCTTAAGTTGCATGGAAGTACCAAACTGAGCATGTTCTACAGAGGTGGCTCACAAGTTTAAAACTGACTTCTGGTTGCAATGTGAAAAGTGGTTGTGTGATGACAGACTTCCTGAACACTGACTAAATACTTGTTGCTTCTTCTTTTAGACGGGGCTTGAATCCACCCCACAGAGTGAAGTCCATTTCAATGACTACATTCACACAACAGGAAATAGAATTTCTGCAGAAACATGGAAATGAAGTAAGTAGTATTTGGAGATCATGGCACTTTTATATAAATTAAATTTACTTTATATTAAATTCCTGTTAAGGAAACTTTTATTGTGTTTTTTTCTATTGTAGCAAAAAGTAGATGGGCCTTTTTTTCACCAATGTAATGTGAAGTGATGCTTCTAAAAGAGCTCATTCCATTTAGGTAGCTGATCATCCTAGTGTAAGGTGGAGCATGTAAACCCTGGATGTAGCTATTTCTGCCTTCAGTTTGAGATTGAAGTCTGTTTTAGTATGGTGCTGTAGCATTAGAGATTTTAGAGGCAGTTTTTGCTTCTCTTCTGTATTAGAAAATTCCCTCACTTTGTGATCTGTTTTAGCAGAACTATTCACTGCAGGCTACAGAGTGTCTTACCAACACGATCTTGGAAAGTTTGGTGGGATGAAGCCCATCATTAGCTAAAATGCTGATAAGTTTAGACTTGGGACATTTGTAACTGTCAGGTTGAAAATTGAAATGAAGTAACAACTTAGTTTTCTGTCATAGTAAATATGCATTATTGGTTGAAATTACTGATAGTGGATGATTTCATTCCAAATCAAGCAGAATTGAAATATGGTCTAAACTCTTCCAGACATTGTAAAATACTCTAAATCACTTTGACTAGGGTTTTTTTGTGGGTTGTTTTTTTTGGTTTTTTTGTGGTTTTTTTGGCATGTTAAAGCTGTATAACATTGTGTATGTATGTGTACTTTTTGCATAGTGAGAGTTCTAAAGATTCTCTTTTGGTTTCAGATATGGTATATTGAACAGTTTTCATTAGATTAGATTAACTCCAGCTTTACTTCTGGCTTCACAAATGTAAAGGAAACATGATTAGTTTCTTCCCTGCACTGATTTTAATTTGTTTTTCACTGAATTTGCAATGGTTTGAGAATGGCACCAGTTTCATTTTTTTGTTGCTCTGAAGCCTTAAGTGATCCCTAGTCAATTAATTAGTGTTGCTGTCCTTCTCATTATAGATCTGACTACTCTGCCAATCATAATTATTTGATACATAATTTATTATTGGTAAAAAAGCAGTCTGCAGAGCTCTGTAGTGGTATTCCATGTTTCAAAGCTGGGGTCTTTGTGCTAGTAGTACTTACTGCTCTAATTATAGTATTACAGTGATTTAATGGAGCTATCACATAAATGAAAGATGTCAGTTCCTGAGTGAGTTTAGTTGTGGATTGATGGATAGTAGTGCATTGCCTTAGTTCCAAAATGGCACTGAGAGATATTTGTAATTGCAGATGGTATATTTAAATGGTTCAGCTACCCAACAGAAGTGATACTGTTCTAAACACTGTTAGAAGTTTAAAATCTAATTAAACGTGTTTTCACTTTGTTGTGCTGTGTGTTGCAGTAGATACATAAGCATTTTGCTTTCACTTGTCAGTACTGGCCTTTGAAATACTCAGCTGCAGATATGATAAAAGTATTGGTCAGATGGAGTTCATCTGACCTTACAGAACCTTTATTTAATTTACTTGCTCTTCAGCATAGATGGTTCTTGTGTGTATATTAAGAAATCAAACTCTCTAGATTTTATTGATAAACATTCTAGATTGCAAACACATTTTTAATTTCCATTTTACTGTAGCTTGTAAAACACTTTCATTCCCAGTTTGTCCTCCCATTATTTCTCCAGCATGGCCAAGGCCTCTGTGGTAAGCTTTCTTGCTTCCAGGTGAGTAGGTTGAGGTGTACAACAGGAAGCTTGTTCTGAATAGCATGGAAAATAACAAGAAAGTTAAAGTAGTTACTCTGGTGGTAAACTGTTCTTAGATGAAGTAATTTTCCTCTCTCCTTCAGAGGGTATTTATAAGGAAAATGCATTGTAAGAGGTTGAATTTTTTAAAAAACATAAATCCCAATATCCTAAATATTAACTTTTCCCCAGTTGTTTCAAGTAATATCTTTGTGGCAGATGTGCATAAACCATTCAGCTACGAAGAAGTTCCCACAACGCTACTGCTTTGGGAATTTATTCAGAGCTTCTTTTCAGGTGTGGTGCACTATCATGATCTTTAAGGTCCCTTCCAACCCAAACTATTCTATTCTATCATCTTCCCTGTATATATGCTTCTGTTGTGCTTTTACCCCCCACTGGCAGCAAAGCACCACACAGCTGTTCACTCACTCCTCCCCAGCAGGATGTGGGAGTGAATTGGCAGAGTGAAAATAAGAAAACTTTGGGCTGAGATGAAGACCGTTCAATTAGGTAGAGCAAAATAAACATGTGCAAGTAAGGCAGGCAGAACAAGAAAAATTAATTCACTGTTTCCCATTAACTTTACCCTGAAACTGGAAAAATAGCATTATGAGGCAAACTAGTTACATAGTTATTTTTTCTCCGACACTTTTGAAAAGAGTATTATCTTATAATCTGTCCAAATAGCCTATTCTGCATATGGTGGAAAAAGAATACTTGAATGTTTTTATTTGGAAAATTCTATTCCTATGAGGGTAAAGACCATATTTACCTGAGCTAATGAGTGGAATGCTTATGTGGCTGTGCTCAGCTGCTTGGGGTTAGTTTAACAGCACCTAATTGTGTTTTGGTGATAGTCTTCCATAACTCTTGATGGCATCTATTCAAAACCAACCAGTTCCCGGCACTCTTACAGAACTAGCGTCAGCATGGGGCTGGTTCAGAGCTAGAGTTTAGCCTGACTAAAACGCTTTCCTAGAATCAACCTTTGCTGTGGAATGTGGCCTAGAAACCCAGGTGTGTAAAGAGCAGGACTAAGCTGGAGCTGATGAGTTCTGACAGCATGACCTCTGCTGTCAGGTGTCCTTGTAATACATCCCTGGCTCTGCTAGCATGATATAGAGGTACATGAGTAGATTGTGTATAGAACAGTGTCTTTGTTAGCAGCATTTATTGGCTTGAACTCTGTGCCTATGAAACCAGCTTCTGGACTCAAACTAACTTTAAAACCAAAATACTGGCAGTATAAAATCCTTTTGACTTCCAGAGATTAATGAATAATATTGACATCGGAAGTGCTGAATTACTGAACAAAGCTATAACTTCATAAGGAAACTAGTTCCAAATCTTTCTTCCTGAGGTGAATGCTATATCTTGGAACATAATTCTGTACCAGCATTACTTTTGGTGCATAACTGAAGGTGTTTTACAGGGGAGGATGTAGCGGTTAAGGGATGGGACGCTGCTTGATGCAAACAAATGTCGATTTATTGGGTGTCTCGTTAGCTTATATACCGTCTGATTCCCGGGCGTTACAAACCTATTGGCTACACACCTTGTTTAGACCACACCACACAGCCAATCAGTCATACGCGTCAGTCACCGTTCAAACCGACATCTCCGGGTAACTGGCCAACAATAGCAAAACGCCTCCGGCAACCACCTGATCTTCTTAGCCTCAGTAAACAAGTGTTAACGCTTGCAGGCAGAAGCCCGTTCTTCACCGTATAGTTAGTTTTGACTTTTAGCGCGGTACGTGGGGGTCTGCTCTCTAGAGCAAATGTTACAGGAGGAGGGGNCTGACCTTACAGAACCTTTATTTAATTTACTTGCTCTTCAGCATAGATGGTTCTTGTGTGTATATTAAGAAATCAAACTCTCTAGATTTTATTGATAAACATTCTAGATTGCAAACACATTTTTAATTTCCATTTTACTGTAGCTTGTAAAACACTTTCATTCCCAGTTTGTCCTCCCATTATTTCTCCAGCATGGCCAAGGCCTCTGTGGTAAGCTTTCTTGCTTCCAGGTGAGTAGGTTGAGGTGTACAACAGGAAGCTTGTTCTGAATAGCATGGAAAATAACAAGAAAGTTAAAGTAGTTACTCTGGTGGTAAACTGTTCTTAGATGAAGTAATTTTCCTCTCTCCTTCAGAGGGTATTTATAAGGAAAATGCATTGTAAGAGGTTGAATTTTTTAAAAAACATAAATCCCAATATCCTAAATATTAACTTTTCCCCAGTTGTTTCAAGTAATATCTTTGTGGCAGATGTGCATAAACCATTCAGCTACGAAGAAGTTCCCACAACGCTACTGCTTTGGGAATTTATTCAGAGCTTCTTTTCAGGTGTGGTGCACTATCATGATCTTTAAGGTCCCTTCCAACCCAAACTATTCTATTCTATCATCTTCCCTGTATATATGCTTCTGTTGTGCTTTTACCCCCCACTGGCTGTGCTCAGCTGCTTGGGGTTAGTTTAACAGCACCTAATTGTGTTTTGGTGATAGTCTTCCATAACTCTTGATGGCATCTATTCAAAACCAACCAGTTCCCGGCACTCTTACAGAACTAGCGTCAGCATGGGGCTGGTTCAGAGCTAGAGTTTAGCCTGACTAAAACGCTTTCCTAGAATCAACCTTTGCTGTGGAATGTGGCCTAGAAACCCAGGTGTGTAAAGAGCAGGACTAAGCTGGAGCTGATGAGTTCTGACAGCATGACCTCTGCTGTCAGGTGTCCTTGTAATACATCCCTGGCTCTGCTAGCATGATATAGAGGTACATGAGTAGATTGTGTATAGAACAGTGTCTTTGTTAGCAGCATTTATTGGCTTGAACTCTGTGCCTATGAAACCAGCTTCTGGACTCAAACTAACTTTAAAACCAAAATACTGGCAGTATAAAATCCTTTTGACTTCCAGAGATTAATGAATAATATTGACATCGGAAGTGCTGAATTACTGAACAAAGCTATAACTTCATAAGGAAACTAGTTCCAAATCTTTCTTCCTGAGGTGAATGCTATATCTTGGAACATAATTCTGTACCAGCATTACTTTTGGTGCATAACTGAAGGTGTTTTACAGGGGAGGATGTAGCGGTTAAGGGATGGGACGCTGCTTGATGCAAACAAATGTCGATTTATTGGGTGTCTCGTTAGCTTATATACCGTCTGATTCCCGGGCGTTACAAACCTATTGGCTACACACCTTGTTTAGACCACACCACACAGCCAATCAGTCATACGCGTCAGTCACCGTTCAAACCGACATCTCCGGGTAACTGGCCAACAATAGCAAAACGCCTCCGGCAACCACCTGATCTTCTTAGCCTCAGTAAACAAGTGTTAACGCTTGCAGGCAGAAGCCCGTTCTTCACCGTATAGTTAGTTTTGACTTTTAGCGCGGTACGTGGGGGTCTGCTCTCTAGAGCAAATGTTACAGGAGGAGGGGTAGAAGAAAAGATAAAACGTGGTGTTTACCGGACTCCTGAAAGATAATATCTCATTAGAGCTTTTATGAAATAGGCTGACATGCAAACTTCCTATGCAATTGGAACAGAAGTTCTGTAGGTCTAGTAGTGTGCTTTGTCTTATAGTTGAAGTGCAGAAGTACTTGTCTTATTGTAGCTTTTCCTTGCCAATACTGCCTGTGTTGCATACCAGAAAAGGTGGGTTTGTGATCAAAAATTTGACAACCCTAATTGAATTTTTATTATTCCTCGCCAGCAAAACTGTGCTACCAGGAGTTTCTGAAGTGTGGTGGCTCAATGTGTTATATAAGCAGAAGGCCTTTGTCTCTCCCATATCCACCTTCCCACACACAATGGAGATCTTTATCAGTGAAATTGTTACGATGTCGTAAAGCGTCGTTGAAATCTCACACTGTCTTAGGCAAAATTTGATGGATATTGCTGACTTCTTTATTGGAAGCCTTCTGGTGTGCCTTTCTCTGCCTTCTCAACACACACAAAAACCCCAATTGTGGCAGCATATAAAAGCAGACCCAAAAGCTAAACATTTTGGGGAAACAAGCATGTTTATATTGTTCTTAGCCTTTGTGCCCTGCTGGGAACTCCCAAAAGCATGAAATGTTACTGGGAGGCTGGGTTTTAAATCAGAGACCTTCCTGGTCAACTTTAATTTGTGGGGTATCAGATGTGCAATGAATGGGATGAGTTGTTCCTCTCTGTCAAAGTCGAAAACAAGGGTTAATACTTAAACAGTAGGTCTGCAAATGTAAATACTGCAGAGAAAAGACAGGTAAATGCAGTTATTCTAGGAAAAACAATTTCTCCCTCAGAGAGAGTGCAGAATCATGGAAAACAGTGGTATGAAGAGTTAAGACTTTATTGTAACATACAATATACACTTGGCCCTATTTCATCTTCCAGTGATTTATTTAAGTTAACTGACAGTTTCTGCCTCTTTACCTCCTGAGTTTTTATGTAGTCAGGGTGAGTAGTTGAAGCTGGTTGTGATTCTGTTGCCCTCTGCTTCATGTACTTACTGATCTAATTCTGAACTTCTCAATCTCTAGTTGCAAAATACCTAATGACATCCTTTGCAGACTTGGAGCTTTGTTGGCAGAAGAGTAGGTACTGTTCTTCCCAAACCCTTTGTTAAGGCTATGTCATGAACTTTTAAACTTCATGAAGATAACTGATGAATCTTGTTTTCTACTTACTGTTACCTGACAAGATAATACTTTGCTCTATCACGTTACTTAGTGGCTCTTGCAATGTAGCAGAGGCAGGCAAAACTTCCCAGTCTTGCTTTTGTCAACCGTTCAACTAAAGTAGACTTTCAAATACTGTGTACACCCAATAATTCTGACTTCAGTGCTGTGAATTTATGTGTTGGGGTTTTTTTTTTGGGGGGATTTTTTTTTTCCTTGCTGCATTGGTGAATGAGTGGGACATGGACTAATTATACTTTTCAGGGACAGTGAACAACGATTATGGATTGTTGGATATATTCCACTGTTTCTAAGGACTTGAGTATTGTATGTAGCTTGAGTATTTACTCTTGGCTTCACTTGTCAGGCTTTTCTCTGAGCAAAGTCTTTTGTTAATTAGAGCTTTGGTTATTAAAAGAAGGGCCTTTGGTCAACGAGCAGAACTTTTGAGCAGGGATTTGTTTGTGCTGATGGTGCAAACCCAATAATGTTAATACTAAATGGCTGAACCGGAGTATCCCCAAAAAGATGGTGCAAAGTGTAAGGTATTTTGAAAGCCATAGGACTTCTAGGCTTGGTACCTTCATAGTATTGTTTTATAACTTTGTGGTGAGTTGGAATGCTGCTTTATGTATTATCTGTAAAAGCAAAGGAAAGAGTAATTCTGTTGAAAAGTAGCTTCAGATGTATCATTAAACTTGGGGAGTAGCATTTTCTGAATGAGCTCTGCAACTCTTATTTCTGTATGGATTAATTTCAGAGGTATTTTGAAATGTTTTATCTTTGGGCTATTAAGTTCTCAAAGAATGTATTGTTTTGAATTTTAACTACTTTTGAAAATCACTCATTTGGGGTTTTTTTCTGAATTTGAGGGAAGAAAAAAAATTGTATTATAAAACTAAGAATAAAACTTCATTTTTAATATAGAGCAGCTGGTCACTTCGAGCAAGGTTTTGTGCAGATTTACATGTCCTTTAGAGCAGCCTCTTAGCACTTTTTCCCATGAAGTGATGGCTGGGCAAGAATCGGCATATACTGTGAATAACTGCTCATTTGTTCAGATGTCCTACCTAGGCAGCTGTTAGGCCTGACAGAACTGATGCTGATGGTGAAACATTGCCGATTTCACGTCAGTCTGATTTTTCTTAATTTCTGTTAAATTTTTTGTTTCAATGAATGCTGTGAAGTTCAGGTAGTGAGTTTAAAAGCTGTGATTAGTGTGGACTAGTCAGGATACCAAAGATGTAAATGTTGATTGATCATTCCCCACCATAACTGGACAACAAATTTTCTTGATCTTTATGTTAAATTTTTAAAATTTGAAATGAAAGAAAACATGATAGCTTGATAGTGATAAATACATTTGTCATGGCAAACTTTTCAGTGCTACTAGTGTCTTCTTTTAAGAGCATGAAAGGGTAACTGAAGAAAAATGACAGTTCTATGGCCATGTGATTTCTGTCTTTAACAAATAATTTTTTCTTTTTATTTCCAATTTTGAATTAATCCTATAATTTTATGCAGTATGCTGCTATTTGTTCTTTTGTAAATAGCTGAAAATTGTGTATTATGGCTCACTTGAAGTGTAATCAATGCTGTATTGTGGATGCCTGTTAAGTCAGACGATAGTAATGAAAGTATAGATAAAGCACACAGGTCACCAGCAAACAAGGAAAGACAACAGGCCTTTTATTGTGTCGTGAATGCTTGCTTGGAATTACTTGCTTGCTGATGCTCAAAGCATTGTGTGGTGCTCCATAGAGAAACAGATAAAACTCTGCCTTTTAATAGTTGCTTGTGTAATATTAAAGCTTTATAAAATTTAGCTTTCTAAATAGAGGATTATTAAGAAATTGCACTTTCTCTGGGAATTCTGTAGGTAAAAAATCTTAAGTTAAATTGACTACATCAGCAATACAAATTTAAAAGTTTTAATCCGTGTTTGTGTAGTTACTAATGCTTCAGTATTTAGGTATTTGTGAGGAATCAGTTGCTCCAGGAAACACTTTTGGAAACCTGCTTTCTGAGGGCTTGCAAAAATGACAATGCGGTAATTGATGACTTTCAGAAGTTAGCATTGTTTTAAACCCAGAGTGCATTTAGACAGCACAGTCCTCCTTTGTGCTTGTTTGTATCTGCTATAGCTGCAGAGCTCGTGAACAATAGAAGTCACAGAAGATCTTCTTTTCTGATTTCTCCTAAAAGTTGTCTGCGGTGGTCAGAAACAATTGAGCCTATTTGGCACAGTTGTTTAGGTGTTTATTTCCTTTTCCTCCCATTCTGAATGCATAGGCATTGCATTCGGGATTAAGATGAAACGGAAAACAGGAGAAAAGTGAAAATCTGGTTTGTGGTTTGGCTGTTGCTGCTGTGAGTTGATCATAGTATGGGTTTCAGTTGTACCAGTGACATGGGAATTGTGATGAGTTTCTTTAATATGCCTTGTTTTGGGTGTTTAGAGGAGGAATAACTCCATGGTCTGATATGACTAGGAAAGAGGAACCTCCTCTTTCATTCACTAGCATATCTTGTGCTAGGTGCATGCTGATAATCATGCCAGAGCCCTGAGCATTACTCTGACAGGTGCCAGATGAAAAAGAGACTGCTGTAACACTGTAACTTTGTCTGAGTCTAGGTGCAACCTTTTCTTCAGGGTCCTGATGTTCCTCCTAATACTGAAGTTGGTGTCAGGGACCGGGGACTGTAGATTTGGACACCAACTTCTGCTGACAAGTATTCTGTAACTAGCCACAAACAGGACTTTTCTCCTTCCTAGAAGTCATATGACTGATGGTACAGTTATCTTCACAAATCAAAATGTGGACAGGTTACTGCTGGTCCACATCAGGTTACCCACTGCAGATGTTTAATGCTATACCTGTAAATACTCTGACAACTTTTTGCTGACAAAGTTTATAGTACTTTTGTGAAATATTGCTGCTATTAAATTAGTGCTTCATGCTGTTACTGTAGAACATACTTTTTTGACTAAGCTTGTATCTTCTTATATCTTCTAACTTTGTATGAATTGTTAGATACTTTCAGTTTCATTTCATCTGTTATACTACAAATAATGGCTATTTAAACTTAGAAACTCAAATCAGTGCATTGATTTTTATCCCTTTTTTGGAGTACAACCTCTGAATGAATATGGAATAATGAGTTTATTTGAATTAGAAACTACTGATCTTATTTTAGATGAGTATCTAAATCACTAATTTAGAGCTGTCCTTTGATTATTAGATCTGGTTCCTGTTATTGTTTGTCTCTATCCAGTACATGACAATAAGAAATGTGGTGTGTTGGACATAAAATCAGACTATTTAAAATCAAGATAGCAAGTATGAAACACGCTGTTTAATCTCTTCAATCCTGACCAGTCTTTGAAATGCCCTATGAGACTCATCACATTTGACAAGTGAAGTTCCCATAAAGGCCAAGTTGCTACAATTTTGGTGAAGCTAGCTGACTAAGCAAGAATAAAACTTCCCTGGGAAACATGTTGTAGTAGACTTCCATCCATCTTGGTTTACCGATTTTCAGGGCAGTCAGTTCATGCAGATCTTGTTTGTTATAGCGTGTGCTTCCTCTGAAGGTCACAAGGACAATAGTAAAAACCTGAGACTATCACAGGGAAGGAGAGCAATGTTTCTAGGGAGGCATGTAAGAGGGATGGTCCAGACTATTTCAGAAAGAGAGTGGGAAGAAATGGTATGCGTCACAAAAACAAGGCTGTTCTTGACCTTGCTTTTGTGTGAGAAACCTGTTCTAAAACTGCAGTCGTTTCTAGAGGGTAGGTAATGTTTTGGGTAATGTTTCGTGTGTTGTTGAAGTGCATTGTCAGGTTACTTGCAGAGTAGTTTTAAACACTTAAGGAAACAAGTGTGACAGTTCTCATGTCTTGTTTAGATTTGAGAGCAGCCACCTTTCTTGTTTTGATCAAGAATCGAAGCTAAACATAATGAGAATTTTCAGTTGCTTCAACTTTTACATATGCTTTTGCCTACAATTAGAAAAGTAGAGCAGAGCAAGAGTAATCTTCTCATACCCTCACTGAAATTGATACCATTGTGTCATGATTATAAAAGCAATTTTTAAAAGTTCTTATAATCAAATGTGAAGTATAAATACTAAACCTCAGATTGTTTAGAAGGTGGAATCTAGGGTTTATAGCATATGGAATCTGTTGAAACGCTTTAAACTCTGGAGTTCAGGTAAAGGAATGTGTAGAATTAGGTGGAGAAGAAGCATCATAAAGGTCACAAGTGGAAATCATGTGCTTTGCTCCTTCATAAGTACATGCTACAAATATTTTGTAGAAGCAGTAATTAGTAGTGAAATGAGATTTGCGTGACCTGCTGTGACAGATGGTCCTTCAACTTTTAAGTATTTAGACCAGTACATGGTGCTCCAGTCAGTTGTTAAAACCGCTCAGTCTGGAACAAAAATTGTGCAGCCTCACAATTATTAACGGTTCAATGGATTAACAATTGTAAACTTAAATAGGTTTTGAATTAAAATCTATTGTTAATCTGGTGTTTTGTTTTGTTTTTTTTTTTTAAGGTGTGCAAACAGATTTGGCTAGGCCTATTTGATGATAGATCATCAGCAATTCCAGACTTCAGGGATCCACAGAAAGTAAAGGAATTTCTACAGGAAAAATATGAAAAGAAAAGATGGTAAGATACCCTTATGATTTTATAAAGGTTACCTCTACAGCAACAAAGGAGGGTGGACCGTTACCCTCACATTCTTGAGTGTGCTTTCCTTCTTGTGTGCTCCTTGGACTAGATTGCACAGCTTTGTAAAGCAAAATTATTTCTGGACTTCATTCAGAGGTTCTACAGGAAGCAGAGAAGGCAAACTACTTAAGTTTTTCAATGTGTGGTTCATATTGATGGAACACAAATGGCTTAAGGGTCTGTCAACACCAGTGTGAAGTAAGGGGTTTGCAGGCATTTGCTAGGAAGTGGAAGGCAGAGCTTTTAGTTTTTAAGCACTATAAATTATTGATGACTAGGAATTCTAGTCCATTTAAAAAAACATTTAAATAATTTTGTAAACCGCTCATAGAATTTGTTGCAGAGTCAGTAGTTAAAACAGCAAAGCTCAGATCCATCAGTTCTTACACTTGAGTTTTATGAATGGTAAGCAGAGCTTTCCATGTTGAAGTTGTAAAAAACCATTGTTTTTTTAAAATGTAGGTATGTTCCTCCAGAGCAAGCAAAGGTGGTGGCATCAGTACATGCATCCATATCGGGGTCTTCTGCTAGTAGTGCAAGCAGTACACCTGAGATGAAGCCACTTAAATCTCTCTTGGGAGAAGCTGCACCCACACTGCACTTAAACAAGGGCACACCTAGCCAGGTGAGTAATGACAGAACTTTTCTTTCTTAGTGGCATGAGAATTGTTGCAGTAGCAACTGTTGCCAAATAATATGATTACTAATACTTTATATATTTTCTCAAAGGATACAGATGTTTGCAGATCAAGTTCAAAATTGAAATATTTTTTCTAATACTAAGTAAGCAGAATTTTTCAATGTGATTGACAACTTTAATTATGATTCTTTTGCTTAAGTAACAATTTTAAACCTAATGTGACATATTTTGACTTCAATTTGAAAACAATAAAATGGCGGATACTGCTAACCATGAAATGATTAATGAATGGATGGGTGAAAAAGCATACAGGTTTGTTACTAATTGCTATGTATTCTCTAACTCTTTTGTCAACTAATTTTCATGGAGTGCCTGTATGCTGTTATGTGAAGCCAAACAACACTATGTAATTAGGTTTTGGAGGCAAGACGGTCTTTGAGAGTGTTTTACCCTTAGGATACAGATCGCCCTTAAGATTCAAACAGTAGAAGTTTGCAGTTTGCAGCAGCCTTGCTATTTAATTCTGCAATTTTCCTCTCCCTGGACTGAATTCTAAACATTTTCTCAGAATGCAGTGTATGGCTGTTTTATAATTCATAAAATCAGTTTTATTGTTAACACTGGTACAATATTTGTAGTTTTAAATACTTCATTTTGAAGTTTCTTGTATGCTGCTACCTTATTCCTGTAGGCTCTATCAATTCTTGAAATCTGCTGCATAATTCTCTTAGAAATCTCCAAACCAGCATAAACGTACTGTCTTCCTCATGCTATAGGAGGGAGTTCTGTGCTGCTACATCATCTTAGACATCACAAATAAACAGCTAGTTAAAAGAACATGCTTAGTTTATCCTTCCCATATTCTGCAAAAGTCAGTTAGGTAAAATGCCAGGTTTTTTGTATTAGCTTACTGAAATGTTGTTTTTAGTCTCCTGTTGTAGTTCGATCTCAAGGACAGCAGCAACAAGAAAAGAAACAAATTGACCTCCTCAGTGACCTTGGCTCAGATATCTTTGCTGCTGCTCCTCCTCAGCCAACTGCTACAGCAAATTTTGCTAATTTTGCACACTTCAACAGTCATACAGGTAAGTATACTGAACAGTGTATCCCCTTTAAGTGTTATACATATAGTTTAAGTTTTTGATGACTTAAGACTAAACTACAATGGTATGTATAATTTCTGTGCCTTGAGAATATTGTATTGCTCAAGTTTTTTCTTTATAAAGTTCTACAGGAAGTGTAAGATGTAAAGGCTGATAATCCAGCTTTCTGAGGTGGGAATTGCAGTAGTTGTTTTCTCTGATATGTATGATTAAACTATTCTGCCTACTACTAGAACATTACGTGCTCAGGGGAAGAGTGAGAGGTTGAGTAACAGAATGCAGGGAAGAGCTGATATCAGACCTTTGGTTTTCTTTCTGAAAATTAAGAGCATTCACATAAAGAAAACACACCTTAAAGTGTTCAGACAGATTGACAATAATTGTCAGTTTAAGAGGAAAACAAAGGCTTCGTCGTTTTAATGAACTTCCTCTTTTGTGTGTATGTGTGTCTGTTTGCATACTAGCTATGTAGGTAGTATTCTGTAAGTGCAGGAAGAATAAAAGCTTTGAGCATATGTATTGATGGGGGTAGACCTTGAATTCTTGAAGAATGACTTCAGTGAAATATATTGAGCCCTCAGGGTTTATTTTCGGCTAAAGGTCTTGAGCCATAGAGCTCTATCCCTAAAGAAGAGGTTGATTCTGTGGTCACTGACTGTTGTTGCTAACTTCCATTGCAATTGTGGCAAAGTACCTTTGTCTGCCTTGTCTGAATGGGCTTTTCATCTAGACTTTCTGAGAGAAATTGCACTGCTGATAAGTCAACAAGGCTAAGAGAGATTCCTTGCAAATCAGTCCTGAAATTCATACTGCTTGGGAGGAACTGTGATTGAGAAGAGTTAAGACACCTGAAGAATTAATTGAGCAAAGTATTACGGCTAACTGAAGTATCAGATCTATCTCTTAAAAAGTTAATCATGAAAGAATTGACTGAATTCAATAATATGGAATAAGAATTGCCATCACAGTTTATTTTTATAAATCTTTAATGTAAGTCAGCATGTTAATCATATTTTAGGAAGTATATTGAACTCG
Organism: Turnix velox; assembly: GCA_013400935.1. Lineage (NCBI taxonomy): Eukaryota > Metazoa > Chordata > Aves > Charadriiformes > Turnicidae > Turnix > Turnix velox. The sequence goes on from VZTY01031432.1 coordinate 109,269, forward strand.
GGAAACTTGTGCTGACTGGCCAATGTTGTGCAGTGTTACTGAAGAGGCTGCAGATATTTAATTCTTTCTAATAACTTACACTTTTCAAACTTGTTGCTGAATGAGTTTCAGGAGATGAAAATTCCACTAAAGGAGTATTTCAGTACCACATTCCAAATCTAAATAAAATTCCACTGTGTCTCTGCTGGGCAATTTAAAAAAGTATAAAAAGCAATATCAACGCTCAGGAATAAATTTAATCTCACAAAAAGTCTTTGCATTCCTATTTGGAATAAGTGCTGAAAAACAAAACTGAGAGGAGTACTTGGCTGTAATAAGTACATTTCTGTTTCGCTAATTCGCTATTGCTGTAATTGCCTTCCTATAACTTTTAGAATCAGTTCCTAAAAAAAAATTAATTATGAGTATGTGATAGCTGAATGTGTGTTGCAGGCTGGTTTATCTGAAGGTATTTTCTCACTTGTTTGGGTAAAATATTTGTAAGGCTTGTTCTGGGAACAGTAACTCTAGGATAGCGTTAAGTGAAACTGATAATGAAAAGTTAGACTCTTGCCTTTGAAATACCAGGAGGATTGAGCGGTCTGCCAGCTTTGGCAAAAATGAATTTTAAATGTTCACTTAAGGAGCTCTATAAACATGTAACTTTTGTTAGCAATTACACCCCCTATAGCAGAGGATGGAAGAACTTGCACTAGGTCCTGGACTAGTTGTTTAAAGCTCTTATTCCTGCATTCTTGTTTCAAGGCTGGGTTTTAGCTGTGGTTGAAAGGGAGGGGGACTTTTTTCCTTCATGTATACTATGGTTAACAAAAGAATCCCCTGAGAAACGCCAGCAAATTTCAGGTTGTTCAGTGTAAGTTGCTGTTTCTGCAGTTAAGACACAAGTGAGCGCAGAAGCTGATAGGAAAATATTAACAAGCTTGTGCTATCATCTGTGAAGTGTAGATGTAAAGCTTGAAAATTATGCAGAAAGTGCAACTTTTGATGCTTTCTTTTGTCCTGAGTTTTCTAGTATACTGAGCTGGCTCAGGGCAGTGTTGCATGTTGAAAGGGAAATGTGCTGAGCTTGCATTTACTGCTTTTACTTAATTTGGGAAGTTCCATCACTTCTGAAAAGTGGTGAGATTTTGAAGATGACAGTAGATAACTGTTCTCTACGTTCTGGTAATACAGACAAAAATCATAAAATACTTAGGCATGCAGACTTTATATAAACTAATGGAATATAAGGCCTGCAGGAAAAGGTGTAGTGACTCAGCACAACTGTCAAAAATATCAAGAGAGAAAAGGCTTTTCTCAGAAGAAATAAAATAGTATTATATAGTTGTCTTCTAGAGAATAATTTTAAAATTTTTAATTGAATATATGCAGATGTTATTTGTGTGTTGGCAATGTGTCAGGCTTTTATTCCATACCAAGTAGTGCAGACCTCATAGAAGAAACTATGAAAGGATTGTAGGGTAGCTGGCATTGCCATAGCTGGTGCTGTTACACTTGAGCTAGCATTATCCCATTAGTCTTTCTCCTGCTTTGTTGAACTGCAGTCACAACCGTGGTTGTAAATCTATACTAATACACTTCACTGCATTTCCTTAACTTATATTGGGTTGTTCTTGGGCTTCTGCATGGGGTGCTGAATTTTGGCATTGCAGAGACACATACTGTTCAGTTTCAGGGAAGTACAGGTCTTCACCTTTGTGCCACTTTTACATAGGTTTAAACTTTACCACATAAAATGAAGCAAGATTAACATCCGAGTACTCTGCAGAAGAGTTGTAACAGCTCTACAGTTTTTACATGAGCCCACTTGCAAATCATGCTTTCTTTATCAGCTGATGCAATAAAATTAAATGGCCTGTAGTATAGTATGTTTCAGTTTTTAATCTCAACCCCAGAGGTTTTTCATTGAAGGTTTTTCACTTTGCTTTCTTGTTGTTTGTGAGGCTGTGGGTTTTTAATTTGCTTGACTCATGCTGTGGTGGGTTGACTTTCGTGGCTGACAGTTGCCAACCAAGCAGCTCTCTTACTCTCCATCCTCAGCATGACAAAGGAGAAAGATGATGAAAATTCTTAAGAGTCAAGATAAGGACAGGAAGGTTATTCACTGGTTACCATCATGGGTAAAACAGACCCTGCTTGAGGAAGCTTAACAGGCTCAGTTAAAAACAGAGTATGATAGTGATAAAGTACAGAACTAAAGCCACCTCCCCCCCTGTTTTCCAGGCTCAGTTTCCCTCTTGAGTCTCCTACCTCCTTACCCTGCACAGTGCAGGGAATGTGGGTTGCAATTGTTTTGTAATGCTTCATCTCTGAAGTTCCCCTGCTCCATTGTGAGATACCTCTCCACAATGGGATACGTATTTCACAAACTTCCGTGTGGGCCCTTCCTGTAGGCTATGGTTCCATGATCTTCTCCATGGGCTGCATGGAGTATCTCTTCCTCCCTCATCACTGACTTTCACAGTGTTTCTTGCATTTTGCTCCCTCTCTCACAGCTGCTGCACAGTGTTTTTTACCCTTTCTTAGTTATGTTACCACAGATGTGCCATCAGCATTGCTTATGGGCTCAGCTTTGGGCTGCAGCACATCTGTTTTGGGCGCAGTTGAAACTGGCTGTTAGACATGTGGGCAGATTCTGATCTCTTCTTATCAGTGACACTCCTTCATCCCCTGATTACCAAACCCAGTATGTGTGCACACTTCAGTAAAAAGCAGCACTGAGAATAGTGAAGTATCGTCCTCTGTCCCAGCATCTATGTGAAGGCAAATAGTTATGCTTTCATATGTATTAGCAGCATTATGGTTTGCAGTAGTTTGTGCAAAAATGCCCTTTTAGTTTATAAATCTGTCATGCAGATGCTTTCTTACTGGAAATTAAGTAATGCAACTTTTTATTAGCATTATCTGACCATTAAGTAACAGTACTTTAAAAATGTAACTTAGTTTTATATATACTTCATATGCAAAATCCCTGCAGAATAAACAAATCCTGGCCCAAAATTATAATGTATTGGAAATGTTATTTTGTAAGATATTTTGTGGGCTTTGTTAGGTATTAATTCAAGTTGCCTGTATAGATGGAGGTTTTTTCATTTGATTAAATCCACTTTTTTTTCCCTAGCTCCTTGCCTGTAGCAGTATTTAAGAATTTGAGGAGCTGATCAGTTAGACATGGAATTCCTGTTGAATCTATGGATGCTTGAATTTCCAGCTCTTTGAAATTAGATGGGTGTTTTAGTTTTAAAAAACTGAGTTTTCAATTTAAATTAATTTATTAATCTAGCCAAAACTATTCAGGTGATGTCACACTAAATTAACCCAAGAAAGGAGCATTTTGTATGTGAAAAATTCAAACTGTTGATATGTTGCAAGAACACTTTCTAATATTTATTCCCAGAGAAATATTCAGTCCACAAATTGATACCTGGGTTTGAGTTCTAGAGGTATGCATCTGGTATTCCATACTTGTTGGCTGTTTTCCCTTGACCAGCCACCACTGCAGTTGGTCTAGGGTTAAACTGAACAGGACTTCATCAGGTCATGCAGTTTTGAGTAGTCCCATGTCCATTAAGGAGAGAGGGAGCATTAAGTGGTGCAGTTCTGTGAAAGTGATTCATGAAAGCTTGTTCAAAGACAACTTTTACTTGTAGCATGTAATGTCTAATTTTTTTTCATGTAAAAAGAAATTACAAAGTGGGATAGAACACTTGAAGTCTATCATGACCATGAATTCAGTTAATACATCTGTTTTTGTATTTATTTCCCATATCCATTAACGTGTTTTGTTCCTTTGCAATTTACAGCGCAGAACTCTGCAAATGCAGGTTTTGCAAACTTTGATGCATTTGGACAGTCTAGTGGCTCGAGTAATTTTGGAGGTTTCCCCACAGCAAGTCAGTCTTCTTTTCAGCCCCAAAATACAGGTAGAACTCCCAGCACTTTTGATAAATAATTGAAATAATCCTTACCCATATGTTGGAAGGTACTTAAGTTGAATTTATTTCTTGCATCATGCCTGCTTCAATGCAATCAAGCCATCTGAAGCTCTGGGGAAACTCAAAATTAATTTCTTCTGTTTGGTGTTGATTTTTTTTTTCCTTTTTTTTTTTTTTCCTAATGCTGCTCAGAAGTCTGATTTATGGCACTGTTTGTTTGTTAGCTCTACACCTGAAATAACTACAAAAAGAGTAAACTATACTGCTTTTGATAAATATAGAATTGACTCATTGTCTTATAAAAGAACTGTTTCTGTAGACCTAAAAGCACATCACGGTACCAGAAAGAAGTGTGTGTCTGTGTGTAGGTGTTACATGTGCACACGCTTCAGTACATTTGATTTCATGTGTAGAGCCTACTGCTAAGATTTATTTTGCTTTCCTTTGATTTGATTATGCTTTGGAACTTTTGCTTGAGCTTACACTTGCTATTTGTCTAGATTTTTGGCTGACTGACTTTCTTTTCCTTTTTTTTTTTTTTCTTTTGAGTGTCGTGTCGTTTTAAACTTCTTTTCAAATTTTCTTTCTCCCTTCTTATGTTAACTTTAACCCACACACAATTTCTGGCTGTCCAGCGTTCAGAACGCTTTCATCTAGCTGCAGTTTTGGTGAATTTACTTCAGCTTTTCCTCTCCAGGCTGTACACAGTAAGTTCCACACAGTGGAAAACTCAGCTTGCTTCATGTTATGCCATTGTAGTTTAGCATTTTCATCCCTACTGTTGCATATGTGTTAACTTTTTGATTATGCTATTGGAAAGTTGTGTGTTCCGTAGCTGTAGCATGTCTGGAATCCTCAAACAACTGTTAAGAAGTGTGATACACATAATGGAACAACTCATTTAAGTACATGACTTGCCTGTATTAAATTCTGTGGACAATGAAGAGATGGAAGCTCATGGTTTCAGGGTTGAACTGAGGAACATTATGTGGATCTAAGTTAGAGTCTTAAAATTTATTTATTTATTTCTGCCATCCATTGTTTCTTCTCCTTTGCCTCTTTCCTGACTGGATATAGTCTGAAAATCTCTGAAGGGAGACCAAAGCTATTTTTCTAAACCTTAACATGGAGTCATACTATTTTTGGAATTCTAGGCACTGGTTTTTGCTCAGAACAATAAGCGACACCTGAAATGGGTAAACATTGTACAATAGTACAAAAGTAAATGCAAATAGTAGCTATCCATTACACACATATAACAAGAAAATGAGGCTTCTGTATTGGGAAAGATTCAGACAAATACTTATCTTTGTAACAAAGTATTGCAATTACTTTAACAACTAATAAATGGCATACAGTTTTTCAAGACCAAATTATTGCTGTGATTTAAGCTTTTTAGGGGCATTTTTTTGTCTGTAACCTGCAGACTGAAATACATTAAAAAAAAATTCTGATGACACAATGTGACTTTGAAGTCTTATAGATGTTGTCTCATGTAACCACAAAAAGGTGGCATTCTTTTGCTGTGAGTCACAATTTCAGAGACTTTCTCTAGATTTTGAGTGTTGACCATGTTTAACATATTTTGTTGCAGGTGGAAGCGCTGGATCAGCAAATGCTAACTTTGCTCACTTTGATAACTTCCCCAAATCCTCCAGTGTTGATTTTGGAGCCTTCAATGCTTCTCAGAACAACACAACAACAGCCAGTAAAGCAGCAGTGAATAAACCGAATCTGCAGTCAGCTGACAAATATGCAGCTCTTGCTAATTTAGATAATATCTTCAGTGCAGGACAAGGTATTAAACTTCATTCTTTGACATTTTTCATGTGTAACTTACACAGGGATGGCTGTGCAGGTCGGATTTGTATCTATATTTCAGCATGTCCTGTTAAAGTTATCAATAGATTTTCATGTCGGTATACCCTTAGTTTGTGAGGTGCAGGTTTTAAGACTTAACATCCCTCAAAGGGGATGTCATCAGAAGACTGGTGTTTGGAAACCTACTGTCAAGATTAGTAACTCTAGCAGAAATGCCTACATAATTGTTTACATTAAAACATATAGAGAAGGCTGTTGATTGGAGAGCAGCATCTATTGCAGAGAATTGCCTCTCTGCAGCAAAAGGATAGGATTTGCCTCTCTGCAGCAAAAGGATTTGCCTCTCTGCAGCAAAAGGATTTGCCTCTCTGCAGCAAAAGGATTTGCCTCTCTGCAGCAAAAGGATTTGCCTCTCTGCAGCAAAAGGATTTGCCTCTCTGCAGCAAAAGGATTTGCCTCTCTGCAGCAAAAGGATTTGCCTTTAGTTGTTTTATATGCTACTGGTAGTGATACTTGAATTCAGTTGATTTTAAGTTAAGGAGAAAAAGATAGTTATTCTGTAACTCTTAGCTGTATAAAATTTTGTGTTGGTTTACAATGTAGAGCTTTGTTCTGAAATGAATAATTTGACAATTTGTTAAATTTTGTTGTTGAAGAAAATGGAAAACCAAGAGATGCAGAATATCTATAGAAGCATGGCATGGCACTTTGCTAATGGCTTGTTGAACTTTTTCTTCCTGTGCATCTTTTAATTTCTAAGTCTGATCTTTTAATTTCTAAATCTATCCATAAACGCTAATTTAGATCTCAATATCAGGGTAGAAAGTGAAACAATCCCTTTTCATCTGGTTTCTTTCTTTCTAGGTGGTAGTGAGCAAGGAAGTGGCTTCAGTACAGCAGTGTCAACATCAGCAGGTCCTGCATTGTCAGCCCCAAATCAGTCCAACGCATCTTCAGACAAGTATGCGGCTCTAGCAGAATTAGACAGCGTGTTCAGCTCCACAGCAACCTCCAATGCATACACTTACACCAATAATGTCAGCAGGTACTTTGGTACAAGTACTTGTCTTTGAGTTTAGCAATATATAGCAAAGTAGCTCAAAGTTTTTTCTCTGTACTGCTTTTCTTTCTTGAGATAGGGAGATGTTGCATGAGTTGAGATACTGGCTGAAACTGCATCCTTTGGTTTAAGCAATAGCAGTTTTGCCTAATAGGATACTGTAAGATAACTTTATGTGAGGAGAATATTCTCCCCACCTGTCTACTCATTACATGTTAAATCTGTTGGATAGTACAGCTTCCGTCCACAGAATATTTCCATGCATATTGAAAATCATAGCATCATCCCCTGCAAAAAATACATTATAAATATACAATCATAGAATAGT
>VZTY01031437.1:2199-12988 GCA_013400935.1 Turnix velox
AGGGGAAGGACTTTTTAACATAATATCGGATGGGAGGACTAGAAACAATGGATATAAATTAGAGGGGGATAGATTTAGACTAGACATAAGAAAGAAATTCTTTACAGTGAGGGTAGTGAGACACTGGAAGAGGTTGCCCAGAGAGGTTGTGGATGCCCCCTCTCTGGAGGTGTTCAAGACTAGGGCACTGGGCAGCCTGGTCTAGTGGGAGGTGTCCCTGCCTATGGCAGGGGGGGTTGGAACTTGATGATCTTTGAGGTCCCTTCCAACCCAAACTATTTATGATTCTATGATTCAGGTTTCTTTTGCAGCTAAACGAAAATGAATTACCAAGTAAACTGATAAAAGTCTATCATTGCCCACATAGAACTATGACCTCTGTTACTCATGTATCTCAGCATGTGGGTATGATCAAGATGTAGTTGAGGTAGCCAGATATGACTTTGCATCTTATTTGATTTTTAATAACACACTTCAGCATATTCTCTGCTAACTTTTCTGCAGTGTTCGTTGGATCTTGGAAAGTGTAGTTCTAATTGGTTATAAATATACTCCATTCTTATTCTGTAAATAACCATGTTGAAGGACATGAATTGGAGTCCTCACCTTTTCTTTTACAGGAGTGGATGTTTTCAGGTGATTAAATCCTTTGTTGTATGTACATCCCTACTCACACCTATATTTACACACAACTAGCTGAATTAGAGTGGAAGGAGATTTTTTGGTCCATGGATGGATTATGAAGCTGGGCTTTTGTGATTTTTGTAGTAAGTTTAGACTTGAGTATTTCTAAGAGGTCATGCAGCATGGTGACAACATAGTCTGGGTCATTAGCAGACAGGCAAGACTTTGCTCTTCAGAATCAAGACTTCTTGTGCAACATTCACTTGATGGGACTGGTAAATGTACAAGAAATTCAGGCACATTTCAGAGATTCAAGTGCCATAAAACAGTGAATATTACTAATAGTTTAAAAAATACTTTAAAATATTGCAGACTGGTTATAGGGTATTAGACATACTTTATCATCAGTGTGCTGGATAGTTCTTCCTGTCAGGAGCACAGTGGGATAGAATCATAGAATCATAGAATAGTTTGGGGTGGAAGGGACCCCAAAGATCATCGAGTCCCACCCCCCCTGCCATAGGCAGGGACACCTCCCACTAGACCAGGCTGCCCAGTGCCCTAGTCTTGAACACCTCCAGAGAGGGGGCATCCACAACCTCTCTGGGCAACCTCTTCCAGTGTCTCACTACCCTCACTGTAAAGAATTTCTTTCTTATGTCTAGTCTAAATCTATCCCCCTCTAATTTATATCCATTGTTTCTAGTCCTCCCATCCGATATTATGTTAAAAAGTCCTTCCCCTGCCTTTCTGTAGGACCCCCTCTTACAGTGATGCCTTTGACACCAAGCATTTTAGAAGTTCAGAGTAGCTCAGAAAGATCCTTTCAGTGCTGGTGATGCCCAGCTGCTGTTGTAGGCCTTTGAGACCACTAGCAGCTGGTGAAGTTGGAAAGGGACTGCTCAGACCATGCCAAGAAAAGTGGAATTGCAAAACTGGCAACTGCTCTTCTTCAGATGCACCAGAACTGCTCAGTCCTGACAAGGAGACCACTTACCCCCTCTCAAAGTACTGGATGTACAGTGCCCAGACACTTCCTTTCACCATCTTCAAAGTTGATTGTTCCTGTCCTTGATGGTTTTTTCACAGCTTCAGGAACTGATTCACCCTACTGCTTATAATTGAGCACACCAAACAAAAGTAGTTCTTCTTAGAGCTTTGCACCTTATGGCTGGATTGTGAGGTTACATCTTTCTTAGGATTTTGAAAAGCCTTTTTGGCTAGAAGAGGTGATTAGTGAGGTTTGCAACAAAAGAGGCAGGAAAACTCCAGTCCTGTTCATCAGTCAGGACTGGAAGCCTTTTTGTTTTGGTTCTTTTCACTTATCCTTTTGAGTTATAGGCTTACTGCTCTTGAGGCCACAGGGCTCAAGGTGATTATTAGAGCAGGGCAAAAAAATAGTGTCATTTTTCACATGACTGAAATGTCCAAAAGCTGATTCTATTATAAAATATAAATGCTATATAAATACAAGTAGATAGTGCATTATGCATCACAGGTATGAGTCACATGAAATCAGGGTCTGTAGGCAATTAGAATCAGGGACATCCAGACCTAAAAATCTACAGATCCTTTTTCAGTAGCTTTAATGAAATTAATTTTACCATTCATTTTACCTGCAATTGCATGTGTATTTCAAGGTAGATTTTTAAAAATTTTTGATTCAGAGATACCTGCTAGCATCTGCCTGCTCTCTGATAAAACAACTCTAAGTTCTCTATAATTCTAAGGAAAGGGGAGAAAAAATGGTTGTCTCTGAACTCCTTTTTAAGAGGATCTCTACCTTTGTCACCTGAGTTGGGGGGCCAGAGCTGTGATCAGCAGCTTTATGTTTTGCACTTGGTAAATATTTGTAAAATATTACACATGCAGAGTACAACCTCCATTCTAATTTTCCTTTCATTGTAAGAGAGAAAATAGAAAATTCTTTTAAAAGCAAAACCAGTTTACACTCCAGGAAGCATAAATAGCAACCCCCAGTTGACTGTTCACTAAGCTAAATGTACCTGGAAAATTCAAGGGAAATAACAAAGCTTTTTGCTTTTGCCTGATGGCAGCCCTGACTTGTTACTCAAAATGCTCAACTAACACTTGACTTTAGACACAAACTACATATCCTTCATCCTTTTACTACTTACTGTAGGTGGATAAAATCACCACAAGACCTACCCAGTAATGCCAAATACATGATGATACTGCTTTTTCTCCCCTCAATGTGATTAGGTCAGTTCTGAGTTAGGTCTGTGGGGCTGAGAGCCTATCTAGTATCTTCTGTGAAATGTGCGGGTGGTTCAGTGTTTACTGGACAAACACATGAGTCAGAAAATATTCTGCCTGGCTTCCAGGCTCCCTGGTGAAGAGAAATGACTGGTCTTGAGAAGGTGAGCCCAGGTGAGGTAAATGTTATATGACTTTTGCATCTAAGAGATGTTTGCTTCACAACCAGCTTTCTGGCACAGGAACAAAATCATTTCCCTCCAACGTTCTGTGTCTGGAGAGGGGAGAGCTCTGAGAGTACATCTGTGAAATTTTAATAGAACATGAACTGTGCATATAGTGCATATCTAATCCCCAATTTTTAATAGACAGTGATTTCTTTAAAAGCTTAATGCTGCCTTTAAGGCCTTTGACATTTTTAGCCCCTTATCTCTTGTATGTTGCACTGCAGTGGCACATTTTGGTGTCTGATGTAATGTGAGTGATATTTGTAGTAATTTCTTTTTGATTTTCATCAAATTGAGTAATAAGTGGGGATTATCCTGCAGAGATAATACAAATTAATCATCATAAATTAGTGATAAGAGTGATTTTGTGTCTGAGAAGTGTGTCCCTATGAAGGGAGTTGGGTGGCAGATACAAGTGAGTGGGAACTCAGTGAGGAGAAATGGGTGGGATAATGGTGGGTGATGTCTCAAGGAAGCACAGTAAAACCGAAAGTCACAGGATATTCAGCAATCTGGTGAGAGACCAGATTGTCCAGAGAGTCCATCCTAGAGACTGGATCACAGGCAGGCAGATAAAGCAAGAGAAACTGAGGAAAAATGTCTGATTGTGAACTGCCTCACTTCATAGACCACCAGGGAAAAGAACACCTTGTATGTCCCTGCTGATAATCCAGCCCCAGGCTTGTGAGAGACAAACCTGAGCCAGTGGTGTGTAAGCAGATAGAAGTGAGGGAAAAAAGAATCCTGAAGATGATGAAATGGAAACTGAAAATTATTTTGAAGAGCAAGCTTTCTCTAAGAACTATAAATTGCATTGAGAACCAGGAAAGAGAATTTCCATGCATGATATTGAGTATCAAAACCTTTTTTTTTCTAGATACAGGAGAATGGAGGAAAGAAACAGTATGTGACCAGAGGGGACTACAGCATGGGATGTCATGAGAAAAAGGAAATGAGAAGGGTTTTTAACCTCACAGGTACATTGCCGACATGTAGGAGCAGATCAAATGGACTGACTGTATTCCCAGATGTTCTCAAAGTGAGCAGGAACTGACTATCACTAAGAGTTTTTTATCTGAAAGTCAGTACCAGTATGTTTTTTCAGTTCATATAAACAAAGAAAAAGAAAGGTTTGTTCTGCTCCACTGGAGCAAAAAAAATACACAATAGACTTCCATTCAGGCACACAAATAGCAACTGTCCTGTGACTTCTCTATTTAAATAGGTATCCATGGTGAGATCTGCACAGCTTTGGTTAGATGCCTGCAGAACGGTGCTGTGGGTCACACTGCAGACAGGAAGGAAAAGATGGCTGAAAAATTATCCTTACAATGGGGGAATGAATGAATGAATGAATGAATACAGTAAGATATCAAGTTACTCTTGCATCACACTGCCTGTGTTCTCTGCTTTACTATCCCTCCACTCTGCTTTCCCAGGCCTTTTCAAATGAAGTACACTTTATTGCATCTGTACCTTTGGAGAGAACCAATGCAGAAGCTTTCTGTCACACCAGCCATGTGGCAAATAAGGCCTGTGCTTGGCTTTTGTGCAGATGTTCATTACAGACAAAGAGAGAAAGGAAGGAAAAGGCAAGAAGAATCTGTCAGAAGAACTAAAGGAGAAGCAAGAATCAGTCCTGGTTAGTCCCCCTCTTCACCAAGTTCTATTTTGGGTAACCTGGACTGGGTGGGAGGGCTCTCAGCCACTGTGAGGCTTGCTCATAGCAAGGGCTTTGGTGGTTTTCCATGTCTTCACCAGTTAATAAGATTCTGAAAGAGGAAGGAGATGAAAAGCAACTCAGGAGAAGGCTGTCATTATTACTAGATGAGACACAGCAAATGATGTAACAGGAAAATACAATTATGAGAAGTGGAAAGGATCTAATGAAGCTGATCAGCAGAAAATGAATTTCAGTCTGAAGCTGCCATTTTACTAGGATGAAATCAGAGAAGTCATCTCAGGAAAGGAGCAAAATGCTCAGAAATCCAGGTTTCAGCAGTGAAGTTCAACATGAGCTGCAAATGCCTCAGGGAAATGACAGGCAGATCAGCAAACAAGTTACAGAAGTGAAGTCAGGGTGTAATAAAAGCCTCAGTACCCCTTTGAGATAACATTTGCTTTTACCTGGAGAGGTTCCTCAGAGGGTTGTGGGAGCTTGAAAGAAAGCACTGGCTCCAAAATTGCAAACCTCAGAAGCAGGAAGAAAATAATTGCCTCCCAAAGAAACACCTAGGTAAGAAGATGCCTCCACTGGGAGAGGTCAAGTTAGTAACAATCTTGTCTTTAGTCATCACTGAAATCCTGAAATCAGAAAGGCAGCCATGCAAGACACATTTTATTCTCTGTATCCTAAAGATGGGTCTGTGAAGTGCAGCTCTGAGCAGATCTCTAGATCCAAGGATTGGATTTGGGATTTTTGGACCTGGGAAGTTAATTTAAACCTCTGAGAGTTTGGGAGTGCTGAGTTTGAAGTGATTTTAGCTCAGAGTTTGTCCCATTTCATCTAGGCAGATGTGTAAAATCCTCAGCAGAACTGAACACCAGGAGAGGACTCGGGGTATACAAATTTTGTACAGTCATGTACAACCTCTGCTTATGCTCTGAAGAGCTGGGGTATGGCTGTGTTGTCCCTGTGCCTGTGCTCTTCCTGATTTTGGGCAGAACTTGGTAAAACAGCATGGTTCCTACTGCTTTTGCAGCTCTACTGACATGTACCTTGAACTGTAGGGATATTAAATTCTAGTAAACCTTTGGGGATGGAGACATTGATGGATTGTCTTTTCTTACCAAATCCCCCACTCATCACCTAATCATAGAATCATAGAATAGTTTGGGTTGGAAGGGACCTTAAAGATCATCGAGTTCCAACCCCCCTGCCATAGGCAGGGACACCTCCCACTAGATCAGGCTACTCAGTGCCTTGTCCAGCCTGTTCTTGAACACCTCTAGAGAGGGGCATCCACAACCTCTCTGGGCAACCTCTTCCAGTGTTTCACCACCCTCACTGTAAATAATTTCTTTCTTATGTCAAGTCTAAATCGACCCCCCTCCAATTTACATCCGTTGTTTCTAGTCCTCCCATCCCATATTATGTTAAAAATTCCTTCCCCTGCCTTTCTGTAGGACCCCCTCAGGTACTGAGAAGTTACTCTGAGGTCCCCTCTGAGCCTTCTCTTCTCCAGGCNTCTCACCAGTGCTGAGTAGAGGGGCAAAATCACCTCTCTTGACCTCTCATCTTGCTGGGACACAGTCTGTTCCTCGGAGACTTCATCATGGGAAGCCATAACAGAGGATGTCATAGGGGACAGGAGTAACCACTTGCCTTCTGACCTTCTCCACTTCCTTCTGTGAGGACTCAAATCCATCACTCATTTGGGCCATTTTGGGCTCCTTTGATTAATTCTGTATATTTAGAAAAGGGAGGAATGCTGCTGGTGAGGAAGCAGGAAGGGTTGGAGGGAAAGGCAGTCCTCATATCCTCAGAGAGGAGTGCAAGAGGGAGGAACCATGCCATCAAGGTGGCTTAGAGTGGGGCCACACTCAGCACTGCTGGTTAGCACACATTACTGGTATTACAGGTAGTACTACTAGCACTACAGGTAGTATTAGTGACTAATAACTGTGGGGATGTTTGGTACCATGTCCTTTTAGAGTCATAGAGCCCTGTGGGATGTCACCTGTCACTGCTGCAAAGCTCCTGACGTGCAGTGAGGTTGTGCTCCTGCTGCAGCGCGCGTGGGCAAGCAGCTGCTGGCAGCTCCATCACTCACAGCTCACTGACATTAGGGCAGCACAGCAAAACATCCTTTTATGAATCATATTGGGATATGACTCTCATGAAGAGATGTTGCCCTGACCTGCAGCTCTGGGGTCTTCCAGTGGGGGGGGAATACTGGAAGCTCTTGTGGTGGTTGCAAGAGGATCCTGAGGAGTCCTCACAGAGGTTTCAGCAAGTGGATGGGCAAAAGCTTCCAATGGGCAATTTGCATTCATAAGTACATAAGTGATGCTGGAGGAGGGAAGGGGAAGTGATTGGGGTGGGAGTGGGAGAGGTGTTTGCTAGAAAGATTGAGATATGTGGATAGGAAACACCAAAATTGAAGAGGACTCACCTGGAATATCCTCATCAAGTCCTTCATTTTGAAGAAGGGCACTAAGTCTCTCGTCTAGGTGAATTTTAACTATGTTTGGTAAAGATTTCCTGTCTTTTTGATAAATGTGGGCAGAAAATGTCAATGAAGAGCAGCAGAAGCAGCACAAGTCCAGCATATTCATAGATCTTTTATGCTTTGTTCTTGCCAGGGGTAGTTTCAGACACGTAGAAAGAAGCTCTTTTCTATGTTCTCTCTTACCAGACTTTGCCCAGATGTGTGCAGGCTGTTTGTGTTCTTAGACAATAAATCTGCAGTGTCCAGAGATTTCAGTCAAAGGTCAAGGTCCTGTTGTACAAGACAGGATATTTTTCCCAGAAGTTAGTTCCTTCCCTAAGGAACTTCCAGAGACAAAAGAAATCCATGGCTCAGCTGATGGCAGGGAAGCAGAAGCCACTGATGAGACACTTCTAATCAGTGTAATGAGCGTCAATGAGATGACACCAGCTGCCTAACCATTGTCAGGTAGTTTTATGGGCATTACAGCACCAGGATGATTGTAAAAAGAAATGATAGGGTTATTAACTAGTGACAACTTACAGGACAGGCTCTTTTCCCTCATGAGTTGAGGTTTATAGGAGATAGTATGAAGTGAAATGTTGAGTTGCACTGATTAATTAGGATGTATCCAACCTGTATGCTGCCTGTTGATGGAGTGCTGTGATCTGATGTCTAATGCCCACATAATGCCTTAATAAGGCTCTGACTCCTGTGCACAGATTGACTATACTCATCCCCTTTTATACCTTTCTACACACAATACAAGACTGAACCAAAATTAAAACCAGTCATTTTAGAAAATAAAAGGCACTGGCTCAATTATATTGTGAGAGGAGAGTTTTACCCAATGAAATTACCTGCCATTCACAAGCAAACTTTTTTTTTTTCCTTTTTTTTTTAAATGCAAATCCTCACTGAGGTATTTTGGGAAGATCCATACAAATTTTTCATGAGAGTTTCTAGAACATCTCAATTCCTCTCCCCTGCTTTACATCCACTGGCTACTGTAGTAGATTTTGGGGGTAGTTTTTCACCTTACACAGTCTCAGTGTGTTCATTCATAATGTCTTAGGGGTGAATTTCTTTTCCAACAGGGAGCTGAATGTTCATGCTCAAATTGCAGTGAATTAAAATATACATCGAGCCCACTTGGAGCCTGTGATTCCACAATCCCCTAAACATTGACCTGGGAATGACATTTGCCTTTTGTATTTTGTACAAAACTTAAGAGAGACCAGGGGAGGGAAAGGAATGAATTATTCATGCATGATTCATGCATGATTATCACGATCATTCATGATTATTCTTTCCCCTTTGCTAAAGGCACGTTAGGTATCTTAACTAACTCTAGTTAGTGGAGGTTTAATTAGTACAGGCAGTAGGTGATAAAGCTTGAGTTTGCTGACCACTGTGGCATCTGGATTGGGGAGAGCTTACCTTGTAAGCTGGTGGACATATGATTTCAGTGACACAACTGCATATGAGCTGAGCTTTGAATGCTGTGTACTGTCAGCAGGTCAGAGAAATGTGCTCATGGAACTTTTCCTGCTGCTGCCAAGCTATACAAGGCTCTGAAGAGCTCAACTCATGGGCCATAAAAAGCTGAAAATCATGTTGTGTACAACTGAAAGACCATTTCCCTTTATTTAGGATTAAAGGCACAAGCCTGCTCTGACTAAGCCTTGGAAGGTTCAATAACTTGTGAATTTTTCATACTCCTGTTTCCAGGGTTGATGCATCATGTAATTTCTTCTCTGTGTAATATTAAAATGTTGAAGTGGTGCAGCATAAAGGCATGCAAGAAGATCCACACACTGTGTCCATGTATATTAATAGTTACCTATTAATAGATGATGCTACATGCTAATATGCTCTATGTTATTTAGCTAAAATACAAACAGTAAGGGACAGAAAATGCATGCAATACTCAAATCTATGTTTTAATAGATTTATTCTGTCCTTTATAGCCTGAAAGTCAAATAATCAATACACTTGACATAGTTTAAGCTACCAAGGTTGAAACCTGTTCTGTGTTGAAGAGACTGCAGATCTATTACTGTAATCAGTTTTGTCTGTGCAGGAGATAATAAAAAAAAAAGAGATGGGAAAAATTCTCAGCATTACTTCCTTGGAATCACAGGAATACTTTTCCAAAGCCACAAAGCTTTTTCTAATATCATTTTGAGTGCATTTAGATGCCTGATTCCCTTTTTTCAGTATGTTAGTAGTATTGATAATTAGCCATCACTGTACATAAGCTTATCTCATGCTCTCAATAAATGGATTCTGGCAGATCATATTGATCATGGAGGTCAGCCCCTTCTTACACCAACCGTCCTACTTCATTAACCAACCACTAAAATACATGCATTTTCCAGAGGTAGTCATCACGTAATTTTCAACTGAGTGATTTTGTGCTACAGTAAAGCTGAATGCCTATTTCAGGATTTAAATACTTTAAAATATATAAACCAGTTTGGCTTATATTGAAAACTTTATATGTTGTGGAAAGCAGAGGGAAGGGATCCAAACCTGGGGTAATTTGGTTTCTAGAGATTTGTGTTCCTGGGAGCTGCAATTTTACACTGTCCTCTTGGGTTTTGTAACTTCTCTGCATACCTAATGCTTACATTCTGCATCTAATTATTCTACAGCTGATCTCTCTTGACTGGCATTTCTATCAGCTAGTGATATGACTCATTAACCCTTTTGGAAAGCAGTCTTTCCAAAGTTAATAACTGTAGAGTTTGAAACTTCAGGCTGATGTGCTACCCAGTCATAAAAACACACTCAACTTCCAGGCAGTTTCAGGCATCATTCTGGAAGCTGATTTTATCAGTCCTAAGGACTCTGCTTCACTTTGCAGGTCAAGACTCCCCACTGAGACTTTCTGGGCTGTCAATCCTGCTAGTGACAATGTCATTCCTTTCTCTGGTGGGGCTTGGAGAGCTGCTCAGATCAGCAGATGTAGGTCTTTACATCAGGGTGAGATGAGGAGCACTCCCAGACTCCTGGAGTGTATGAGCTGCATTGATATTGACTGTAGCACAAATTTAGCTACTTTACTCAGGTGTAAAATCCTACATTAAAGGGTTTTCACCTGCAAGCTGATGAAATAATAGGTACAGCTATTGGATACAGTTATTTTTTTAGAGTGGAAATGCGATTAGATAATCTACAGATTTATTCTAGCCTCAGTATCCATGAATGAACATTGAGTAGATGTGAGGTAGGGTTCAAAGAATGTGCCGGTGCTTGCATATTTCCTAGAGCTTTGAACCGTGACATCTCTGTGTGCTCCCTGGTTAAATGTTCATCCAGAGCAACGAAGAGATGACTTGGAGTAGTTGGGCAGGGTCTTGCAAGATCACTCTTGTGGTTTGGGCTGGGCTGTCCACTGAAACAAACAACAAATGTCTCTTTTTCTTCTCTCCTCTTCAGAGGAGGGAAAACATTTCTCTTCAGAAATGCCTACAGAAAGGCAGGGGTAGGACTTTTTAATAAGATATGTGATGGGAGGACCAGAAATAATGGATGTAAATTGGAAGGGGGTAGATTCAGGCTGGA
>VZTY01031441.1:0-25364 GCA_013400935.1 Turnix velox
GAAGAAGTTCTCCCCCATGAGGACGGTGAGGCACCGGCACAGGCTGTGTGAAAGCAGTTGAAGAAACCTACAGGCTTGAGCCACTCACCACTCTTGGAGGTAAATAAACAGAAAATATAAAAGCAGAAACTAAATATGGGACTTCACTGACAATCATTCTATAACACACCCACAGAAAGAGCACCTTGCTCACTGCAGCAGGCTGTTCTCCTTCACACAGAGGACACAAGTATTTCTCATTTTCCTGTGTGCACTCAACCAGGGTACCTGAATGTTTTTGTGTGTGAGATTTTCATCCTAAAGGATGGCCTTTGCTGAATGTGATTGTACAGAGAAACTATCTGTTGAAAACATCCAGGCATTCCCATTTCCATTATCTGCCTAAAAGTCAGTTTAGCAACATTTTTTAAAAAAATCATTTGCAAACAATTCAAATCCACCCTTTCATTGCATGGGAACAGAGTCTTCTGCAGAGAGAGAAATTATTCCTTGTAAAGCAGAGCTCCCACTGATCTGGGACCATGGCGATGGCCAAGGTGGACAGGGCTGGGGGTGTGTGGGGTGTGCTGTGTCATCACTTCCAAATCCAACAAAGTTAAAAATCTGAGTTGGGGGCTTCATTTTGCTGTCTTTGTCCTGTTCCCAGGGACTTTTTAATAGGGTCCAGGATGGCAGGACTAGGAGTAATTGATGCAAATGGGAAGAGGTGAGATTTAGGTTGCCCAGAGAGGTTGTGGACGCCCCCTCTCTGGAGGTTTTCAAGACCAGGCTGGACCTGGCACTGGGCAGCCTGGTCTAGTGGAAGGTGTCCCTGCCTATGGCAGGGGGGTTGGAACTTGGTGATCTTTAAGGTCCCTTCCAACCCAAACTATTCTATGATTCTATGATTCTATTGCAAGTCACCCTCTCGTCACTGAAATCCCTGTAAATAGTCTAAATGCAGAGCATTAGGAAGGGATCAGAAATTTCAGCAAAAATGTTCAATAGTGTTTTGTGAGAATCAGAGCCTGTTCCACTCCATATGTGATGGCATCAGAATTCCTGGCTCCTCACAAATGAGCTGGAATTATAGACATTCCTGCTGCATTTTGGCTGCTTTGAGTGAAAGGTGGGGGAGTGTGGCTGATGTAATGTGCAGGGTCAGACCTAATCCATGGAAAAGAACTGTCCACTGCCAGGATTGTACTATTGCACTTAGTAATTGCAGCTATCATTTCAGCTTTTAATAAAAGAAATAAGATTATAACCCTGGATAATGCTGCATCTGTGGAGTTACTGATACTGATGGTCTCTCTCACCCCATCTGTAAGAAGGAACGGCTGAAATTGGGCCCTTTTAGCACGCAATTGGATTCTATTTTCAAGAGGGGATTAGACAGGGCAGCTGAGCATCATTTCATCATTTCCAGGGAACCTCATCATTGACTACACTTGTGGAAGTGCATCAAAAAGTCCCAAAATGAGCACATTGCTGCTATTTTAATTTGCTGAGAGTTTGCCCCCAGGTAAGCCCCAAGCACACTGCAAGTTTTTCTTGGCCAAAATAATCAATCTAGGTTTAGTAACCCTCTTTGCTAAGTATGAGGAACATTTACAATAGCTGTGGGCTAGAAAATTAACCAAATGAGCTCTTCAATTTGTCTGTCCCTGTATGTCTCCCTCATTATTTTTTCATGGAAATCAAAGACTAATTCTGTCTCTCTGCTTGTAATCACATTCAAAACATGCTCATGACTCAGTAATCTGCTTATGAACAACACCACTCTCCACAGCCACTCTGCAGACACCCAGGGCTGGGGCTGGGGCTGTGCTCACACACCCTGTTCTTGCCAACACCATCTTTTTTCAACGCTGGGTTTTTTTCAGACTCTCTCCTCTGTTCCTAAAGCTGATGGGATGAACAGAAAACCCACCAAGCCCAAGTCAGAAGCCATAAGAAGCTATTCACCACCCTGCAAAGCCCTTGCTAAGGAGTTTCTGATGGCTTTTTTCAAACAGGAGAATTGCTGTGGGTGCCTTATTGAAGCAAGCCCAGCCTGAAAGGTTGGATGGGAAATCTCACACTCATTATCTTGGCTCAAGGCAAGTCTGATCAAATCTGTTATCTTGGCTACAGCAAGGTCAAATAGCACAGTTCTGTACACAGAACACAACCAGAGATGAGGTTTTATTTCAAAATTAAACTAGCTGCCAAGGTGTCAGCTTTCCAGGTTGTGTTCAGCTTCCTGCTTACCTGCCTCATGCAGCAATCAATGCCTTCCTACAGCAGGGCCCTCTGCTTGTTGCTCTTCATTTTGCCCCTGTCAGAAGGTCTCTGGAGAGGAACTATGAGCTGGTGTCCCCGTCACCTTCCCATCAGTGACTGGAACAAGCAGTGACCAAGGTGGATTCACATTTAAAGGCAATACCTTTGTGTGTGTGTGTGCTCCCAGGCAGTTGTGGGAGTGAGGAGCTATAGAGGAGCCGCCGTGTGGGGCAGGGCTGAACCCTCACACCCAGCTTTCCCATCACCTCCTGACAGCTCCACAGCCCAGCTTGTCCTACCTGAGGGAGAAATGGAGAAACAAAGTGCTTACACTTCTTATTAAACAAATGCACTTTTATTGACCATCAGATTTTGGATCACAAGAATAAAAGAGAGAAGCACACAGCTGCATTTCTGCTTGTGCCTACTTTCACTAGAAAAGCTTTTCCCCACACTCAAAACATGCTCCAAAATCACCTCTGCTGCAGCATACTGAGGGTTATTTTCCTGTCTCCACAGACATCACAAAGACCCTGTTGGAAGGGCTTGTAGCAAAATTATTTGAAACCTTCTACTGAAAACCTTGCTCTTTATATAACAAACGTACGTGTGTTTTAGCAGAGAGTGCTGGTAATTTATTCCAGTGTTCTCTCCTGCTTCCTGCCATCACAGTCCCCAGAGCACAATATTTTGGAAGGAGCTAATTTGTCATATCATTGCACGAAAACAAGCACGGTCTTCTTAGTGCTGTTCACATAACAGCCCATAAAGCCAGAAAAGGTTTCTTTATTCTGAAAGAATGATCCATAAGTTGCCTCAAAATAGGCTTTGGGAAGCATGTGAAAATAAACACCGTTATATAAATGAGAGAGAATTCTAAATGAGACTTTATGAGATCCAGGAAGGCAAAGGAATAATGCAGCAACAAGTGCCTTCTCTATGAAACTGATCCTCTTTGATTTGATATCTTCATTTCTGCGTGTTCACAGCCAGGAGGGATGTGACAGAGAGCTGTGGGGATGGGGAGCTGAATCACCTCATTCCTTAATCATCAACTCCTGGAGAAGGTGTAAAGCCCAACCTGCACCTCTGCCAGTGAAGCAAAACTTTTCCTGAAAGTTCTAGTGCAGAACACCCTGTACTTCTGCTCACTTGCCCCCTTTCTTTGTTTTATTTTGTCAACTCCAGTATGTCCATGCATGTTCTGAGCATGCTCACTTTGTTGCTTTCAAACTGGGTCAGCACATCCAGAAAATTCACACCAAGCCACAGCTCCTGAGAGCACGCAGGCAGAGTTGTCAAAATCTTCTCATCACTGAATAAATCTGTGCTCAGAGCAAAACCAACAGCCTGGAAAGCAGGAGGGCCCTGCAAGCCATCAATTAGCCCCTTGCACCAGAATAAACTTGTGTCAAGAGGAAATCACCTTCTTTTTTCCATGGAGAAATCCAGTTCTGTGGTTTAGAGAGATGCTCAGACTCCACTTGCACAAAGAAGGAGTTTGTTCTGGTGCTGTGTGATCAGATCCAACAGGAGGGCTCCTGCACCCCCGGTGGGGGTATGATTTCAGCCTGAGAATCTTCTGAGATTACAGACATTTCCCATTCCTCCCTGAGACGAGGCAGAAGTGATCTCCGAAGAGGTTTTCCATGAAACACAGAGTCTCCCCAGAGCAAGCCAAAGCTTCATGGCTGGGGCAGCTTTTTGGATGGTGGACTTGCCACACGTGCTCCTGATCCAAGCTGGATGGAGGGGTGATAGAGGGCTTCTCCCCAGACTTTGTGCAATTTTCTGCTCTTTGCAGTTTAGGGGGAAAACACTGGTTTTTGAGGAATGAGTATTTTCAAAAGAGAATCAGCCTTCAGACATACTATTGCATAAAGTGCTTGCTGCATTTTTAGACTTCAGACATACTATTGCATAAAGTGCTTGCTGCATTTTTAGATGAACAGGGCTAGGCCCACATCCCAGAACATTTGCCAGTAGATGTGGCAGCTGGGTCCCTTGTCAGGGCTGCAGGTCCATAGGGGATATAGAAATACTGAGGGGTTTCCACTGAACGAGGCCTCACAATTTCAGCAGAGAATTTCCCTTTGCCACATGGCATTAATCTTGTTAACCCCACTGAAGGAGGCAAAAGAAATCAAAACCCATCTCTTTTTTCCCAGCCAAGGACCTTTGGAGAGTTTTAGTTCTCAGAGGACACCAAACTCACAGACCTCACATTTGTTCAGGTGCATTTTCCCACACTTATTCTGAGTGTTATTAGCTGTATGTGGCTCCCAGTCCCTGCCCTGAGTTCCCAGGTAGTGCTGCAGCACGTTTCTGGCTGGCTGGCACTGGGACACCTCTGTCACCTCCAAAGGCACTTAATGAACACAAAAATATACCTTTTAAACCACACAATGGCTTTCAGGCTACTTGAGTGGGGTAAGTGAAAAACAAATGTTCAAGATAAGCGGATTTAAAATAAAACAGAAATGTACAGGTTAAAATAATTCCTAACAAGACACATATTCCCATAAAACACACATATTCTTCCTCCCAGATTCAGTTCCTGCAATATTATGCTACATCTATTAGTGTGGTGCAAGGGACGGATGGGTCAGAAGGTTTCAGGCTTAAATTTGTAGGAAAAACAATGCTGGGTGTATTTTGCAGCTCCTGCCTGTGTTAAACTCTCCATCAGCAGACAGGTGACATTTCCCAGCTCACATGGCTGACATTTCCTGCAGCCCATTCTCCCTCTGCTTGGGGCCTCTTCAGAGCCCGTTAACAAGGGAAAACTGAACTGTGAAGGAAAATAAATGACTTTTTGAAAAAGATCACAGTAGTGGGGACATGTTTCTGAGCCACTGGATGGAGAAAGGGGACAGTGATTGCAGAGCACATGTTAAAAAGCACCCAGAGAAAGTGACTTTGCATTAGAACCTGGGCTTTGTATTTATTCAAAGACATCAATCCACCTTGCATTCACAGTTAATACATAAGACTAGTTAGTAGCTAGTTCTACACAAAATTGAATTAAAAAATATTTATATAAATATGCTTTGAAATTAAAATTTCTGAACCCACAGGCTGCACCATGCCATCAGCTGACACACAACCTTTTCTGACAGAGCCAGGTACTCACTGGGAAGCTGGTGGGGGGGTCTCCAGGTGGAAAAGTTGTTCCTTTGCTCCCCCCCTGGGAATGAAACCCCATCATCAGCATCTTCCATAAGGGCTGGGCACTGACAGGGCAAGAGATGGTAACACCCAGCCATTCCTCCTCCTCTGAAGGGCTAAAGACCAAGAAAGCAGGGTTGTTGGCAGGCTGGTGTTCTGAAATGTCCCAGCTTTGTCAACATGCCTGACTGCTTTGTGGACATTGAGTGACCTGACCCCAAATGCAGCAGGAACTGCTTGTGTCTGCAGCAGTGACAGTGGCTGAGCACTGGGTTTGCTTCAGCTGGGAAAAAGGCATTGATCTGCTTAATTCTCCATCCTGTAATTCAGATCAGACCATCTCCATTCACCAAATGAGATTTATAAATTAATTAATTGCCCAGCATTCATTCCTGGCACTAGCTCAGAATACCTAAACTGGGAATCAGTCACAAGGAGCTTCTGTATCTGGGAGATAAATTACAGACCTTTAAAGGTATGGGGTTGGGGAGAGACTCTTTAACCTTGTCTCAACTCGAGCCCTCAGCAGAACCAAGAAATCCCAGATCCAACGGTGTGTTTGGATGCACCTGGCAGAAATGGTAAATCCTGTTTTTCTGACTAATTTTCTCATACCAACAAGCACCAGAGGTCTGTTGGCTTTATTTTCCTTTTAAAGACAATAATATCCAGCCAGAAGCTCATGAAGCTTTATTGCAGTATCTCCTGGTTTTATGCCCACAATCAAATCGTCTGCAGCAAGTTCTGCACATAAAGCAATGCAATGACCTTCACCAAAAAAAAAAGTTCGAAACAGCTAATCATCACCAAATTTAATGTCAGCAGAGCACAAATATTAACCCCATGCAAATTGCACCAATGAATCTGAAAGGAGCAGGTGGCACCCAGTGCTTCCCACAGACCCTAGAGATAGTGAGACAGCAGCAGGAGAGACTTGGAACACCAGTCCTGCAGGACAAAAGGTGGGGCTGGCAAGTGTCTGGAGTGGGCAGGTGGAATGTAAATGCCTTCACTGCTCCCTCTGTAAAAATGAAAGGAGCAAAGGTGTAATTCAAATGTCACTTAGTTTTTATGACTTCAACAGCCAAACAAATGCCCTTTCCCAGGACTGGTTAATGGCATACAATTAGGTAAGGCATTTAATAAACCCCTGTAACCCCATGCATGTCCCTGCCAGCTGCCCCACTGTCAGCAGGGCTGGGGACAGCCAGGGGACACAGGGGTACAGCAGCTCTCTGAAATGCCTTCAGTCTGTGCCATCCACCACAAGTGGGCACACAGCAAACGGTGCTTTTTTTTTAATCCAGAGAGGCCATGTAACCCCACAGCTCCCAGAAGAAAAAGGATTGATAGTTCCCTGTACTTGCTGGCTCCCTGTACAGTGTCTTCAGGCATTTGTCCCTCTAAAGGCAATATTTTGGCTGTTTTTCTTTGCACTGCAGTAAGGTTTATGAGCAGAGTAATGAGATCTACCAAGTATTGGTAAGAATAAACAAAAAAAATACTGTGATTGCATTGTTATTATTCCCTTCTTAATCCCTTCTCCTTCTCCCCTGTTTTTTTAATCAGGCCACTGGGAATATTTTCCTGGGGAAAGTAATCAGCTGCAAAAACCCACCCTGATTCCCTTAATAGGACTGACACTGTGTGAGGCAATGAGAGGAGGGGAGAAAGGATCTGCTGAGAACATTACATTACTTTTTTTGAAAAATATTTTAACCCAGTCTTTGGCTAATGGAGTATTTAATGAAAAAGAAGCAAACATCAGTTTTCAATGGCTGGGTAAGGAATGCTCTTTCCAGGATGGGCTGTAGGATACAACCGTCCTCACTGTCTTTGCAGATTTATCACTTGTACCAGACACCAAGGATATAAATAACAGCAGCCAGAGAGACTGGTGGCACCCACGGTGTCTTCAGTACTTCATAACATTCTGCTGAAAAAAGAGTTCTCTGAAATCCTATTCCTGAATCGTGGGAAACTTCTCAGCAGAAATTAAACATTTCTGGTGTACAGTTGTCACTACCCAGCCACAGACACCACTAGTGCCAGGGGTCAGGCTGGGGAAGCTCAGAGGTGGAGAATACTGGGGCAAGGAAATGGGGCCAGCCAAGAAACCTCCAGCTGAAAGACCTGTCTGTTTGCTTTTGGGGCGCCCACCAAGAGGAGGGAGCAGGAGCCTATCTGGAATCATCCTTGGCCTTCACTCATAGTGTCACCACAGTGTCCTGAGGGCTGTCCCCTGCCCCACAACTCACACTGTAGCATTTCTGCACATTTCTACATTTTGAGGTGTGGGATTTCCAGGGGTGTTTGTGGGCAATCTGGAGCTCTGTGCCTGCAATGCAGATGGTTCTTCCTTCTGTGCGACACCTTGCAATTATCAACACTGAATTTCAAAGCTCAGAGCACAGCACTAACCAGGGGCTGCTGCTTCTCAGAGATTTCTGCTGGCAGTTTTTCTTCTCCTGCTCTTTATCTTTCTGGACCTGGACAGGGGTGGAGGGCTGACAATAGCAGGACTAGGGGAAATGGATTCAAGTTGAAGGAGGGAAGATTTAGGTTGGATATTAGGGGGAAGTTCTTTACTAGGAGGGTGGTTAGGTCCTGGAACAGGCTGCCGAGGGAGGTTGTGGATGCCCCGTCCTTGGAGGTGTTCAAGAGCAGGCTGGACGAGGCCCTGGGCAACCTCATCTAGTAGATGTGTTTGTTAGGTGGCCCTGCTAGGCAGGGGGGTTGGAGTTACATGATCCTTGGGGTCCCTTCCAACCCAGGTCTACTGTGATTCTGTGATTCTGTGGACGAACAAGGGATGTCTCCTGTTGGCTGAGACTCCTCTTGGCTGCATCACTCACCCTAAGGCCAAGTGCAAATGGTTAATATCAAACAACGTGGGATCTACAGAGCGGGGGTGCCCCTGGGGACAGAGCAGAGGGACCGGTTCCAGCTCCAAATCCCTGCCTTAGGCTCAGCTGGTGGGTTCATGGTCCAGCTCTGTCTGAAGCCAAACAGAGAGTTCATTCCAATGCAGCCAGGAGCAAACCTGACTGCTATTTGTATTTATAAATGTGTAATTAATATTTCCAGAAGAAATACTGCTCTGGAGAACAGCAATATCAGAAGAAAGCAGGCTTGGAGAGAGAACAGAGAGGCTGAGTCAATAGAAGTGCCTTCACCATCCACATATTTCACAATTGCACCTTTCAGGACTTTTTTTAAAAGAATCATAGAATAGTTTGGGTTGGAAGGGACCTCAAAGATCATGGAGTTCCAACCCCCCTGCCATAGGCAGGGACACCTCCCACTACATCAGGCTGCCCAGTGCCCTGTCCAGCCTGGTCTTGAACACCTCCAGAGAGGGGGCATCCACAACCTCCCTGGGCAACCCGTTCCAGTGCTTCACCACCCTCACTGTAAAGAAAAGAAATAATCCTTCTTTGCTCTCTGTGCCATTGTGAAACACCCTTACCCTGCAATCCTCTAGGAAAATAATTAAATTTAATAGAATTTACCCACATTGTAAAGCAGAGATGAAAAGTACTCCTATTTAATGCAAACTGCTGCTTCTAAATTATGATGGTGTTTATATTGCATTCATTCTGCTGTTTTAACTATGGCTTTATTAGAGCAGCACTGCTGGCTGCAGTGTTGGCTGCAATGTTTATCTCTTACCACCATTGCTATGATAAGGAAAACCTGAAAGCTGATGAAAACATGGAGCAGATGAAAAACCAGGAAAATAAATGAAGACAGCCCAAGCAGAGGAAGCTGAATATTTGCGTTTGGGGAAAAAAAACATATCTCAGATTGCTGCAAAGCTCAGACTCTCCCTTCCCCTCCCTGTGAACTTCCAGGAAGAAGAGAGAAGATTTAGGATGGTGCTGGTTGGTTTCCATACGAATTCCACCTCCTTCTGCTCCAGCCCAAAGGGCTGCTGTGAGGATTAGGTAGATAACCTGCGGGAGGGAAAAGGTGATCAGAAACAGATCACAGACCCCAAGAATCACTTTCTGAGATGGAAACAAAAGGGTATTCACAGAATCATGGAATGGTTCAGACAGAAAGGGACAGATGTGTGGCCTCAAGGGCCCACACTGATCCCAGTGACTGTACTGGGACCCACTCCTGTTAGAACACACGCTGGGAAAAGCCCAAAGGGCTCTGATCCTCCCTCTGGCTCTGTTGGAGCAGCTGATTTGATGCAACAGGCCATGGATGAAGGGTGGGAAGAGTCAGCCTAGTCCCACAGCCCATCCCAGTGACCCAAATCACAGCTGAGGATGGTGTCTGGAATGTGCCCTTGATCCAGAAGATATGTTACCACCCAAAAAGACCCTGTCTCATCACTCACCACTCCCTACCAGATCATGGTGGCATCTATTAGGCTCCAGCCACACTTTGCTCTTCCCCAGCAGCAGCCTCATGAGTTTGTGCTCGAGCGTTCCCTTCAAGGTGAGTTCTCCTATTTTAATTGGAGTGTGTGGGCATGTTTTTCAAGCTCACATTCCAATGAAGCTGATTTCACCTGGCAACGTGCCAGTTCAGGAAACCAATCCACAAATCCAAAATTATTCATGCATAATTCAGGGAATTATTTGCATATAGTAAACAGGCCATCATCCTGATGAGGCATCAAATGACATAAAGTGCTAAGGAAAGAAGTGAGAACAGACAAGAGATCATGAGACCAGGAGGGAGAGAGAGAGTGGGAGTGGAGATGTATCCTCTGATGAACTCTGTGAAGTCTCTTCAGGCTCCAGTGTGTGACAAGAGGCACCCAAAAAGTCCTTCAAGCACCACCTCAGGGACCATCCCTGCTCCTACATCTCTGCCCAGGACAGTATTAATAAACATAGTCAGCAAAGATACATTTTCAGTACAGCTCAGGGTTTTTCTGGGTATAAATCAAATCTTTCCAATCAAACCAGAAATTACTTCTTCCAGGAGCCAGCAAATCCACAGAACCCTGGTTGTCAGAGGTGAGGTGTTCCATTATTAAAGGCTGTCTCAGGGGGCCCCTGTGCTCCTGTTATGTATTATGGATGCTGAGATTACTTTAATCATTTTGCTGCTAGAGCAAACATTTTTCAGCTTCACTTGGGTCCCTCCTTCAGCCTTACCACAGGCTCTACAGCTGAGACTGAGTCCTCACCTCCAACAGGTGCCAAAATACCCCAACAAACCTCACCAAAAAACAAAACAAACAAACAAACCCCCCCACAAACAAACAAAAAAACAAAACTAACAAAAAAAACAAAACAAAAAAGGCAAACCTATGCCAACAAATCAGACCCTAGGGAAGCTGGGATAGATGGACACTCGCTGATGGCCTCTCCTTGCAGAAAAGAAGGGCTGAAGACCCCAGGGCTGGATGGTTGTTACCCCTGGAGATGGGTCCATCTGGGCTCCAGGGATGGGCTCTTTGAGATCTGCACCCAAATGGCTTCTGCCATGGAACAAGAATAGGACAAACTGGCTTTCTGCCTTCCCAACCAGCCCCACAATTCAATCATCTCAATTTTACAAATTCCCTCTAATTCCTCTGTCAGCATCTGCAACACTGCCTAGAGAAACACAAAAAGAAACCCCAGTGATGTCTCTTGGTGCTTTGTCTGATTCTCTGTAGTGTCCTGTGAGATAAATCATGTTTTTGTTAATGTAGTTTCTAATATTGGCTTGACAATTCCTTGGGAGATATTGGTCCTGTCAGCATTCAGAATTTTTTTTTTAAACCCCAATAAATAAACCCAAATACAAAAATACCTTGCTCCTGTGAAACTCAGTGAGCAGCACCAGACATCAGCACAGGGTTTGTGGTCACAGACATTACGGCTGGACCCCACTGGAAAGAAGAAATCAATAATCCTCTTGACTCAAATACAAATGGCTGTGTGGGGGCCAGGAGAGCTGCACAGAACAATTAGAAAAAAAATAATTAAAAAAAAAAAAAGAAAGAAAACTACTTCCTTTGTTACTTTTCCTGTAACAGAGGCTTATGCCAAAAATGAGTGTAGGTTTTTTTTTTTTCCCCACAAAAGCAGGGCTGTGCAGGAGAAGCTGGAGAACTGAAAAGTGCTCCTGCAGCCTGGGGTTGATGCTGCTCTGTCAGCAGTACACAGAAAATCATAGTCATAGTCATCTAGGTTGGAAGGGACCTTTCAGATCATCTAGTCCAACCATCAGCCCAACTCTTACAAAATCCCAGGTTTTGCCATCATCACCATGTTCTGGATCAAAATGTAGTTACACCGAAAGGCAAAATGACCTCCTCAAGGAGCATTCTGTGTACCCAAACCCTGGGCTGCCAGATCTGGACATGGACAGGAGGGCTGCACCTTCAAGACCTTTCCACCATCCTCCAGCACCATTAAAGAAGATACCCTAATGAGGAGCTCAGAGACAGCTCAGCTCAGCTTCCTTCCCTGACAAGGTCACTGCCAGTTTCACCCACCCAAAGCCCTGACACCAAGGGCACGGGTCAGGGCTGGAGTCAGCAGGTGACAGACCACTGCAGAGTGTAAATTAAACCTCTGTGGAGACTTCTGAGCAGTGTCCCAAGAGCTTTTCCAGCCCAAGTAAGTCTTTGTCAGGCTTGCCTGTGCTGAAAAGAACATATGGATGGGCAGAGCCACGGGCAAACCAATGTATCCACTGGGGCCAGAGGAGGTGCAGGATGGTGCTGAGGGCTGTGTGGTCCCTCCTCACCTCTTCACACAGAAAGCAGAGAGAAGCTCATGGGGTTTGGCTATAATTGAGCTGACCCCCAGGTCAGACCCCCAGCACAAACATGGAGACATGGAACTGCAAAACCACTTATTCTCCCCTGGAGCACTCAGTTAAAACAAAAACTTCTCCATTTTGCCCACACAGCCCACATTTATTGGGGTTTTTTTTGCCTCACCTTGCATTTAGCTGTATTAAATGACTACACCAGCCCAGTGCCGACTATAAATTATGTGGTGGCTGAAATTTGTAAATTCTTCATGCTGTTATTTTCAAAGCCAGACATTTATGAGACACTGCTGAGGATGCTCAGGGCTGGAATAGCAGCTTTCCCTTCCAGAAGACATCTCTGTTTACGATGGCCTCGATCACTTGATTGTAAATTCCCAGGTCCTCCTGCTGCACAAAGACACCCCTCCCAGTAAATCCATCAGGAAACATGACCCTGGCTCAGCTCCTGGCAACATCAGCTGGGCTCTGCTGGCTAGCCAACACAGAGCTCCAAAGGAGGAGAACAGCTCACATATGTTTTGCTAATTATGCACAAGAAGAAGATGTAAACAAGCTCCATTAAGATCATTCGGCACAAGCTCATGATTTTGCACAGCTCACAAATTACACTCTAACTGCTCTTCCCAGATAAATAATGCCAGGACAACAAAGCTGACACTCTCTGATGAAGACCACGACTACACTGTGGCTTTCAGAGAAATTTGTGGAGACTGGCAGTCTTTTTAACCCATGGCCCTAGAAAAGGTCTGATGAGACTTGTGTGTCATGCCAGTCTGGTGATGGCAAAGGCCCTTCTCTTGATCCAGAGGACTCATTGTGACAATTCTCAACTGAATCGCTGAGGAGTGCCTCGTGGGCTGGAGGAGAGGGAAAAGCCCAGAGGCACCCAGAAAGACCTGGGTTTTCACCCAAAACTCACCCACAGTTGCTGCAGTGTCAGAACCAGTGTTTGCTTCCTCTGGACTGTCCAGGTGCAAAGGAGCTCCTGCTCCTTGTAAAATGCACTCAGACCTTGAAGGTANGATGGTGAAGGTAACATTGGTCGGTGACATCCAAGTTCTCCTTGGCTGTGACATACACAGCCTTTAACTACAGGTATGTCAGAGACATTAACATCTCCTGTATTGCCTCAGGGAGCTTAGACTCATGTTCCACTTAATCTTGCTCATCAGCATTTGTTTAACTTTGCACATCCTCATTCTAAAGCAAGCGTTTAAAATCAAGACTCCATTAAACCAATTCAATTACCTGTTGTCCTGGGTCACTGTAATTGCCAGGTGAAACAACTTTTAATAACTAAACTAGAAAACCATGAGAGCAACAACACCACTGGAACCTTGGAGTATCCCCAAGGCATCCTTTAAAGCAGCTCAGGTGTTAATCCTCAGATTTTAAAATAAATTATTATTAATACAGGGTAGAAGATGCAGAAGCAGACAACTAAGCAATGTCTTCCATGGTTGATTTTGCTTTGTGAGGTGGGGAGGAGTCCTTTCTGTGTGACACAGACCAGCTTTGATGTTTCACAAAGGGCTGTCACTCAGCAAGAGGCTTCAAGGAGCTCAGAGGGAATTGAGGCCACACAGAGTCCAA
Organism: Turnix velox; assembly: GCA_013400935.1. Lineage (NCBI taxonomy): Eukaryota > Metazoa > Chordata > Aves > Charadriiformes > Turnicidae > Turnix > Turnix velox. The sequence goes on from VZTY01031441.1 coordinate 13,741, forward strand.
CTGGCAGCCTCCCCACTCCTCTTCAGGAAACAGTTCCTGTTTAAGAGCATTAATTCTGCTTGAAAATTACATTCCGAAGAGACAGCATTGTGGTGACTCACTCTTAATCACTCTGTAATTAGACTTGGTCTTAGAAACTTCAAAGCAAGGGGAAATACTGGTCTGCTCCCCAACTATTCTTAGTCTACATCACATTTAGAAAAACTTCAAAGCCTTTCAAGGACCAGTCTGATTTCCTACGTCATTAGTTACAGAACTGACACATCCAACACGGGAGCCTAAGACAATGGCAACCCACTTTCCAGCACTTGTCAGGGAACAGACCCAGGCAGAGGCAACAGTGAGGGTTGGTGGGTACCAGAAACCATCTCCTTGCTTTCCGAAGCAGAAAAGTCTGGGATCTGACATCCCATTTCCTGAAGAATCAAGAGGTGGGAAAAAAAAAAAAAAAACCAAACCAAAAAAAAACCCTTAATCGTTGGTGCAATTTGCTTCTAATTCAGAAACTTTTGAGGCCTGTCACTATGAAATAGTTTATAATGAAACAATTTCTACCACCGTGCTGGAAAGGAGAGCCATGTGGGCTAGGAACAAATGGAAAGCCACTCCAGCAGAATCCTCTGACGAGGGAGAAGAGCCAGAATATTGCTGCTGAAGTGTCCCCAGTGTGCCTGACCCTTGCCAATGGTGCCAACCAGCCCCATGCAAGAGCCTGGGGTGTTTGATCTCCTCTCTGCAAGAAAGTGAGCAAGACACAGAACGTGAGATGCTTCTGTTTGCCTTTCAGAAGAACTTCATGCCTAAATAATAAAGCAGTGGAAAAAAAGAGGGTGCTACAGTGGCAGCTGGTTTTTGTCATGCCCCTACCCATGTCTGCAAACTCTCTGCCCCTGAGAGAGCACCACCAGCAAAAGTGACAAGGGGGTGACAGCAACTCCTGCACCAAGCCAGGTGGTGACCTGCCCATGGTCACCAAACACTTAGAGGTCTGTGGGGTCTCCTCAGCACCCCAGTGCTCCCATCTCAGCAGCCAGCCTTGCTGCTCTGCATGTGCCTGGTGCTCCTGGGACAGGGACATGGAGGTCACTGCTGCCCATCCAGCCCCAACAGCAGGGAGACTGGACGGGGGCTGTTACTGGACCACAGCACAGTGAGATCAGCTCTCAGCCAAAGAAACATCCAACTGCACACCCACAACCCGCATTAACTCTGATTCTCCCCCATTTATGCCAAAGCCATCAGGACCTCACACTCCATTGGCCTGATAGTGCCTGGTCAAACAGCAGTTTATTATCAAACATCCTGCACACCCAGGACTCTGGTCACACAACCAAAGTTCCCAGGGGCTTGCTGAGCCCCAGATGCAGCCCAAATGAGGAGCCAAACAGATTTTTTTTCAGTTTATTCCCAAAAACATGACCCTTTAGGGATCACTGCTCTTCCATCCCATTGCTTGGGCTGNGAGGACTCATTGTGACAATTCTCAACTGAATCGCTGAGGAGTGCCTCGTGGGCTGGAGGAGAGGGAAAAGCCCAGAGGCACCCAGAAAGACCTGGGTTTTCACCCAAAACTCACCCACAGTTGCTGCAGTGTCAGAACCAGTGTTTGCTTCCTCTGGACTGTCCAGGTGCTCAGGAGCTCCTGCTCCTTGTAAAATGCACTCAGACCTTGAAGGTAACATTGGTCGGTGACATCCAAGTTCTCCTTGGCTGTGACATACACAGCCTTTAACTACAGGTATGTCAGAGACATTAACATCTCCTGTATTGCCTCAGGGAGCTTAGACTCATGTTCCACTTAATCTTGCTCATCAGCATTTGTTTAACTTTGCACATCCTCATTCTAAAGCAAGCGTTTAAAATCAAGACTCCATTAAACCAATTCAATTACCTGTTGTCCTGGGTCACTGTAATTGCCAGGTGAAACAACTTTTAATAACTAAACTAGAAAACCATGAGAGCAACAACACCACTGGAACCTTGGAGTATCCCCAAGGCATCCTTTAAAGCAGCTCAGGTGTTAATCCTCAGATTTTAAAATAAATTATTATTAATACAGGGTAGAAGATGCAGAAGCAGACAACTAAGCAATGTCTTCCATGGTTGATTTTGCTTTGTGAGGTGGGGAGGAGTCCTTTCTGTGTGACACAGACCAGCTTTGATGTTTCACAAAGGGCTGTCACTCAGCAAGAGGCTTCAAGGAGCTCAGAGGGAATTGAGGCCACACAGAGTCCAACTGGCAGCCTCCCCACTCCTCTTCAGGAAACAGTTCCTGTTTAAGAGCATTAATTCTGCTTGAAAATTACATTCCGAAGAGACAGCATTGTGGTGACTCACTCTTAATCACTCTGTAATTAGACTTGGTCTTAGAAACTTCAAAGCAAGGGGAAATACTGGTCTGCTCCCCAACTATTCTTAGTCTACATCACATTTAGAAAAACTTCAAAGCCTTTCAAGGACCAGTCTGATTTCCTACGTCATTAGTTACAGAACTGACACATCCAACACGGGAGCCTAAGACAATGGCAACCCACTTTCCAGCACTTGTCAGGGAACAGACCCAGGCAGAGGCAACAGTGAGGGTTGGTGGGTACCAGAAACCATCTCCTTGCTTTCCGAAGCAGAAAAGTCTGGGATCTGACATCCCATTTCCTGAAGAATCAAGAGGTGGGAAAAAAAAAAAAAAAACCAAACCAAAAAAAAACCCTTAATCGTTGGTGCAATTTGCTTCTAATTCAGAAACTTTTGAGGCCTGTCACTATGAAATAGTTTATAATGAAACAATTTCTACCACCGTGCTGGAAAGGAGAGCCATGTGGGCTAGGAACAAATGGAAAGCCACTCCAGCAGAATCCTCTGACGAGGGAGAAGAGCCAGAATATTGCTGCTGAAGTGTCCCCAGTGTGCCTGACCCTTGCCAATGGTGCCAACCAGCCCCATGCAGGAGCCTGGGGTGTTTGATCTCCTCTCTGCAAGAAAGTGAGCAAGACACAGAACGTGAGATGCTTCTGTTTGCCTTTCAGAAGAACTTCATGCCTAAATAATAAAGCAGTGGAAAAAAAGAGGGTGCTACAGTGGCAGCTGGTTTTTGTCATGCCCCTACCCATGTCTGCAAACTCTCTGCCCCTGAGAGAGCACCACCAGCAAAAGTGACAAGGGGGTGACAGCAACTCCTGCACCAAGCCAGGTGGTGACCTGCCCATGGTCACCAAACACTTAGAGGTCTGTGGGGTCTCCTCAGCACCCCAGTGCTCCCATCTCAGCAGCCAGCCTTGCTGCTCTGCATGTGCCTGGTGCTCCTGGGACAGGGACATGGAGGTCACTGCTGCCCATCCAGCCCCAACAGCAGGGAGACTGGACGGGGGCTGTTACTGGACCACAGCACAGTGAGATCAGCTCTCAGCCAAAGAAACATCCAACTGCACACCCACAACCCGCATTAACTCTGATTCTCCCCCATTTATGCCAAAGCCATCAGGACCTCACACTCCATTGGCCTGATAGTGCCTGGTCAAACAGCAGTTTATTATCAAACATCCTGCACACCCAGGACTCTGGTCACACAACCAAAGTTCCCAGGGGCTTGCTGAGCCCCAGATGCAGCCCAAATGAGGAGCCAAACAGATTTTTTTTCAGTTTATTCCCAAAAACATGACCCTTTAGGGATCACTGCTCTTCCATCCCATTGCTTGGGCTGAAGCCTCAGCACCAGACCCTTGGTATCATTCTGTTTAATTACTGAGAATTAGCCAAGAGAAAGCCCAGGCTTAAAGAGAGCCTTTCAGGTTTATATTTAATTAAAGAATCTAATCTAATTCCTCGGCAGCCTTTTCTTTTTGTTCAATTAGCACTTAATTCATTCCTTGCCCTCTGAATGAATTCACAGCCCTGGTCAGCCCCAGAAGATGAAACTGGAAATTACCATTCTGTGGGTGCCATCCTACAGATGAGTAATGAGAACTAGGGTGGGGGGTTTTTATACACAGATTTTGACATTCATTAATTTTCTTTAAGACCACTTTTTTGCTCTGTCTGACAATCTCATTAGGAGCTGGGCTTTGAGAGTCACAACCATCTAGAACTCAGAGGTGAGTGGGGGGCTTAGTGCCAGCCCCACACTGGGACATCACAGCCCCCAGCCCCACTCAACACAGACCCCAGACCATGGAGACCCTCCAAATCACATCCTGTCATAGCCCCCAGCCTCACCAAATCCCAACAGGCACAGAACACAGCCAGCACCTGCCAGCAAATGCCTGTCACTGTCACAGGCAGAGGCAGCACAACAAAATAACCTTTAAACAGTTCTCCCCCAGACCCTTCATCAGCAAAACCATCAGGTTGGGATGGTCCCAGCAAGCCCTTCTGGAGCTGACAGAGAACAGCAGGCAGGCCTGGCTGCACACACACACACTGCACTTCTCCAAGGAAAAAAGAACAATTAAGACAGATGGTACCTTTGAAAGTCTGTAACAATAAAATGAACACATCAGGACAAGGTTGTTTCCTAAAAGCAGGTCAAAAATTCCCGTGGGTGATCTCCCAGAAAATTCATCTCCCCCTCCCCGCTAAGAGACACAATACCTGCAGAAAGCCAAGACATCAATGAGGTAGCTCAGAGCAACTGCAGTTAAAGTTTTATTGAACAAAAGAAGGTAAGAGGTGGTGGTAAGTCCAAGTTCACTGAGCAAAAGCAGCTCTGGCTGCAACTGCCCTTTGTGCTAAATAACCCCATTAACTGAGACTATACAGAGGACACATTATGCAAGTTCTCAACAGCAAAGGAGAAAAGGGTCAATTAAATTCGAGCTGATGGAAGAATTTGGTCAAATTAGGTGGCTGAAGTTAATGTTTCTAGCCCTTATCTCCCCAGACTCAGTACAGGTTTACAAAGGAAATACAGCTGCACTGAATTCTCCTTGGTAACTGTGCCTGCTCCCATGCGAGCAGAAGCCAATTCCTGAAATCCCCCCCCCCCCCCCCAGATTTAAAAAACAATTTCAATCGTTTGAAATCTTTTGCTTGAAGCATCACTTGATTGACTCAGGAAAAAACACTCAATATATGTTATAAAAAAGGCTTGGCCTCAACAAGGCCTGATTCCTGTATAATGCTCGTGTTTGAAAACTCATTGATTTCTCCCCTCTGCCTAAGGAACTTCATATGTTGGAAAACCCCTCCTGACATCAGGTGGGCAAACAGATATGTCAAATACTCCATGAAAAGAGGGAGGTAGCTCAGGCCCTGGGCACCTTCTGTCACACCTCATTATGGGTTTCCCTCCCCACACCAGCCATGGTCACTATCCAAATGTAAAAGGATTTCAACTACCAAATTTAGTGAACAAATACGTTCCATACAAAGGCTTCAAATTTGACTCGGGGGCTTCCAAATGTAATTTCTAAGGAGCCTCACACCCAATACACAACACAATCAAGTACCTAGATCATACATTTTATAGACAATAATCTTCCCATTTGTTAGACATTTGGCTGAGGTGAATCCATCAGCTTTTTTGTTAACTGCCTGACAAACATCCCAGGCCAAACAGCACAAATAACGTCCAAGTCTCTTTGTTTTTTTCTCTCTCAGTAAATTGTAGGAAATGCTGTAGGCTAAGCCTAACAGGAACTACTGAAGAAAAATAACAGACTCCATGATGCAGTGCAAAGGTGTTTCTACAACATCATCAGCTGAGGGATGTCCCTATGGTGCAGAAAGAGGGGACTCTCTGGACGGTGACCCTGTATTATCCTCCGGAGGGAAAACAGTCAGAGTACAGGCTCGAATGCCACCCAGAGACTCTGGCAGGTCAAATACTTTGTGCCACTCGTCCTTTTCGGGGTCATATTTCTGAACTATTTCCACCATGCACCGATTATTCCAGGAGTATCCTCCAACCACATAGATTTTATTTTCAAAAACAGCGACCCCCACGTCGCTCTGCCCGCGCAACATGGCGGCAATGGGAGTCCACTGGTCTAACGTCGGAGAATAATATTCACAGCTGAGAACGTCATCATAGTCACTGGTTCCTCTGAAATGATTCCCCCCGATGACATAGAGCTTGTCCCCCACTGTGCACATGCAATGGAGGCCTCGCACCGTCGTCATCGGCGCCTTCTGAGTCCACTTGTCCGTATCTGGGTCAAAACACATGAGTTCCTTTTGGAAAGTGTCGTGGGTAATTCCCCCTGTGGGAACAGAACACATGTCAGAGGAGCCTTCAGGGGAAATCCCAAGACCATTTCCCACCCCTGCCCACAGGGTCACAGATAGGTTAGAAAGCCCCAGCACCAGTTTGTTAGGTCTGGTTAAGAGGCAAGAATTTCATTCTTCAGCTGGACAGGAAGAATTAAGTACAGCCAAAGCAGAAGGACTGCCCAGCCCTGACACTAACCACAGCCATGGTGGTGGCAATGCCTGCAAGTCTGTCTGGAAGAAGAGGATCTAATGGCAAAAGAATCCATCTCCATCCCCAACCCTAAAAAGTGCCCAAACTCAAGGGCCATCTGAGAGGACAGGAGGAGGAAAAGAAAGAAACAGAGAGCATCTACATGATGCAGTAAAACAAATGAAGTGCAATCAGATAAGTAAAATGGGCAAAAAAGTACAAAGAGCAGATGGTGACTCAATGGACCTGCTCATACAAAAATAAGTAGCTGTAGCAGTAAAGTAACCCAAAGCCTTCCTTATCTACCAGCACAAGGCCCCAGGTTCAAAGGTCCCCAAGGTTCAAGGTGCTCCAAATTAATCTCCCCACCAGTTCTTCACAGGCATCAGCCTCATCCCACCTCCTGCCTTGAACTTCAGCTAGTTCTTAGAGGACATCCCTTGAAATCGCAGCAGGAGAACACCTTTGGGTCTGTGATCCCTGTAGAGATCTACAGATTTAATCTCCTTTGAAAACCAAGCAGAGAGCAGATTTTCAGAAAACTTATTGCTCCCAGTTTGGACAGAAAAATTCCCTGAAGCTCTATCCTGTGTAACACAGAGGAACTGTTCTGCCACAGCTGAAAGGCAGAGGTTCTTTCAAGTGCTTTCCCAAAGGGATAGCAGAATATGTGTTTAGCCATATATCTGCTATTGCCACACAAGAATCCATTGACAGCTAAAGTGAAAAACTGCTTTGGAGTTCACAGTTGTCACCTATGATGTAAATGCATAACATTATATAAATCATTTTCATCAGCTCCCACAGTACACACGCTATTGGAATGGCTTGTACAGGAATCTGCATCGCTGCCCACACCACAGCAAACCCATCACAACCAGAGTCTGATTTTTATTGTCCCCCACTGAAAGAGGCAAAGTTAGAAACATCATTTTTTCTTAGGGCTGATGGTGTTGTATGAATTCCTTACCTGAAATATACATCAGTCCCCCGTAAACTGTTCCAGCGTGACCATAGTGGGGTTCATTCATTTTTGCAACATAGCTCCATTCATTCATTCTGGGATTGTAACACTCCACAGTGGCTGTTTAAAACAAAGAAGAACATTGGAGCCAGCAGCAGTTTGGTTTGACTCCAGTGACAGATTCATAAACATCAAGGAGAATCATTCTGCTGAGAAAGTCTCAAGGGGTTTATCAAGCACAACAGCCAGGGACAACCCAGAAAACCCCAAGCTCTGTCCCAGAGGACAAAAAAGGAAGAAAAGAATCTTTTTTGCCTTCCATGTGTTACGTCCCCATCTCTGACTGACACAGCCTGCCCCAGCTCATGGACCCTACCCAAGGGACTGCTGTGGGACACCAGGGAAATGGCAAAAGCTGGAGGAAATCAGCTTTTCTACTCATTGCCTCTGAGGTCTGATGTAGAGAGACAGAGGAAAAATTAAAGCCTATCTCAAAGAGGATCAAAGAAGTGTATTGATACCTGGCAACCAGAAGCCTTTTCTCAGAGCTGAGTCCCCACCCGTGTCCCACTCACACAGAAGATCAGCCCAGATTTTCTCCTTGCTATTGTGCCTTGAAACAACTCTAAGACCTCAATATGGGACACCAACTACTTAGCAATTTTTCAAGACCTTGCCCAGCAATGAAAACACTAATTCCAACAGCTTACAAAAGCCAAGCTTTAATAAAATACAAGATGAAACTTCACTGAATTTTGACCAGAGAGAAGTTGTACTGAGTCAACGTGCAGCTCCATTCATGCTGTTTGTCAATTCCAATGTTCAAATCATCAAAGGATTTCCCAAAGCAGGAATAGCAGAGGTTGGTGCTAATTAAAAAGACACACCAACCTCAGGTGTCCTTGGAGGAAGCATTTTAGGGATGGAAACAATCCTCTCAAGTGAAGTGGGTGGGAGAGGACCACACAACAGGCACAGAGAGCAGATTTAACAAATGGCTTGGAGCAAGCTGGAGAAAGGGAGCTGGAACTCAGGAGATCCTGAAAAACCCTGTAATACACTGACCTTACCATATCCAAAGCAATTATCAGTAACTGTGTTATCTTAAATACAAATTAAATCTCATTTTAAATAATGAAAATGTAGACTCTGATTCTTACTCCTGCTATCCAGTGCTGCATCTCTGAAGAGATGCATGAACCATGCATATGAAGTTGAGTCTGTCTCTCAAAGTGGCATTTCGTTTGCTTTAGAACAAGGTTTTTATTCCATCAAGAAAATCTGAGCCAAATCTAAGAAATCAGTGATGGAAACCCAGGGTCCAGGATTACACATCAACTGAAGGAGAGTAAAGAGCTTGAGAAACTTGATATTTCAAAGGCAGAACCCACTTAAATGTTGAAATGAGCCTCCAGAATGAACAGTACTGGCCAGGACAGAACAGGACATCACCCAACAATGGTCAGACAATGACTGCTATGTCCTTCACCTAAAACTCCAAAGCCATCCTCTAAAAAACATCCTTTGGGGCATTTTCACAGAATCACAGAATGTGCTGGGTTGGAAGGGACCTTCAAAGGCCATCTAGTGTCTTCCCCTCCAGTGACAGGGACATCCTGCATTAGATGAGGTTGCTGAGAGCCTCAGCAAGCCTGGTCTTGGGTGTCTCCAGGGATGGGGCCTCCACCACCTCTCTGGGCAACCTGTTCCAGTGTCTCACCACCCTCGTGGGGCAGAACTTCTTCTTGATGTCTCATCTAACTCAGCCTTGCTCTAATTTCAAACCACTGCCCCTCATCCTGTGGCTTCATGCCCTGGCAAACAGCCCCTCCCCAGCGTTCCTGGAGCCCCTTCAGGCACTGGGAGGCCACTAGAAGTTCTTCTTACAGTCTTTTCTCCTCCAGGCTAAACAACCCTAGCTATCTCAGCTAAATCACACAGTTTAACTTGTTAAAACAAAAGAAATGGTGCCCCAGCTGATCCTGCCCCACCAGAGCCAGGAGCTACTTCAAAACAAGCTCCAATGAACGAGGTACTCACTTCACACTGCAGTATGATATTCTAATGGATGTCAAGAGGAAAAAAAAATTCATTTTAGTAACTTTAATATTTTACATAAAAGCAGATCTTCCGGAAACCTGAATTCTGGTTTGGGGAATTTTTTCTCTCTAACAACAGACTGAAATTGGTTTGAACCCAGGGGCAACTTAACTAATACCTGTCCAACACACATTTGACCTTCTCTCATCTGAAAAGTACAAGAGTTTTTCTCATCTGAGGAGCATGAGAAGTTAAAGATGCAAACAAACATGAAAAGGAGAAGTGACTTGCCTGACAATTAACAAGGAAGGAAGCCAAAGCCCCAAAATAAAGCAAGAGGCAGCTACAATATGTAGCGTTTACACAGAATGAGATGGTGACATTTTTCAGGCCTGTGGAAATCACTGCAGCATTTTAATGTCATCTTAACAGCCGAGTTTGAAACAGGTGACAGATTTTGTATTTTAATTAAAGCTGCAGAAGAGCTAAGGTCAGCAGAACAATGTTGCCTGAGCTCACCCAGAAGAGCAGCAAATCCCTGCTGTCCCCCAGTGCAAGTGATGGAGCTCCATCACAGCCATGGAGTCAGACTCAGTGCTGCAGGGATAGAACCTGCCTCTGCCCAGATGGAACCATCCCCACAGATTCTTTCATTACCTGCTGTTAATTCCTACCCTTAGAAAACAGCTCAATGAAGTTTTCTGGCACTCAAGATGAAGATCAATACACATCACATTGCCCATTAACGTGTTCCCAGGTAGACAAAGTGATTGAAATACATAAAGTGAAAACCTCCATATCTGCATCAGAAAACAGTTCTCTGGGGAGAAGATCCTTTGCAAAAGCACCCTCCCCTCTCCTCTGGAAACAGGAGGCATTTTTAAAGGTCTTGTTTCATCAAACACGAGAACAGATTTTAAACTTCTGCCAAACCTGCCTGGTTTGTGTGGGAAGCGGTAGGTTACACCTTCCCAGGGAAGTCTGCAGAGTGACCATGGAACAAAGCCCGGATGGAGATGTGTTCATTAGAAAGCAAATCTCAGCAGCAAGAGAAGTGCCCCAAGGACTGACAAATCCCAGTGAAGTGTTGGGTCAAATGCAGAAAATACTGTTACATCCGGTTTAGATAAAATACTATGCTCAATTCCAAACACAACAACTGTAACACTGCAATTTTAAAGTACAGACAAACACACATCTGACTGTAAGCTCACAGACCTGATGGCAACATGGTTTGGAAATTGCAGTGGACTCATATAGGCCACCTTCTACTGACTTGTGTTAAATTAAAACCCACCTTGTACTTACTCCTTGTTTTTTACAACCTTATTTCCATAAAATGGAATTTTTTTTCTTTTTTTCTCTCAAGCAGAATGGGTCATCATTCACAAGAGGGTGGGATAAAGCAGCAGGACAGAGTTAATCCTATAAAGAAGTTAACTGAGCAGTCACCAGATCACAGGTAATTGTTATTAATTCAGTCCAGAATGTCGGGAGATCTGACTCTCACTGATCTGTGCGTGAAACAAATTGACTGGGCATTTCAAACTTACTATCCCAGTAAATCTCAGTCTTTTAAGACACAACCCTCATTCAAAAGTGAGTTAAAGTCACATATCCCTTAAGACTGAAAAGGGAGGGTTTGGTTTCTCAGCTGAAATAACGATTGCTTTTTAAACCTAATTGTGTTTACATATATATACACATACATATATATATATATACACATATTCTGGCTAGATACAAGAAAGAAATTCTTTACAGTGAGGGTAGTGAAATGCTGGAAGAGGTTGCCCAGAGAGGCTGGGCTGGACAAGGCACTGAGCAGCCTGATTTAGAGGGAGGTGTCCCTGCCCATGATAGGGGGCTTGGAACTAGATTATCTTGAAGGTCCCTTCCAACCCAAATGATTCTATGATTTTATACACATACACTGATACATGTCTCATTCCATGTCTGGTAAAGGTGAGAGCACTGGATATTAAGCATCAATGCACAAGCTGCCTGTACCTGGAAATGTTTTTGTGGAAGCCCTTCTAAAGCTAACTTTGAACGGTCTCCAGATAAGTTCTTCTGTGCATTTGCTGTGTTTCCTGAAAGAAGGGGCAGGCCAACAGCTTCTGTCTCTGCACCCACTCATACACAGGCCAGGGGGGAGCCATTACTCGGCTCTCTACTTCCCCCTCTACTCAGCTCTGGTGAGTTACTGTGTCCAGTTCTGGAGCC
>VZTY01031441.1:25614-65528 GCA_013400935.1 Turnix velox
GCAGCCTGATCTAGTGGGAGGTGTCCCTGCCTATGGCAGGGGGGTTGGAACTTGATGATCTTTAAGGTCCCTTCCAACCCCAACTATTCTATGATTCCACCTGAGCAGCACTCACCTAGCTCACCCGCCGCGTTGCGCCCACCCACAGCGTACAAATGTCCTTTGAGGGCACTTAGGTGGAAGAAGGTTCGCTTCTCGTTGAGAGATGCCACTTGCATCCACTTGTTGTAGCGAGGGTCAAACCTGAAGACTGTGTCCACCGCCGTCTTCCCCTTCGTGTCGTAATTGCTCTGCCCCCCCACCACGTAGAGGAAGTTCCCGATGACGGCAATGCCGTGCTGGTAGCGCGGGGCGTCCATGGGGGCTAAGGACTTCCACTCGTGGGCCTTCTCATCGTACATGCGCAGCTCCTTGCTGACCACCAGCTGCTGCCTCAGCACTCCCCCCAGGGTCACCAAGTGCGTGCTGTCCGAGCGGATGGCCGTCCTCTCTGACTGCATCACCGGCTGCATGTACGGCATCATCTGGTAGTTGCTGGCTTCCAAAAGCAAGTTCACGCAGGTGTTGTCAGTCCTCATGAAGTCCACGGTCTGCACGTAGTTGATGAGATCCTGGGGAGTCATGAGGGGGAACCTGATGTTCTTCATGAGCTTGGCAGCGTACTCCATGCGCGGCTCCTCGTAGCGCAGCCAGCGACAGGCTGCCTTGAAGAGCTCCAGCTCAGTGCAGTGCTTAAGGCTATTGCTGGAAAGCACGAAGGCAAGGCGCTCAAAGGGGAGTTTCACAAATTCACCAGTACTTAACAACGCAGGGAAGTTCTTCAGGATGAAGTTATTAACATACTTATCCACCTCTGTCAGGTTGTACGTGTTGGCAATGCGCCCAACCTCCACGCAGTTTTCCAAGGAAACCTGTTCCGTAATCAGAAAGAGGAATCGAAACACTTTCTTAATTTGGTGCATAAACGATAATGTAGGATTTAATGAATGCTGTAGAATCAGCAGTATTTCATCATTTTGCACCGCTCAAGGTGGTTCATACATGAGCAAATAAATATTCAACATGATGTACATATTCATGATGGTGAGAGGAAGCCCAGTGTGCTCCTTAATTTGAAGAAATCAGACAAGTAACAAGCAGATTTTATGCAAATGCATTACCCAACGATGACACACAACAATTACACAGCACTTGTGCAGAAAAAAGCTCTGCAAACACCTTGGGAAGAATCCAGGTAAGGAAGAGGTGATTAGTCCTAGGTTACAGAGAGTAATGCAAAAATGGGTCCATCTTTACACATTTTCTAACCACTGTTAAAATTATATTGTCATAACGCAAAGGGAAAAGTGCTACTGTCTCAACAGCATCATGTCCCACACAACTTACTTACAGGGTTCAATCCCAGGAATATATTCCTCAGAAAATTACATCTTTAGTAAGGCAGTGACCCCAGCCAAATCATTTTGACTGGTTAAAGTTAAGCCTAAAACATGCCATTACTCATAATTTAGATTCTCAAAGAACAAACGTGCTTTGTATTTCTTCTGAAAAATCTTTTTTTCTTCTGATTATTATAAGTTTGATGCAGATGTTATACCACATGTCAATTCTTTTAATTCCTAAGTGTGTTGCAATAATCAAAGCAATACTCAAAGTTCTTGCAATCCTGACTGGCTCCCCAAGTCCCTGTTCCCACCCCCTAGAACCTTCCAAAAGAAGGCTCTTCAGTGAGTTAAGCTGAAATGAATGGGAAGAGTGAGCTGCTGCTGCTGCTGCTGCTGCTGCTGCTGCCTGTTAATAGACTTTCTTGAAACCTTTTTGTATTGAGGCATAAATGTCACAAGTGTAGTGATCATCAGAGACAATTACATCTTCTTTGCAAACCACTGAACTTTGCCACAGTCCTTTAGGATTATGTATCCTCTAATGGGCTTTAGGATAACACATCCTCTAATGGTGACATCAGAGACTTTTGTTACGTGAGAGAAGCAGCAACAAGGATTTCATGCCAGATTTCATATAGCTCTAATTTAGGGAAAAAAAACAAAACACACATACTGTGGCCTAAATCATTGTAAATGTGAAACAAAGAGTAACTCTTACCCCAGAGATAAGAAACACTTTACAGAAGTCCAAAACAGGTAAAATCTGCAAAAAGCTGGCAGCTTCTAGAGTGTCCTGAAGGTTGTCCATGTTGAGGGACAGTTTAGCAGTATAAATGAAATCAATGATCTTCTTTAGGCCTATTTTGTTCACACCATGAAGTTTAATGCACATTAAATCCTGCTCCTTCATTCCTCCTGTAAAAGACACGGGGAAATGTCTAGGAGTGTTTTGAGCGGGTTGAAATAACTTCATAGAATTTCTCCAGCGTTAAAACAGAATCTTTAAAGTCCCAAACTCACCTGTGAACATGGCCTTGAAGTAGTCGCTGGCAGAAGCCATCATGGCTCTGTGAACTGGAAACACCTCGTCACCATCTCCTGGGACCAGTGTCACGTCGCAAAGCAAACCCTCCACTCGCAGCTGGTCAAAGCCCTGCCAGGAGAGGGAAAACAAAACAGCCATTGGATCCAGGAGAGAAGGAATCTCCTGCTTTTCATTTATGGAAATACCTACTTACTTTTAATTACACCTGTCCTGTAGTTTCAAAAAGTCACTAAGAAATACTTCGTTATCTTACAATTAATATCTCTGACGTTGGGCGTTATTTACTCATTGGAAAGCAAGCAGAATAATTAGTATTCTCCAGAAACTGCTGAAGAATGCAAAGTGCTCTGGGCCTTATTACAAAGTCTGTCTTATTCCAGTAGTTATTTTCAGGAAGGAGGAATGGCTGATGCTTTTCGAGTAGCAACATGAATGCAAATACTGTCTTTAGAGATTTAACACTTAGAGAAGTCTTGGCATCGGGCTCCATGGTTAAAAAATTCAGGCCATCTTAAAGAAGGGCTGTATTTCTCAAACTGCTAAACCATGTAAGCACAAACATTGAAATTTGACAGAATAAAAAAGTATTTAGAATAATTTAACTTGCTCCAAAATTTACAAATGAGGGAGAGCCGTACAATGAGACCCAAGCCTCAGAACTAAAACAAAGGAATCACTAGCTTCTTGGAATAGGAAAAAAAAAATCCTTCTAATTTTTGTCACAAAGCCTAGGTAACCTACTTAAAATGTCAGCAAATTAAAAAAAAAACCAAACCAAAAAACCCCAAAACTAACCCCCCCCCCCCCACATTAAAGCAAAACAACAAGTAGCAGTTCCCAAAGGACTCATGCCACCCCAAAGTCCTCTGTGCTCCTGAGAAAGGCTGTGCTGGCAGCAGCAGGAGCTGCAGCTGGTAAGCTCAAGTCCATATTGTGTGGAAAGTTCCAGTATATACAGTAAGGCAAAAGTAATTGAGATTTACATTCTCAGAGCTTCAAGGAGGACAGTAGTTTAATGAGTTCTGCTGCATGGCACTGCCAGGGTAGGGCCAGTGCAGGACCTGAGGGCAGGGGGAGCAGAGGCAGCATCAGGGGCTGTATCTTCACCTCTGCTTCTTCCTCACAGCTGCCATGGCATCAAATTATAGAATCATGAAGGCATCATCTCTTGGAACTTGTGAGTGGCCCTGAAGCCCCAGGAAAAGGCCAGTGTGTTTTTCTAAGATGAAAGTCCAACCTTTAACTCCCAGGAAAAGGAGTTCCTGCCATGAGGGCTTGTGGGCATTGTCGGCACACCACAGTAAACCCCATTTTTTGAGGCTTTGGTAGGAACTACCAAAAAGACTATTGAGTGGAAGCATCACTCAGAGCAGCCAAATGTCCTATTGCAGATCAATAGTACCACAAGAACATTCAATTACCTGTAATACCACAGAACTGTGAGTATTGCTGGTGAAAAACCTCGTGGTCCCTGTCTTAGAGGACTGCAGATGGGCAGACACGCCCATATCGCTGCTGCCAAGAGACACTTTCATATGAGGATCCTCCTCTTCCACCAGAGATCTAAGATCAGAACAAAGAAATCTTAAGACCAAACACATTTCCATTCACTTCCCTTGCACAGTGAAACCAGTCTCCTGGGATGGAATGTCCTTAGCAATCCCCTTCAGCTCATCCAAGGAAGTGAAGCATTATTTGTTTCAGAAACTTCGTTTTTTGCCAATAGATTTTTTCCTATCTCTTCCACTCCTACCTCCCAGTCTGAGCCACCTGCACACTATTTCATTTCCACGAGCTTCCAGTGCTGTAGGATACTTGCAGAGGTTTCATTCAGCTTCTCATCAGCTTGCCAAGGAAGGCTAGAGGACTGAGAGGTTACAGATCATAATCAAGTTCATTCATTTCATTCTCACAACCTGTGTGATCTTGCCCAAGTATGAAGACAACCAGAGGAAACACACACAGAAGAGTTTCAAGCCATCACTTTATACATCCTTTTCTGAATCCACAATACACACAACTCCCCTGGGCCATGATGGCCAGTCCTCTGATACTGCCAATAGCAACTTCAGCCTTTGATTTTAAGATTCATTAGTGCAAGGTCAATACTTACAGTTTGCATTGCAAGTGATTACTGTCCAAAATCAGATAGGAAGGGCAAATTTTGGATAGAACTTTTAAAGAATTACTACACTATTATTAGCCTTCCATTTTAGTCTTGAGGAACAAATGAAGTTTGCATAAAGAGATACGCAGATGAGATTATGACTACCCTAACATGTAATTATTATAAAGTGTAAGTAAAATTTGTCTCCAGAAATATTAACAATAACCAATTCCTGCAATTTCTCGGATCTAATGTATCACCTATTAGCATGCAGAGCAGCCTAATGCATATAACACCCAATATTCATTAGCAAACACAAGCTGTTCATTCACAGATGAGGGTATCTTCATTATTAATAAAGAGTCCGTGTTTCAAAACAAAATTCATGGCATCTTGGCAGATTTGCTGCAAGCTTCAGGTACAAAAAGTTCTCTACATTTTAAAAAGTGCAGGTGAAAACATCAGCCTCCAAGGGAGTTTCAGAAATTACTTTAAACAAGTGACAAGAATGTGCATAAATTCACAGAAGGTGAGGGATTGGAAAGTACTTCAGGAAATCACCTTGTCCCATTCCCCCTGGGAATACCCAGACCAGATCACACAGGAAAGTGTCCAGGTGGGGTTTGAATGTCTCCAAAGAAGGAGACCCCACACCCTCTCTGGGCAGCCTGGGACACTCTTTCTCTCACCCTCACTGGGAAAAAGAGTTTTCTTATGTTTCTGTGGAACCTCCTGTGTTCCAGTTTGCACCCACTGCCCGTTGTCCTCCCATTGGAGGTCACTGAGTAGAGCCTGGCTCCATCCTCCTGACACTCACCTTTTACATATCTATAGACATTAATGAGGTCCCCCCTCAGTTTCCCCTTCTTCAAGCTCAAGAGACCCAGCTCTTTCAGCCTTTCCTCAGAAGGGAGATGCTCCAATCCCTTCATCATCCCTGTGTGTCTGTGCTGGACCCTCTCCAGCAGTTCCCTGTCCTTCTTCAACTGAGGGCCCCACAACTGGACACAATACTCCAGATATGGCCTCACCAGGGTAAAGCAGAGGGAGAGGAGAACCTCTCTCCACCTACTGAGCACAGCGCTTCTAATACACCCCAGGATGCCACTGGCTTTCTTGGCCACAAGGACACATTGCTGGCTCATGGTCATCCTGCTGTCCACCAGGACCCCCTACACTGCTCAGTCCCCAGCTTACATATAGGGCTGGTTTTGTCCATATATAAGACCTTACACTTGCCCTTGTGCACAGACACAATGGGGCATAACAACATGAGAACAACCCAACAGCTCTGACTTCCAGACCAGCAGCTCCATATCAGACATGTGAAAATATTCATGAATGCACACATGAGAGTTGTACCGGGTTCTGCAATAGAATTCTGTTTTCTAATCCAAAACCAGAGCAGAGCTTTAAAAAAAAATTTGACAGGGTGCACCTCAGAAAAATGCTCTCAAATAGTCTTTGGCATCCATCAAAAGCACACAGGGATGGAACTCAGCAGTGCTCAGGACCTAACCAGACTGCTTTGCACTTTGGCCTAGGGAATCCTGGAGTTTGGGAGAGGTTTTTTGGGGTTTTTTTCTTTGTTTTAGTTTCAATGCAATCACATCAAGGAAAGAGTCTAACATGATTTCAAAGGACACCCAGCCTCTAAATTTGAACATCTCTTCCTAAGAAGGAAATTAACATAATTCAGGGAGACATGTGAGTGTGGGTGGGAAGGGACTGGGGATCCAGCTTGCGTGAGTCCGGCTGTGGCTGCTCCTGAACTGTCAAATCAGATAGCCCTCACCTGGAACAGTTTTTAAATGACTTCTTCAACCCCAAAATGCCTTTTTTCATCCCCAGATCCACCACCTTCAGGGATACCTTGGGCAGGGTGAGCAGCCTCTCCCCCATGATGTGAAAAGTGCCATTCTGGAGCAGCTCGGGCAGGAGGGCCAGTATCAGACAGTATCAAACCCTTGAATTGCAGCCTTAGGACCAAGAGAGGAAGAGCATTCCTGAAGTCATCAGAAATTATGAACTTGGCCTTGCCTTTGTGCCAGTTTCAGCATTTCTCTCCAGATAGCGAGACTCCCCACACCTCCATGATCAAATGATGGTGGCCAGGCTGAAGACAGCACACAGCAGACCCCCAGCACTGTATCATCACCATCACAGGCATCTAAAACCACCCTGCAAAGAAACCTTCAGCTCCCCAGAATAACTTCCATCTGGGGGCCGTGCAGGTTGTGTACACCCACAGACAGGTACAGAGGGCTGCTGCTAAGTATTACCATTAATTAGGCAAAAAGGAAGGTAAACACATGGATATTTTACATGAAGTAGATATAATCCAATGGAGCATACCACCAAAGAAGAAAGCTCATTCACTCCCTAATGAATTGCATTGTTCTAATCAAATGGAATTGTTAAATAAGAAGGATGGTTCTGGAGCAGAGATAAAAATGAAAGGTTGGAGGACCCAGTTAACACCCCCCCAAGAGGTAAATAGATAGGGAGCTGCCCACGTTTCACTGGGGAATCCAGCACTGCCATTCTCTGTGAAGCTCAGTAGCAAGAATGGAATAAAAACACACTGGGAAGGCATTTTCTTCCCAAGCAGCCAAACTCACTCTGATGCCAGAGAGAGAAGGCAACTCCAGATATTCTGGGGGGTTCGTTCATTTCCATCAGTAAGACCCTGACCTGCTGGAAACTGCCAGAGCACAATACACAGCCCCAGAAAGCAGCACAAGATGGACCTACAGCTGAGGGTATTCCAGAGTTCATCTTCCTGGATTTATTTAAAACCCACACTCTTTACATAACTCAGGAAAAGCCTGCCAAAGCCACATTGGCCAGACACTGAATTCCGAATTTGCTAAAGCTCAAAAGCTTGTTTTTGAGAGGATTATAACCTTATTTTCTGTCAAATTACCAGTCAATGACCTCCAGCTGGAAGTCCTCTGATCACTGCTAAGCAGCATCTCCAGCATCAATCCTGGCACTTGTCTCTGTGTAACTCAAAGACAGACCTCAGCTTCACACACAGATATTTTCAGTGCAAGACAAAGCTTTACTGCTTTAGGACCTATCAAAAAGCAAACAATGGTGTACTACATGATTACATGCTACTTGCAGCTCTATGAATATTTTGCTAATGAACCTATTAATTAAATGGACAAAAAAACCCATTAAAACTTCCTTCTACTATTAGACAGAGTAATTTTTTACTTGGAATGCAACATCAGACAAAAAATAATGTAAGTGTGGGCCATCCTACTGCTGTCTCACTATGAAGAGATATGCCAGCTTCCTCAGGAATTAATTTAGGAATTCCCCAACAAATGACCTGGGCAGACCTGATAGGGCAGCATTACCTAAAGGGAGATCTCAAAGCACTTCCATTAAGGAATTCAAATATTAACATGACATAGATGAACAAATGACTCAACAATAGGATTTCACACTTCTTCCATTCTGTATCTTCATCCATACTATTTCAGGAAATCCTGTATTCTGCTACAGATGCTGCTTTTCCATTTGTCCTCCCCTAAAACACTGCCATCTTTTTATTACTGTTTTCTAGCAGGAGTTTCTACCTCAACTCTTCTGTAACCCAGTAAAACTACTCAGCTTTGTCATTTATTACTGGTTTCTTGTTACAAAAGCACAGCCTGGAGTTTCTCACGGAAACACAAAGTGACATTTTCCAATGGCTTAGTCGCTCCAGGTAGAAAACGAGGGTCCTTCTAGTTGGGAGGGGGTGATGGCACAGAGGGCACCTCTCCAACAGCCCAACCAAGGAACTAGGCAAACTTCTGTCTTTGGGGGCATGCAGGGACAGGGGCTGAAGGCAGAGCTACAATGACCTGAGACAAACCAAGCTTTAACAGCACAAATCAGGAGTTTTTTTCTTTTCTTATTATGACCACACATCCCATGCCATCAGCCTCAGCTGTCCCTGTTTTCCTTGCCCAGTCTGAAGGCTGTGTTTAACAGAGAGCCTGAGGCTGAGAAGGTGACCAGAAACACTCTGCATTTACCAGGTCACTGAGTTTCTTTAATCGCTGGAAGGACAGATTTTAGAGGCAGCTCCAGCAGCTGGCGCCAAATCCAGCCCCTCTTGGGCAACACTCTGATGGTGACATTGGAACATTTCACCTTCTACACCTACATAGAATGGCCTCAGGAACAACACAACACTTCAACATTTGCTTAGAAAGGGGATACTGAGCTCTTCTTAGTCTCTGCTACAGGAGAAAGGCATAAATCAAAATCTTATTGTTTCTTAAATTAAAAGACAAGTAGATGTTCCCACAGCCAGGAAGAACCTTGTTTGAGCAGCTTCCTGAAGCTATTTGAGAAGTAAAGCATCTGAGACTAGTGCACAAATGTCAAGTCTTTAACCTTTCTTTTTTCATCCCAACCCCTTTTCTTTTATACAGCCAGGTCTCTTTGGATGTCAAGACACAATAATCGCTGCCTTGGCAAACCAATTCTGCCCAAGGATGTGAGCCCAGCCAATGGACAGAAATGAGGGGGGCTACAAAGAGGTGGATTGAGGACATGCTCACTGTTCCAAAGGGGTGGAAAGGAGCCCAACACAAGAATTAGAATATTCCCAATGTTACTTGAATAATTTCATATTCTTCCCAGTAATTCCCCACGGTACCCAAAGTCAGCATGAAGCAAGGGCCCCACAACATCAGAAGAACTCCGAGCAACATCAAGCACAACTTCTCAGTGATTCCTTAAGGACACACACACAGAGGAAATATTTCCCTCAAAACTCCTTCTTCAATAACTAAACCATCAGAGGTCTCAAGCTGTTTGCAGCGTAATTACAGCCACTAGTTTGCTCCAATTTGTTTTCTACTGAAACAAAGGCATGTTTGGCTCAGGCGTCCCTGTGAAGCTTTTGTTCCTCACAGCAATAAGTCTCTCCAGGAGCTGTGGCATTGCATCACATTCCTCTGTTTGACAAAGGGTTTACATTCATCCAGTCATTTGTAGCTTAAATTTGCCAACTCAGATTGTTTAAAAATGCTAAATTAAAGCAGGTTCTCCAATGACTTTTTTCCCGACAAAGTTGGTGTGAGCCCATTGATTCCTACCGTTAAAAACAGAAAAAGCAAAGCAAACATATGCTCTAAACACATGCCCTGTGAGAACAGATCAACAGGGATATTCAGGCTGAAGAAGACCCCGGAGAGAGTTTCTAGTGGCCTCCCAGTGCCTGAAGGGGCTGGGGAGGGGCTGTTTGCCAGCGTGTGGAGCCACAGGAAGAGGGACAGTGGTTTGAAACTAGAGCAGGGCAGTGTTAGATGAGCCATTAGGAAGAAGTTCATCCACGCAAGGGTGATGAGGCACTGGCCCAGGTTGCCCAGAGAGGTGATGGAGGCTCCATCCCTGGAAACATTCAAGGTCAGGCTCGTTGATATACCCTTTGGAGTATCTAACACTGGAGGGCATCAATTCAAAGTGCTCACTGCAAGACAGATCTGAAAGCAGACTTGAGCGCATTAACCTATAGGTAACCCCCATACAACCAGCTAAATCTAATGTTTATCACTCCAGAGTATTAAGAATTTATTCAACTTTTCGGCACAGCAACTGCTTTCCATTCCTGCAAGGCAAGTCCTACAGGCTGGTTTTTGCAGCTCTGCAGCTCAGGACAGGCCATGAGTTTTGACAGACATGGGTTTAGAATATTACATTGGTTGGATTTCTCCTGACATTGGTCAGTTACTCAGGAAAACACAGGTAAAGTAGATTTTCCCTTTAAACTATTAACACATCAGTCCACGTAAAAGAACAGAAGTTAACAAATGGATTATTCTGCATTAGGAGTTCTTTTATTTTACATACATTGGAGACTAAAAACACCAATCTGAACATTTACCTTTTAGAAAACAGCTGTAAGTACCACATCACACACACTACTGCCTGGTTTTGAAAGCAATGTTTTTGCATTATTGAATTCTTTGTGGATATCCATAGCAGTACTTCCACCTCCAGAAAGCCCACGGACATTTCTCTGATGCTTATGGAAGATGTGCACAACACAAAGCACACCACTGGTGTGGAGAAGGAAGAGTTGTCCTCCTAGCTTCCAGCAGATGGACAGTAATGGGGATGCAGATTCCTTTACACCCCAAAGCCGATCTGTACAATCAGACTGGGTTCTTCACTCTCCACAGCAGAGCTCCAGAGCCACAAATTAGATGGGGATGGAAGGTTCCTCTGGGCACCATCCTCCCAGGGAAAGGCAGGAGCTCAGGTCCTGGCCACACAGCCCCAGAAAAACACTCCCAACATCAGCATGTCCCCACCATTGCTATAACCTCCAGGTAAGTTACTGGGGAAACTAAGCAGGAGGTTGCTTCTAAAGCTGAAGATTAACTTCACTAGAAAAACCTGTAAAATTGGAAATTCATTTCAAGTCCACAAAAAATCACCTTCAAGACTACTTTATGTTCCAAATTAGATTACAAAGCTGTTTGATAAGATTTATATCAAACATAAAAAGGAATTGATAGTTCGAGTCTACCTTTGCATGTTCCAGACCTAAAATACCAGGCACAGAAGTGCTCAGCTGAGAACTCAGGAGCTGGTGGGCATTTTCCATCAGTACATCTCCTGTTTCACACACCACTTACACTTGAGGTGTGAAATGAGAGCCTTTCACTGCCGTGCAGAGCACTAGTCATGGAAGAAAACTTACAAACATGGGGAAAAATATCAAGTTACATCAAAGAGTAACAAATTTATTGTCATCTCTGCAATGAAGATAATTCTGTCACCAAATTTGCAGGTTAACCTGCAGATTTTATCAGTTGATAGATGCTGTCTGACTAAACAGGTGCCATTTTGTGGTATTTCTCATTCTTTGTAATAATTTTAATGCGGAATTTCAGAGCCCTCCTAACATCAGAATCACGTGCCAGTGAAGAAATATCTCTGTAACCACGGGGATGCACTGGCTTGAGATCCATAAAAGCCAGCATGCTGGCAGCACCAGAGGAGCAATTTAAAGGTGACACATAGGAATGACAGCAGATAGATCAGACCAGGGGATTGCTGATTTCTCTTGCTTTTTGTAAGAGCTATAGCTTAAAAATCAAATCCGCACAACGCTCAAGAAATTGTTCCCCTGAAAGAGGTTCAGAAGTCACGCAGCTTTTTGTTTCGCTGTCATATAGTAATATCTTACAGCAGCAATTTATTTGAAATACCTTATTTGTGGTAGCCTCAACCATTTCTGCTGCATTGTGTGAGGGAAAAGGCTGAAACACTTCCCCAAAAATCCCCCTCCCCACTGGATCCTGCCCAGCCCAGCTTTGCTCCCCAAATCCCAGTGCCTGGGCACACAGCAGTGACAGCTCAGCTCTGCCATTCCCAGGGAGAAAACACTGGGAGGACCTGTAAATACCTGCTCCTTCGAGCACCTCCCTGCAGCAGCCACAGCCAAAGCCTCTCTGCTAAACGACAATGCAGGCTCTGAAGTACTGACACTGTGGACATCAAGCTGGAATACTTTTGGAAAGCAATAGCATTTACTGTAATTTCAGACAGGGCGGTCACCTACACCACTCCTCAAAGCAGCTCTTTCAAGGAGCTACCTCCCTGGAGGCAGGCAGGCAGGAGCCGGGCAGTGCCCCAAGCTCTGCCTTATTGAAGAGGGAAAAGCCACCTGTGAAAAGCCACAGACCTCACAGCCACAAAGAGGGAGCAAAAGCTCCACCAGGGTTTGGCAAGACAAAGACACGATGCTTCCATAGGTATGGAAATGCTCTTTTAGGTGTCCCACAGGTACTCTGCCTGACTAGGACAGCACTCAGATACCAGGCATTTTGATTTATGTGTCAAGCTTTTATTATAACTTTGTGAAAAAGACATTCAAGCTGCATTAGACTCTGAGGAACAGAACAAAAGCAGAGCAAGGTGATTGATTTCTTTTGTGTAAGAATTCAGCCAAAGTGCAGCCCCATCCAGCAGGTGATTCTATGTCTGATTTCCAGGTGCAAAAGAGGAAGCATCAGCACAGACTACAAAGCAAACCTGCCTCAGCTCAATGCTACGATTAACAGCAATAGCAACTTTTCAAATGAACAGAGATGATAGTATGAGTATGGCTTAATCTGCACATTTCCTCTACAGTTCAACAAAGAGGGGAAGACTCGACACGACATCCATCACGAAACATCCAGGATAAAATCTGGGGTTGGTCTAGCACAGGAATAAAAAGGTAAAATCCCAAGTGGCCATGTCACTGAATAGACAAGAGGGAATTTTACCAAGGGCAGACTCACAAAAGCAATCCCACCTTTTATCCTCATTTCTCTCACTTACATGTATGCCGGAGAAAGTGGCGACGACCTGGATGTTTTAAGCACAGGAACTGGGAATTTCCAGATAGCAGGAGAGCTCGTTTTCCATTTCAATGGCATGTTGTCACCACGGTACTACAATAACAGCAAAGAGCGTTTCCATAACAGGCTCCCAAGGAGGGCTTCCATTCCTCAGCTACTGCCCCGGCAGTGCCTGCTCCCACCGTGGGGCCAGCAGCGCCCGCTCCGCACCACGGGGCTGGGAGGCATCTCCTCCAAACCCCACTGTCCCCTGGAGCACTGCAATCAGCCCGATCTCACTCCACAGTGGTGCCACCCCACTCAGGAAGCGTTGACTGCAGTAGATGGTTTAAAAAAAAAAGAGAAAAAAAAAAACCAAGAGAGAAAAATGCTGCACTGTGCACACCGACACAATGCAGCTCGGCTTAGGCAAAGCAGCTCATTTGTAGAGCCCGGGTTGCAATGCTATTGTTCTACCTTCCCGGGGACACTGCAGCACTGGACTACATTCCCTTCCCGGTAACCTCATTTCTGACCAATGGAAGCAGGGAAAATTAAAAGAAAGAATGGGTTTGATATGAAAATGAAACAACATACCTACTCAGAATACACTTGTCATCCTCTGAGCATTCTTCTTTTGAGCTGCAACAATAGAAACGGGAGAGAAATCTCAGCATAGCCTTAGGCCACGGCCAATAGAGATCAGTGGCTAAATTCAGCTGCCTCTTCTCCTCCTGTGCCAGCTCTGCCCAGACAACACCCCAATGCCATTATGGAAAAAGCCATCGCAACGATCACTCCTTCTAATCCATTGCTAGGAAGGCGAAATAAAGCCCAAATCGCGGCAGGTTTCCGCATGCTCTTCTCTCAGCCTGCGATGCGGGATGCTCTCCTTCTCCTACTCTCATTCCCAAGGAGGACGAGCAACACCTCATGCATTTTACAACACAAACACCGCTCGCTCCGTCTCCTGCAGCAGCGCTGCGGCTTCACCACCGGCCCCTCGGGGGCACCACTCCCATCGCCCCCAGACCCACAAAAGGGCAAGAGCCCTCAGGGACATCCCCCCCACAGCCCCTCAGCACCAGAATTTAATGGCAGGTTGCGCACCAGAGGGGTTGCTGAGGAAGAGAAGGCAGTGTTTCAGCTATACTGGCTGCCTTGCAAGGAGGAAAAAAAAAAGTAACTTTTAATGTATTTCCAGAATGATGCTGGTTTAGATGCTTATTTTTCAGACCTCAGGATAGGCTCTATGCAGCACAGCAGTTTCTTTGTTAGCTAGGACAGCCTAATTCTATCACAAGACAAGCCCACACTCTCACACTGCTCAGTGATAAGCAATAGATCCAAGATCAGAATATCTACAAATGGAAGCATTTCAATAACAAAAAGCCCATCAGTGTGTCACTAAATGTAACAGTGAAACCTAACTGTTAGGTTGATTGGGTGACTCGAGCCACTGAGAAATAACAGCTACTTCTGATCATTATTATTGAAAACATTTGCCAAAAAACCTAGGGCATTGGAAGCCTTTCCCAAATCACGAGCAAGGAATTGGAGTAACATGGAATGGTCCCAGAAAGGACTAACTGGAAACCAGGTGTAGTTCTTTGTCTAACAACCAAGAAGCTCTCTCCTCTCCTCTGAAGTTCCAACTTACAGGAAGAGCACTGCTGTTGCTAGCTGAGAGGACAGCTGTGGGACAGCAAAGGCTGCATCCTCCAAATATTAAAATCCCTCTAGCCCTGCAGAGAGCAAATACAACATAAACAAGTCTCACTTTTAGTCAAAGAATTAATGTAATTAGCACCAGCAGCCAGGCTCACCCTCCTGCACACAGGGGCAGACCTGCAGGAATGTTGTCTGTCCTCAGCACCAGGATTGGATCCTGCCTTCGCTGCACCCACATCTCAAAGTGGAGCTAGGAGATGTCAGACAGCAGCAATAGAGCCACAAAGAAAGACTCTGCTATTTTTAAGTCACACACTCAATTCCTTTTGCATTTGCTGTCAGAACAGAGTAAGTCAGTGCTGTCGGTCTCCTCCTCACACCCCACTGTGGCCAACTGCTCCCAGCTGGCTCAGCCTCATCACCCCACTAGCCCCCTGCTGCTGACAGCACCTTTCCTTTACCAACAGCAGTGTGAATAACAGCAAAGAATGAGGCTAAAGATGCACCTTCTCCAAAAGGAGCTCCTGAAATTCCCTCTTGCCCAGCAAAATAAAGGCCGTGGCCACCAGTGGCCATAGCCAAGTGCTGCCAGCTCATGATATCCATCACCAGATACCTGCTCTCCTTTGGGTGTCTCTATCCTCACTTATTTTTTAATTTGATTCCCAAGCAACTTAAAACCTTGACAGAAAAGCCAGAAGCAATACATTTTACATTCTTTTAAAAGTGCTGAGCCCTGCCCAGCTCCGTCTCCTCCTGATGCTCCTTCAGCCCAGCTCCATCTCCATCCTGACACTCCAACCTGCAAAACAAGCACCTGTAGGAAGCAGCAGCATCAGGTATTCTAAAAATAGGCAAATGCTTTTCACTTGCAAAAGAACTACATGGCACACACGTAAGAAAAAAAATACCATTTTCTTCCTGACAGTCACCAACTAGTTGCATATTCCCAGGGAGAAGATGATCTAAATGTACATACTCTACATTGCACATAAACTATTCCTAAGACAACAGAAAATCATAATATGTTACTCTTACTTTAATTAGGACTTCAGAAATCACAACTTAGTTTACACATTATAAGATATGAGGAAAATAACTGGGTCCCTTGGAGCAGGTTGAACTCTTGACATTTTCTGTTGTCATGCTCCATGACCTGGCTACTCATCCTCATGAACTGGAGCTGAGTGAAAAAAGCCTCCAAAAGTTCCTGGCCCAGGACACAGCTATTCCTAGACAAGCACATGGAAACACACCACACAGGAGCTCCAAATTGGAGATCTGTTTCTCTAAGTTCACAAGCCTTTAAACACTGCAGACTCACATTAAAACACCTTCTGGCCACCATGCAGGGAGACTGTTTGCTCCACTTTCCCACAAGCAAGTTCACCATCAAGATTAGAACAATTTACCATTCATCACTATCACTATCCTTTGGGGATGCTAGTGGATGAAAAGCTGAATGTGAGCCAACAATGCGCACTCCCATCCCAAAAAGCCAACTGTAACCTGGATTGCATCAGATATTTTAAAAGCCATTTGACTTTGGTTAAACCTGATGTCAGCTTCCCAGAAACATGCAGTAAAAGCAAACTACAACAGCAAACGCCTGCAGTATTTACACTTTTAACATTTAGAAGGGTCAATTTATGAAAACACTAGATTCTGGTATGGTAAGTTTTGTAATTAGTCTTGCAAATATCCCAAATCCATTCCCAAGTGTGTATTTCTGAGCACAAAAGTCATTTTATACAACTTCTGGCTGCCCAGTGCTCTCTCATGTGCACAGTTTTTATCAAGAAATCCCTTCCACCATGCTCTGTTAATGACAAACCACAGGTTATCATATGGAGAGAGGAGAAAGTAACAACTCAGCTTTGCCTATGCAAACTACTCATACCTAAACAGCATTAGGTAAAACAAGGCCTTAAAGCATTTAGTAAAGAGGTAACAGCAAACAAGTTGATGAACAGTCCCAACTTTAGGTCTAAGCCTGTGCCAACAGTGTGAGAAGCAAAAATGCTTTTGAATTAACAGGGATTTATTCTGGAGCCATGCTCTTCCTCCTCAGATGATTTCCTTTAATAAAACACCCCAAAACTCCAATGTGGAGTCACAACAGCCATACCAACCCTGCTGGGATGAAGCAACAGTTTTTATTTGTTCAAACTGTTAATACGAGTTCATTCCCAAACAACTTCTCTACAGCTGTTACAGCCTACTGGCTGCACAATTTATTTCAGTAAAGTATCCCTGAACACATCTATGCATCTGACTCACACAATGCACATATATTAAACAATTCAGTAATTAAAAGGAGGCCAAGACTGAGCACCAGCCACTAACAACTGCACCATTCCCTGCGCCACAGACAGCAAGTGTTCTCAGGCATGTGTGGATTAAAGCATTTTGAAAATATTCTAGAAATGTAAGGTTTGAGGCATTTTCATTCTTCTATTATTTCCATGGAATCCGTTAGTAACTTGCCCACGAGGGTGGTGACACAGTGGCCCAGGTTGCCCAGAGAGGTGGTGGAAGCTCCATCCCAGGGGATATCCAAGACCTGTCTTGCTGAGCTCTGAGCAACCTGATCTGGTGCAGGATGTCCCTGTCACTGCAGGGGTGGCACTACATGGCCTTTGAAGGTCCATCCAACTCAACACCTGTGACTCTGTGCAGTGTGGTGGGGGAGAAGTCCCTGGTTTATTTACCTGGACTTTTTATTCCTCATCCTCAGCAGGTCGCGGTGGTGACAACCCCCACAGCGCCCTCTTCCGAAAGGAAAGCAAAGTCCTGCTAGCAGCTCTGCTCTCAATGCTCTTTCATTCACAACAGCAGTTAGGAAAGTTGACAAATCGCACAGACTTCGCAGGCACTGTCCAAATGGGTTAAACCAGGAAATATCTGCAGTCCATCCCCAGCTGCAGCAGTCTGCTTTCCTCCAGCTGAAAATCTTTTTTGGTGCACTCAAACAGCATTCAGCTAATGAGAAACCCCTGAGTTTTCTCTTAAATACAGTGGCTGTAATTCAGGTGTTCGGCTGACAGAGGGAGCTGAAGGAAAGAAAAAAAGCCCACATCTCTCCCAATACTTCAAAACTTCGGGGTTGTCCTACACCAACTTATGTCACTACCCAAGCAAAGGACAGATTTAATGTAAAACTGATGCCATCCATGTCTGGCACAGTGAAGCCCTGCAAACCTACCAATTATGCCCAACAACGAGTCTCTATGATCTCTAAATGGAAACAATCCCTTCATTAAGGCATTTTAAGCTATATTTCTGCCCCACACTGTAGTGGGGATTGCGTGTATTTCAAGGTATATTTTTGCCCCACAGCACAGTGGGGAAATCTGTGCCATAGACAGGGCTCTTGAATTTGCAAAGCATCACTTAAGATGTTATCTCATGCCTCATCACAGTCACTTATTAATCACACCGTGACACTGTGCACAGATGAATTTCCAGCTGGCCAGAATGCCACACATCATGCCAAGATTAGATTCTCCTTTAAGTGCTTATCAGTCTTCTTTGCACACTCTTTCAACTCCTACTACTGTGACTTTCCATCAGAGCAGCTCTAAATCTGCACATGCCAAGAGCTGCTACAGCAGAGCTCAAATAGGCAGGAACAGGTCTAATGTTGCAAGCTGGTAAAGCAAAACATCTAAAAACAATGCATTCATGGGGCACAAGGATTCCATAAAACAGCACAGGGAAGATTTCCACTACACACCTGATGGATAACCAACCCCTTCCCCCCATCCCATGCTTTACTTCCACTATTTCCGGCTCTAATACCTTCAAAGATAAAAAGCAAGTGTTGGGTCCTGACAGAGCCCACCTATTCTGAAATACAGCAGCATGAGCAAAGCTCCAAACACCTCCCTTGGATATTAAGGGCTAAACTGACTCAGTTTCCCTTAGATGAAGGCTGGACACCAGGCACACTCAGCAGCATCCGGCGCGTCTCTTACCACCAAAACACTCTTAGGAACATCAGTTGTGCCACCTTCTGGTACGTGTAACAACTGCAAGACAAGCACATGCTTTCATGAAGTCCCCTTTTAAAAGGGTAAACGGCAGAATAATTAGAAACCACCCTGCACACAGAACGCTGAAACAAAAGAGTACATTTTTTTTTATGCTTCAGTTCAACTGTCCAACATCATTGGCTTGGAGAAGCTTGTTTCCAGCCCAGAGGCTCCTTCCCAAGCTTCTGGGAGAGGCAGCAGCATTCCTTCCTTGCCTGGCTTGGGGTACAAGCTTGTCTGCTCCTTGCCCCTCTCACCCGGTGGAAAAGATGGAGTGAGAAGGGCGAGCAAACCTGAAATGGCTCCTACACAAGGACTTTCAGCACAGAAGGCAGAGGAGTGAGAAGAGCCAGCAGAATCCCAAGCAGCACACAGAAGAGTACAAGGGAGCCGTCACTCACCAGCTTTCTTACACAAAAGAAAGCCTCAAACCAAATTGCCTGATGTCTGGTGAACAAGGACTGAGGAAACTTCACATAACTCACTTCAGCTGCCACACCAGCAGCTTGTCAGGAATTACTTCTTGCAACACAGACCCACAAAAGCCCCTGGTGAACTGGAAGCAAAACACAGCCAGAGACAAGAAGAACATTTGCCACAAGAGGCTCTGAAAGCAATGAAATAAAAAATGGACAGTGAATAATAAACCTCTGCAGAGAAAGCAACAGCCCCAGCAAGCACTAGAGCAGGAGTTTGCCATTAAGGCTGTTACAGACCTGGGTTTTTTCTTCTGCTGCCCATCAAAGTGCTGCAGATTTGAGCTGTTTGGGCTCAGGGCCTGCATCCATCAGCAGCACACACAGATGTACCATGTCCTGGAGGAGTCTGACACTGAAGCAGCAACGCCAGCAAACAGCCAGTATCTTCTGCACAGGGAGCAGCCACCAGGGAGACTAAGAAAAGAATCACCAAATTTTGCTGGGTCCTGAAATGCTTTTTCAAGGATTTTGATGGGAAAGAATGGCAATATTCAAGTTAAGCACAAAATTCTCATCTTTTGAAAAGACAAGACCACTTTGAGGACTACCAGGGATGTTAAATAATTGCATTCAATAATCAGTTAGAAAGCTCAGGATTTTCAATCATCAAGCCTTCCAACATAAGATAACGAATGTGCTGTTTGCAGATAAGCAGCTCTAAGTGATTATCTTTTATCAACAGCCCAGAACAACACATGGTGTGACAAAGCTTCTTCTTCATCACTGTGATGATGGAAGCATATTGAATCCAAAGGGCAAAAGTATAAGGACAAGTGGAAACAGCCTCAAGTTGCACCAAGGGAGGGTTAAGATGAATATCAGGGAAAATCTGTATGCAGAAAAGGTTGTCAAGCATTGGAAGAGGCTGCCCAGGGCAGGGGTTGAGGCACCATCCTTGAAGGGATTTAAGCCAGCTTAGAGACAGGGTTTAGAGATGGTTCTTGTCACAGTCAGGTTGATGGCTAGATTCAATGAGTGGAAAGGTCCTTTCCAATCTGGGCCAGTCTGTGATTCTACAATTTTTAGAATTATCAAACATGACCTTTCTGTTGTTCATGGCACATAATAAATACTGTTTAACAGCAAATTCCAGTGATGTGATTCAATTCAATTGGCCTCCTTCTCCCTCCCCTTGCTCCCAGTCCTGCACTGGAAATGGCCACACAACCCAGCACACAGACTGTGCAGAGAACAAGGCCATCCCTGTTGTTCACCACCACAGTCTCCTGTGGCCATCCCTGTTGTTCACTGCCAGGGAATGACCAGCAGACACAATGGTAACAAGATGATGCAGCACCCGATCAGCCCCTGCCAGCCCTGTGCTGAGGTGCAAGGAAGAGGATGTCCAACTCCCAGTGACAGCCCTGGCAAAGCCCCCAAGCAAATCCCAAAGCAGAGTGTTTTGTGTTGTACTGCATGGGCCAGCTCCAATTACCTGAAAACAGAACTGAATGCAGTCACATTACTCTTCTAATTACTGGGGAGACGGAGCCAGAGAGAAGGGAACTCAACTGTGAAACACGTAAGAAGGCAGAGAGCCCAGTCTGTGGGCTCCAGTCTCACTCCTCGTCTCATGCTCCAGCTCCACATCTATCTGGCACCACCCTAGCACACTCCTTGTCTCCTGCTCTGCTCCACATCCCTCACTCAGCCTCAGCTCTGCTATCCCTCTCCAGCAGCAGGCCCTTGCTGACACCTGATCTCTCTGTTCACTGGGACAGGAGAAGTAAATTCAAAGCACCTGGAGACTTTAACCACTCACTTCACATTAAGTTTTTTTCTAGACCATTGGCAGATACACCTCCACCCATCTGGGTATCACAGCTTGGGCTCTCCCACCTGGCAGAGTGAGCTAGAGCAGAAGAACACAAGTAGACATGTGGAATTTGGGAAAGGGCAGCTGCATGTGGAAAATGACTGGAATCCAACGTAATAGATCGGGATGCAGCAGCATGGCTCAGGGGGATGGAAGGGAATTAGCAAATTGCTCAGGTTTCAGGGAAAGGTCAGACAAATACACAGGCAATATGGCAAAGAGGAAGAACAGCAGCAGTTTGAGCTGAAGGTTTTCTGTCACACTACTGCATATGAGCAGCACGCTGCTGTTTTCATTCATTAATTTGCTTTAACCTGCAGGAATTATACTCATCTCCCAACTCCTGATGCAGAGTAGAAGAGTAGAGGAACAGAACACCCTTGCTGCTCCAGCAGGATGCTCTGAGACACCTCTGCCACAACATGATTCGCTCACAGCCCTTCTTGGTGCAGAACAGGAACCAAAGCACAGCTCAAAGGCTGTGGAAAGGTCTCTCCCCAGAGCCAGCAGCACTAAAGGATTTCCCTCAGACCAAAGTCAGAAAGGCTGGACAAGGCACTGGGCAGCCTGATCTAGTGGGAGATGTCCCTGCCTATGGAAGGGGAGCTGGAACTTGATCTTTAAGGTCCCTCCCAACCCAAACTATTCTATGATTCTATGATGGCCTGAACCCATTGCCATCCCCATAAAGGCAGCAGCGGACAAAAGGCACTTGTGGGCCTTTCTTGGAAAAAAACCCAAAGAGCAGAAAATCTCCTGCTGCTCACTTAAGATGAAAGCAGCAGTGGGACTCCCCCAGAAGCAGGGAGCAGCACGTTGGCAGGCTGCAGTGTTCCTCAGGGGCAATTCAGCTTCTGCCAAAACACAACTCCAATAATTTAAACTGTTGTCCCATGAATTAACTGTTCAGACTAAGATCAAAGTACGTGAGATCAGTCAATGGAACTATAGAAACTACAGAAACAGCTCTCCTAGAGTTCCTCAGCCTGCACTCGCTAAGAAATGAGGCTGCTTAATGACAACACAACCTTCAGAAGGGAAACAATTGAGCATTTGTTCTTTAAGAAGAATGCACAGAAGAGTTGTTTCCGTGTATTAAACTGGCTAAATGAAAGGTTTAAATGCTGCCAACAATAAAAATTAAGGTGTTAAATGGCATTAACAGAAAATTACTAGCCATGATTGATGCAGTGATACTTCCAGCCACCTACAAAGGAAGAACAACCCCTCCCAAGAGTTTCCCTATGGAAAGGCTCCAATTCCTGCTGCTACATTCCCCAGAGCAGAGAGGAAAATCACCCAACAGGCCCCATCCATTGAAAGAATGAAAGCAGTCACTCCAGCAAATTAATAACTAATTGGATGAGACAAAACTGCCCCTTCAGGTGCACAAAGTACTGCACAAGAGAGCATCAACAATTTTATACCTTCCTGAAGTCAGATTTAGTTAATTAAAAGATAATTGTTCCCTTAAGAACTTCATTTCAAGAAAGGAAGACACTAGAATAATGCTGCTGGAACTTCTGCTGGGACCAGGAGATCAACAAAAAGATGAAACAGCAGCAGGGAATGGGCAAAACCAAAACAGCTGATTTAATTTTATTTTATGATAGAAATCCCTTTCTAGCCATATCAATAATGTTTTTAGAACACTGAATGATTTGATATGTAACTGTTATTGCCTCCTTCTTCTAAAACTAGTCTCTGGATGCCTAAAAACAGGCATAAGGGCTCTGAATCAACTAAATCAAAAACATCCACAGATTGGAGGTCTCTAAGACCAAGGCTGGACCTCTGTCACCACATGGGAAGAAATCTGGCAATGGACATGTTACTCACCTGCAGAGAGTAAAGCTCCAGAAGATCCACTGCCCTGACCTCACCATCTGAAAATACACCTCAAATTTGCCGAGAAACCCCCCCTGCCCTCACCCACCACACTAGAACACAACTCTGTACAGGCAGCAAAGAAAACTCTATGGCTGTTACACGGAACAAAAAAAATCCTCCACACAGTTCTATTGCCATCAAACCTGTCATCTCAAAACCATTCAGCAATTTCAACCTCTATTTGCAGGAGCACAATCAGGCCTCTGTGCTCCCAAGCTCAAAAGGATTTACTTTCTTGCCAACACACAGCAGCATCTGTGCCCTGACAGATCTGGGCTCTCCAGTCACTCTCTGCTCTGGCAGTCATGAGGTCCCCAATTTAACCACTAAGAGGGACAAGTCTGGCAGCACTGGAGCCACTGTCACATTTCAAAGCAAATGCAGAGTAGCATTTTATGGAAAAATTGAGGTAACAAATCACTGGAAACAGCTGTCAGCTTATAGGCTTGAAAAGCCCACAGTATGGGCAGGGGACAAGGGGGGATTCTGTCCCTCTGAGAGATCCCCCCCACAACTGCCTCCAGCTCTGAGGGCACCAGCAGCAGAAAGACACAGAGCTGTTGGAGCTAGAGGAGGCCTCAGAGATTAGGAGAGCCCCTGTGGTGAGAGAGCTGGGGGCATTCAGCCTGGAGAAGAGTAAGTTGCAGGAAGACCTTAAAGCTCCTTCCAGACCCTAAAGGGGCTCCAGGAAAGCTGGGAAGGGACTCTGGATCAGGGCAGGGAGCCATGAGACAAAGGGTTACAACTAAAAGAGAGGAAATTTAGATGAGATCTCAGGAAGAAATTCTTCATTGTGACAGGGCTGAGCTCCTGGCCCCTGGTTGCCCAGAGAAACTGTGACTGCCCCATCCCTGGAGGGGTTCAAGGCCAGTTGGATGTGGCTTGGAGCCACCTGGGCTGAGGGGAAGCATAAACATCCACAATTGAAGCCAGGTGAATCACAGTATTGTAAAGCTTATTAATTGGCCACAAAACTTCTAATCAATTTTGATGTGGAAGTGTTTTAAGTCCTGACAGATTGATCACACCATCAGCATCCTGTAAAGGACTCTCATTTTAGCAGCATTTCCATCCCTCATAAAGCCTTTCTCCAACAGAAGTCACCTACAGCATATGAGCATATTAAAGCATATGAGCATATTAAAGCATATGAGCATATTAAAGCTCATTCATCACCATCTGCATTAAAATTATCACTAATGGAACAGACTCCGCTGAGAACAGCTTGATTTGATAAATCTTGCATGTTAAAAAAAACACCACCACAACACAGAAGAAATATAGCAAACAGAAGTAAAAGAAAAACCTGTATCATCTCCAGGATGACAACATCTGGATGCCAATTTCTCCCCACTTGCAGTGAAATAAAATCCCAGTAATACAGCAGCTGCTGTCTGCCAGTTATTGGAAGAGCATAAAGCTTTACTGGTCACTAGGATGAGGGAAGGCCAAAGGAATTATTAGTCCATTTGGAAGGAAACTAAATAGCTCAGGTACAGCATATTATTTCAGCACAGATCAAGCCCCCATTGCCACACCATTAAAGAGGTCCAGGACAAGGAACCCTCGCTCAGCTCCTCAGGAAAAGAATCAGCCCAGGGAAGGGGCAGCCATCTCTGTGGTCTGGGTCAGGTAATTTAATTTTACCATTTAAAGTTTAATGATAGTTCATGTTTTTGAAGTTGAGGGCTGTAGGAGTCAATTCTACCACATTGTGCTCTCACTTCATTAAGCAAAGCCACTTTGCAGGTTAGTGGACAGAGCAGGGGTATACACCTCAAGCCCTTTAAAAGCTCACACCTTGAACATTTAGAGGTAAAAGATTTTTCCATTTTAACCAGAAATCTGTGCATTCCTAAGCACACGAGGAAAACAACAGTACCAGGTAAACAGCAATTTCCACTCTACATCCCACAAAGTCTCTCTGTACAAATCCCACTCCTGGGAAAAGATGTTACAGCAGGGAGGGTAAAGCCAAGACTGTCAATCAGGTAGAACCCAGTTAGTGCAGAAGCCATCACATTCCAGGGTAATCCCTGGCCACACTAGAGCTGGCCAGACAGACATCATCTGTTCCTGCAGCTATTAACAGGGGACAGTGAACATAAGCAAATCCAAGATCTCTGGCCACACTGGGATCTGTTGGCTCTAAGCTTTATCTGCTCCCTTAAGAACCCAAGGGCAGCCTGACCCACCCATACAGTGAAGAGCTGGAAAAGCTCAGTGCCTGCAACCAAGAGGTCCTTCAGAACAACTGCCTACCCCAGTGCAACACTAGTCCTAAAGAATAAAGGCTGTCCACTTCTCAGAGTTACCAAGCTGAAATAGTTACAGCATTTCTAAAAACACTCAAAAAAAAGTGTGTATTAGGAGCACCTGTGGCATTACCAGGAAAATATTATGAACTGATGTTTGGAACCTTCATAACTAAACTATATCTCGTGTTAAAAAATAGAAGAGATCAATTAAGTTTCTACAGGAGTAAATCCTTTAAGTACTTACTGAGTACTTAATTATATTCTGTAGCAGTTCTTCCTTTCTTGTAACATTCTGGGAGTGTGGTTCAGCTGCATCCTCCCACAAAGTCGCTGTGTTCTAGGAACTAAGAAGCTTCAGGAAAGCTTCTATTGAACCATCTATACCCTAATGCATTAAACTCCCAATCCAAATGAGGCAAGGGGAACAAAGGGTTAATAACCTGCCACAAGGAACAGTAGCACCATAAGCTCAACAGAAAAGCTTCTGTAAGCACCGAGTTAACCCTGCTATCCTATCCCAGTGTCAGGGGGTTACAGATGTCCAGAACATGCTCAGCAGCCAACAGTAAAAGCCTTTGGTCACAGAAGAGTCAGGTGCTGTGGTCAGTCTGATCCAAAACCACACCAAGTCCATTGCTCTGCTTTCCAGCTCATTACTTCAACTATCCACTTCGCCTCTGCTTTCTATAAAGTGCTCTATATTTTCAAAACCAAATCAAGTGGTTAGAAAACAGCACAGTTACTCCAAGTGAAAAATAATCAATTCCCAGGTTCACATTTAGGGCTTTTTAGGAAACACAGAGTTACTCACAAAGCGTCCCTCCACATCATCTCTGCTGAGCCAAAGGATCTCCTTCCTTCTTCATGTACCTGCAGCCAAACGGGAGAGAATTGAACAGCGTCACACACAGACATCCCCTTCCACCCACACAGACATCCCCCCCATCAGCACCTGCCTTCAGCACAGATGACTGGCACTGAACAAATCAAGGTTCTCTCCCATTCACACACAAAGTAACTTTCTCCTCATTTCACTGGCTTTCTCAGGAAAAGTTACAAAGGAAAAGGAGCACAAAAAAAAAGTGGCTTCTTGCTGTGTGTAGTCTTCTTACTCTGCTGCAGAAACGGGTGAATTATGAAAACTAATCAAGTGCACCAAGAGCACATGCCCTAGATTTTCAAATAATCTCTTGGTTTAACCCAGTTGCTCTGAGCCTGCTTTTGCCATGAACAATCTACTATAACAGAAGCTCTGACTCATTAAAGCTACCTTTTACTTTATGAGGGAGAGAAACAGCTCAAATTACTTACATGCAAGACACAATGTGATTATTTTTTACAGAAGCCAAAATTTCTATGACTTCCATTTATAAGATGTAAGAAGGACCAAAAAAATTGAATGAGTTCTTTATGTCTCTAGAGTATGGTATCTCCACAAACCAGAACCAAAGCCTAAAAACTACATTTGAGTTGGTGAACTCACACTTGCCCTTGAAGGGACAGAAAAAAAGGGTGCCAAATCTCAGCTTGCTGACACCACTCAGCAGCAAGTGTGCTGAAATACAAACCCTGCAATACTCAGAATTTTTGATCCTTTATATATTGATAAGAATGCTGGAGGTTTTTTCAGAGTTCACAGGTGACACACAGCTTCTAGAGGTAACTTCTGTTATAACAGTCAGCTCTTCCCAAGCTTCCCACAGGGAAGGCAGCACCATCCCTCCCAGCAGCATTCTGAAAAGCACTGCCAGAATCTCCAAAGAAGTACCTCCCTCCAGACACAGAGGAATATATGCTTACAAGGGCATTTTTATCTTAAAAGCAGCACAGCCTGAGAGAGACACTTTCAGCATGACCTCTGTACATGTCTCTGGATGTTGGTATAACCTCCCAATTTTTATAACAGGCATCAGAGTTGTGTTACCTGACCACAGTATTAACACAGATCAGATAGGACCTGATAATCAATAATTAACAGGTAGAAGCATTACTGTATCCCACCTACAAAATGTAAGAGTGTAAGTATTCAAACGATCCCAAAAACCAACTGCAGGCACAAAGAATATCCCGTGAATGCAGAAGATCCAAATGAAGCTTCCAAATTTGCTTCTCTCAAACAAGGTACCACATCCTGAAAAACTCAGAACCTTAAAGAAAGCCAAGGAGCAGCTGAAACAACAGTTTATCCTAGCAGGAATTTAGTAATTGTACTGAATAAGTTTTGCCCAGGAAAAGCAATGCTGCCATGCTCATTACCTGCAATTACATATTGTCCTTTGTTCAGGTACTTTGAAAAATATGTTCAATAAAAGTATTACTTGGCCGATTTTAGGAACACAAAATAAACCATGCTTCAGCACGTTCACACAAACCCCTAAGTCTCCTTTCACACACAAGAACATCAGAGACACCCCTTTTCACCAAGAAATCAAGTCCCCAGTACAGGTACTGCCACTCCAGTATCCCTGAGACAAGCTACCCTGGAATCACTTCCCACTGAACTCTGCCCTTCCCACCTGCTGCTGCTTTCCTCAGACATATCCTTTACCCTCAGGCTTTATCTAAACCACATCCTTGGGAAAAAAAAAGAATCTATATATGCAAATAAAGGTCTGGGAAAAATGCTTCTGTATCAGGTTAGTCACCAGGATTTCAAACACTAAGCTCACTAATTCCAGAATGCTGCTAAAGGGTGAAGGTGAGGGTAGGGGAACACCAGGCCACAGATCAACTGCAAGGCATTAGCTTTCCTCTTTTTTTTTTTTTTCCCAACAGGTATTTTGAACAAACCTTAAAAAGACAGAAGCACTGAGGTGCTAATTCAGGAAAGGCTGGGTCATGAGGCTTTCCAAAGCACAGCACATACCACTCACCAGATCATGAGCCAAAGCAATGACAGAGTTAAACACAATGCACTTCACATATTGCTAGTTTAGATTATTACTTAGTAGCACCATAGGATCAAGGGCTAAGATGATATTCACATTTCTAATGCTCTTTGTCCTAGAAATGAGCATTAACAAACCTCCCAAACATTAAGACCCTGAACACCCATACATACATCAGTCAGTATTTTGCCCCCCAATACCACCACCCAGGTAAAGCCAGAGGAAAAGCCACATACCTTTGAGATAACCCATCTGCAGGGAAAAATAATCTCACATCATCCTAATGTCTCAGCTTGTAGCAGGAATCATCCTCATCCCTAAAACTTATCTAATTGTTCTCCAGCCAGACATACATTTGTTCTCAGCTCCACAAGAACTTAGTTTAGTCAGAACAGATCTGTGACCTCATCTCCCAGTGAAACCTGCTGAACAGGACACCTTGAAATCAAAGAACATCTGGCCTCTGAGCAGCACAGCTCAGTCTATCCACAAACAGAAAAAGTGAACAGAATTTTCACCCTCATTCTAGTAAGACTTCAAAAATATTTAATAATCTGCAATGAACACTCATCTTTCTCACCTAATTTGACCAAACTTCTCAGAAAGCTGGCAGTAGTCAGTGTGAACCTCCTGTTACACACACTATCACGTATAAGGAACTACAAAGCTTCGTATGCCTTTATCAATTGTTCCAATAGATGAATTAAGGCCACATAATTTGATCCACAGCAATTAAACAACTGAAGAAGGAGAGTTCTGAGATTTTCAAGATACTAACAGTTCCTAACATTTCAAACTATCAATCAGCTTTTCTGAGCCTGGATAAAACACAGCTCCCACTAAACAATTAACCATGACGTGGTTAAAGTGTACTACAAAAGCAAATTAAATTGACATTTGCATGTGAAGTGTTTAAATTGCTGTGAAGAGTTTAGATACAAGAGCTTCAAAAGCCGTTCAGTTCCAACTGACTACATCTAAATCATGATAGTGAACAATACAAAAGCCTTCTACTTTCTGTCCTGGAAAAGGCTGACAAACTCAGGATCTCCTAAAAACTGACATCCCACAGACATGCTGTTCACCCACACAGGCTCCAAGTCATCTACTTTGTATGGGGGAAATTCAGCAGAACAATTTCCAATGCCAACTGCAACATCTGTGAAGGGCCATATACAGAATGCAGAGCACGTACACACAAATATTTTCCTGCTCTTCAAATTAGAAAGTTTCACTCCATTGACACTACAAAAGTATCTGGGTATAGTGATCAACACTCACAATATTTTTAAAAGTGCCTGCCTGCTTGAACACATGAACCACTGAATCACCACATAGTAAACGCTGTTTCAGTAAGTTAACCCCTGCAAGAGCTGAGTGTGAAAGCTCAGACCACAGATGCCTGGAGACAAAGTATTGTCTAACAGCAGTGAGAGCAAAACTCCACTGTGCTGACAGCCTCAACCCTCACGCCCCATCCCAAACTCAGCCTTTGCTACTCAACAATTCACTTTTTGCTTGCTTGCTCTAATCCCATTTCAAACTCATTTGCTTTTGAGATAGCCCATAACACTGGTGTTCAGAGAGAATCACATACTAGTAGCAATGAAGCCTCACAATTTAACTCCAGGAAAGCATCCTTCAGATCCTGTCTCGATAATGATCCACTACCCCCAGACGTCTTCCCATCTCCAGTGGGACACTGGCTGCAGAGATGGGCCCAGTGTCATTTCTCAAAGACATCCCCCCATATAGTAGAAATGTACACCCACCAAAACAGTCACCTCAGCTGAGCAGAACAGTCTACTGGGCTTAATCCATTAAGAAAAAAAAAGATTAATTATTTGAATACAGAGAGCATCTCAATTTTTTTACTGTTCACAGCAGGATCCCAAGGCTATGTTTCACCATTCCCAAGGAGTCCAGGTCAATTCTGACATCTAGAACAAGGCTAAGGAAGAAAAAAAACCCCAAAAACTGTCACAGATTTCACTGCAGCTGTTATTTTACACAACTGCAACAGATACTGGGTACAGCATCCCCAACAGATTTAACTACTGTCTCCTGCAGCACTTTTGAGCTCTGCCTCCACTGTGATGGAAAATTGGACAGTCCCACTGCCTGCACAGGGGGAAAATCCCCAGCTCTCACTGCAGACCCCTGCTTTTCTGGCCCTCCCCATGCATGCAGAATGTTTCATACACAGTTCTGCAAGACCACAGCTTTAAATACAAACCTATTTCAACAATGGGGCAGAATTAAAAAAAAAAAGACTGTGCTAATTGGCCTTTTTATCCACGTATCACAGAAGCAGAGCCACCATTTTACATAAATCCCTAAATCTACCCAGTGGCATGAGGTATGGCAGGCCAAACAGAAGGAATGCCTTCCCTCACAGTACTGAGCCAAGCATTTCTCATAAGTACACCCCAGAGCTGCTGCTGGAAGAAGAACTCATTGGGCTAAGCTTGCAGAGAGAGTATTGGTCACCACAGAGCAGCACTAGCACAGCCAGGAAGAAAAGCTACAGGGCCAGCTGGGAACTGGAGGAAGCACTGGGGAGCAGGACCTGGCAGAGTTGCTGCCTTTTTTTTTTTCTCCAATGCTGAAAAGAGACCCTGTCCAATTGTAGAGAAAATAAAACAGCCAGAGGCCCCAAAGGCAGAGAGCAATTAACAGTATTGTCATGTGCAAGGCAGTCAGTTTTTTATTCATTCCAACCTAAAGCAGAGCTAGGAAACGCTGGCAACAACGGCTTCTGCTTCCTCCAGTTCCTCCCAGAATGGAAAAAGACGAAAGATTACACTTGGCACCTTGTGGTCTTCTCATGTCCCATCCCATTACACCAGGCAGCAAGGATCACTCCTACAACCCAATGAATGAATGGGGTTTTTTTCAGCTCCAAACCCTGTCCAACACTAAGTTACTCATCCAGTCAGATCAATGAAACACTATCCACAAAATCCTATCACAAATCACAACCTAACCAACCACAGTGCTACGGGACATTTAAATCTTTAACCAGGGCAGAGGAGTTATCTGAAGCTTTCAGAGAAGCTAGTGCAGCCTTATTTCATGATGC
This sequence comes from Turnix velox, assembly GCA_013400935.1. Taxonomy (NCBI): domain Eukaryota; kingdom Metazoa; phylum Chordata; class Aves; order Charadriiformes; family Turnicidae; genus Turnix; species Turnix velox. The sequence goes on from VZTY01031441.1 coordinate 56,612, forward strand.
TGTCTTCCTTTGGATACTCCTCCTTAAAATGTTTGCTTTCTCCAGCATGTGCAGCCAAAAGCTAGCCACATTAAAGGATGAAAGTGTCAGGGATGACCCAGAGCAGTCACTAGGAAGCTTCCAGTGTCACTTTGGTGAGGAAAGCCAGAAAGACAAGTTGACAGCAGTTAACTCGTTGGATGTGAGATCCACCAGCATCTATCAGCAGTTCCTGGTGACCTGTGTCTCTGCAACACCATGGCAGGCTGCTCCAGCCACGCACAGCATCAACTGAGGGGCCTTGTGTAAGTCTCTCAGTAATGAAAACTTCAAACAATGTCAGACTTGTTAGATGCATCTGGGATGGCACTCCAACAATACAGCCAACACAAAGATACCATTTTTTTCCTCCAACCCACTCATTTTTGCCTCCTCCCATTTCTTTTTTCCACACTTATTTATTCTTGATTCCCCATTCAGGACAGCAGAGTGTTGCCATGCAACCTCTTCTCTTCCACATTTGCATTTTCTGGCCCAACTCCCTCTTATAATTAATTTTACAAATGAATAAACAATCTGAACTAGTAGTGGAAAGTGGCACTAACCACAGCGGGGACCTTTCTGTTCCACTTGGGGAAGCCAAGAGACTGGCACAGCCACCCCACAGCAGTCCTGGTCTTGCTCTGCTGCCACTTCCTGCATCCCCACAAGCCACCTCTACACTTAAGCACACTGTCTCCCACTCCACATCAGCCACCTACAGCCTAACCAGAAACCCTTTCATTCTCTACAAGGACAATGAAATGGGAGTCTCTTACTTCAGTTGTAATGGCAGGACTGTTTGCAGGAGAAGCCACATTTCTGCCCTGGGTTGGGATCTTCTCCTCCAGATCCAGCTGTGCAGGGATGAGCTGAGCACTCTCCACTGCCTGTCCCCATGCCCTACCAGCTCAGCTCCTCTTAAGTCCTTGTAACCTATTTAATCAGGACCAATCAATACAAATAGTGATTATTTATGCTGTTTAAACCTCTCCAGCTTATTTTGGTTGGCATTCCACAGGAAAGTTCACATAACCCTCTCAGCTGCCAGAGGTAAGGTTTACTGAAGGTTTCTCCTTGTATGGTAGCCAACAGCAAAACCAGACAAGAAATCTTTGCTGGCATCCCAAAAGAAACCAGGGCTTGTGGCACAAATACACCACTCAAAAAATCAATCTGAAGAGGGGGGCAATTCTTACTTTCACATGCTCGAGGCTTTTGAGGGAAGGAATTTCACTTTTCACTGAGCTCTCAGAGAAGATGTAACTTGAGGCTTCACAAGCAGCACAGCCACAAGAGCACCAACAGTGACACAGCCCACAAGTCTCTGTCTGCCCTTGAAGGAAGGCAAGAGATGCTGGTAAAATCCATCAAGTTGTTGCCTTAATGCTCTAAGTTTTGAAAGCAAAAAATCCCACCACCACAGGCTACAGTCAGCTTACATGCTCACTGACACAGCAACATGAACCATTTTCTTCTTCCATTCTTATTCCACTCCACACAAACCCCAGAAAAACAGGATGTTTATGTTTCAAAGTGGAAGCTTGAAAAGCCTTTTAGTTTATTTAGTTTATGTATCTCATAGGGCATGTGCCCCAATGGTGGTACTTTATGTCTCTGTGTGACACAAAGCTTAACAAGAAGCTTAAAGCAGCAAGCAGAAAACACCAGCTAAATTTCTAACTAGAACATCATCCTTGCTTAAATTACAAATTCAACATCACAGAGAACAGCGTCTGTGAAGTTTCCAATGTAAACAAACACTAAAATACAGCTGTTAGCAAATGACAGCAACAGCTTCACATGGATTTTGTAACCTCTACTTGCTACTATTTAAAAAGTTCCTGATTGGCAGTGAGGGGAAAGGTGATTGGGGGTGGGGAGGGATAAACTATTAATACACATCTACAACAGTGGCACTGTGGTGGGTAATCAGCTCCTAAAAAAAAAATATATATATACACACACACAGAGAACACACATTAACATCTGTAGCATTCTAGTGCCACTCACAGCTTGCTCTAAATCATAGAATGGTTTGGATTGGAAGGGACCTTAAAGCTCATCTAGTTCCCCACAGAAGATTCAATCCAAGCCCTGCTGAAGCCAAAGGAGGGCTGTGGGAAACAAGTTGGTGGCTGGGGACAGACTCTGCTTTTTGGGCACAGCCGAAAGAAAAACAGGCAAATTCAGATGAATAAAGTGAAGAAGATGGACACTGCAGGCTTCTTCCAAGCCTCTCATGTCCAACAGAGTCTCCAAGTTCCCTTCTGTGCCCTGTGAAAGGTCCCCCATGTACTATTACTTAGCTCCCTCCATGCTATTCCAGACCCATGGGCAGTACAGACTGGCCTGGAATAGAGCCTCTTTCTACAGCAAAGGTTAGAGAGATGGGCACTGAGGCCCAGGGGCAGAAGAACATCCATTTCTCTATCTCATCTAACCCTGCCCTGCTTTCAAACCACTGTCCCTCATGCAGTGTCTTCATGCCGTGTCTCCATGTCCTGGCAAACAGCCCTTCCACAGCTTTCCTGGAGCCCCTTCAGGTACTGGGAGGTCTTCTTTTCCCCCAGCTGAACAGCCTCAGCCTGTTTCCCTAAGACAGCTGCTCCAACCGCACTCTGCTGCTTGGAGTTTTGACACTCCATCCCCAGTGCCCAGACAGAGCTGGAACAAAGAAGTGTACCTGCCCAGGTGCCAGGCTGAGGGAACGCTGGACCCTCTCACTGCTACCAAGGGGCAGCTCTGAGGGAACCATCTTCTCAGCTCAGGAGCTCTGTGAAGAAGTGGAAAGGCTCAGGACCATCAGGGAAGCTGAGGCAGAAAGAGACTTTTGAAGCAAGATGCTGCCCCCTTCAAATTAAAAACTGGAGCCCCCATCAGACAGGAGCCAGGATCATGTTACCCCTGCAGCCTGCCCTGAGCAGGACAGATCCTAAAAGCAAGAAGTGAGTGGAGAGAAGTTAGAGGTCGGGGCTGTGGGTGACCTCCTTCCCTGCCCACCTCAGTGTCTCCAGTTCTTCCAGATAACAGAGGGAAGGTTCTGGCTGTTGAAGGCCCAACAAGTGAAGATGTGAGGGGCAAGCATTCCTCCCAGCCCAATGTCCTTGCAGTTGGGGGGGCTGTTGCTCTAACAAAAACTTCATCCACGAGCAGCAGATGGGCTGTAGCCATTGAAGATTCACCCTTAAGAGGAAGGGAAGACTGGATAAGCTGGACAGAGCCCACTCACTGGGCAGTCTCTGCCTCCCTGGAGCCCAGGTTAAGGGCATACCCAGGAACCTCCCAAGTGTGTTACAGGTGTCCAGCTACTGCCCACTGCTTATTTTCCAGGTGGGTGGAGAGGACACTGTAAGTCATAGGCAATCAAAAGGTATTTTAGAACCTTGGGAAAGCTATTAAAGGGATCAAGTTCACAAGTTATTTTTCCCTTGCTCCTTCCAATAGGATGAAAAGTCATTGGAAGGAACAAATGTGTACAATCAATCAAACCATAGTTTCATAGCTGGTGTCACCAACACAACTTTGGGTTGTTTGACAATGAGAAGCTTATGCAGCACTGGGAACATTCTCATCAGGTAGGGACATTTGTCTCAAAGGGGAAAGAAGATCTTTACCCAAGAGATGTCAGGGCTCAGTGATAGGGCTTTTAACTAGTTGAGAAGGGGGAAGGCACCAGTGGGACAGAGCTCTAATGTCCATGGAGACCAGGAGACCTACCATCCCGCTGGGGTTCAATCAGCTTCTTGGCTGGCTCCCTGAAATGTCTGTGCACCAACGCCCACAGCTTGAGGAATGAACAGGAGAAGATAGAAGTCTGTGCTCAGACAGGAGACTGATCTGGTGGCAATCACAGAGACATGGTGTGACAACTCACAGGATTGGAATGTAGCTACGGATGGCTTTCTCAGAAAAGACGGGCCAGCAAGGGGAGGTGGTGGAGTAAAGGGTATCAGTAGGATGAAGCCAGGCTCTTCTCAGTGACCTCCAATGATAAGACAAGGGGCAAGAGGTGCAAGCTGGAACATAGGAGGTTCCACTGAAATATAAGAAAAAGCTTTTTCACAGTGAGGGTGAGAGAAGTGTCCCAGGCTGCCCAGAAAGGGTGTGGGGTGTCTCCTTCTCTGGAGACATTCAAACCCCACTTGGACACCTTTCTGCATCACCTGGTCTGAGTGTTCCTGCTCAAGCAGGGGGATGTGACTAGGTGATCTCTTGACATCCCTTCCCTGGCATTCTGTGAAAGTCTACTACAGAGAAATAGAGCTTTGACTTCACAAAGCTGGGGCTTACACCATTATGGTAAAAACCTGCTGTATTTTAGAAATCATCATCTTAAAGTACTGCTAGAAGCTTCACATTAGCATGATCAGATAAGGTCAGTGACTCAAAAGAATCATTTCCCACCATGCTTAATGAAATTCAGGTGGAACTCATTCAACTTGAAAGCAGAACAGACCACTCATGTGGGGATACAAAAAAACACCAGGAAAAAGGAAATGGACTGAAATTCATGTGTTTTTCCTGGCTTTCTTCAACCTGCAGGATTCTCTCTAATATTTAACCATTATGACTTGCACACCTCAAAATCCTACACTGTTTTTTTCATGACATAAAGCCTCACCTTTCTCCTAACAGCAGTTTGCAGCTGACTAGATCAAGCTCGTTGACAACGCACTACAGTCACTTGTCACATTGCTAAATCCTGGTCTGCAATTTCCAAATGATACAGACTGACAAAGTTGGCCCTCTTGGGTTATTCTTCTCACCAAGAATGAAGGAACAAAGTCCTTCCTTCACTTCCCTGCAAAGAAGGAAGTTCACATTGATAATGGGATCAACATGATGAGACGCTGAGCACTGCAGTATCTGTTAATACATTTCCTGTTAAGCCCTGGGAGCTAGGATAGGCTTTCAAATCATCCCACTCCCGGCCTTGGCCATGAGACTTGTACAATCCATTCCCACATGCTTTGTGCTGACTACATTCCTTCTAGCAAGGTGGAACAGCTTAGAAAGGACCACCATCCTAAAGCAGCTTATACCTACCATCTTCAGGCAAATGAAGAGACTTGTGAGAGGCAGGACAAGGGCATCCCTGCAGCTGTGGGAGCCCCAGGAAATTGTCTAACATCATGGGGAAATGCTCCTGCTGCTCTGATACTGACAGCTCAGCCAGTTCCACACCTGCACAGAAACATGGCAGCAGTTTGGCCCCCTTGTGCACCTTGGAAGGGAGCAGCAGAACGAGGCAGCATGGCATTTCTTTAATATGGACATGGAAAAAGGATTTCAGTTTTCCCCCTAATTTATGTAACTGCAAGTTGAGGTAAACTCTGAGAACTTCTCTGAAAGCACAACTTCTGTTCACAGTCTATTTTTATTGGTACTTCAAAGCACATAAGCTTTCTCATATTTTAAATATTTTTTAAAATATTTCTCACATTTAAATATTTTCTATGAAGAGAACTGAGCAGAATGGCTTTCAAAATGGCAAGTGTGCTGGCATTGCCAAACAAGCCTCACACATTTCACAGCTAGAGAACACAAGACTAAGCAGCTGCATCCATCACAAAGAAGTTAAAACAAAAGCCCCAAGAAAATCATCTGATCATCGTCATCAGGATTTACAACAAAGCCCTGTTCCACAAGCAGGCAAAATGACATATCTGCCACAGCAAGTCTAAAAGCAAAAGCACTGACAGCAAACCAGCAGCTGGCGTATTCTTCAAAACATAAGTACACACAATTTACTGAAAAACAGCCTCTCAAAGTAGGGATGGAAAACATCTAATTCATTACAACATTCTGAACATTGGAAATCTTTTGAGTTTTCTTTTGATTCATCTTCTGAAACACATGCCAATTAAAAGAGCTGGACAAACCTTGTCCCAGGTTACAAGCTCCTCTGAGGTTCAAACGGACCCCTTCCTACCCCCTAACTGAAGAAATCTGAAAGGCCAGTGTAACTCCTTATATCTCCCACCTCAGGGTACTGACAGCTCACTCACCTCTGTGTCCTTCTGATGCAGGACACAAACGACCTGCTCCTTTCACCCCAAGCATCTACTTCCGTGTAAAACTCTTGGAGACAAAGTTGTACAAAAAAAAAAAAATTCAGATGAAACCAGTCAGCTCCCCTGAACACTCACTGCAAACATGACTTTTCTCCCAGAGACTACTGCCTGATATGGCTTAATTACTTCCCCAGTTTATGAAATACATTTGCTTAAAGACAGCAAATATACCAAAAAAAAATAATACAAGCAAGTGTGGAAGAAACTTATCTACAAAGTGCTTATCTCCCATTTTTAAGGAACCTGTTGCATCAACAAACGGTTAAAAAGAAAACCACAACTAAAATGTTTCCAATCTTCACTCTGACAATGCAATCCAGCTGTGAGAATTAACAAAAGCTCCCAGCAGAGATCCTTGGAAAGAAAGCAGAACATACATTGCCCCAACTATTTAAGCTTTTGCCTCCCACTCACACTGACACCCATCCACAGTGTGCCAACATGTGATAAAGGATGGTGCCCTGAACCTAGCCTCAGGCTGTCCAGGGCAGCTTTCATCAGCTATCACATGGTATTAGAGAAGGTTTGTACCACTGGCACAGTGAAACAGCCCAGTACTGAGTGCTCTCGCTGTGCATGAGGCCGCCTGCTCTTAAAACAAACACTTCTTAATCATTACAGTTCTGCCAGAGAGTACTTTCTCAGATACATTAGCTACAAGAGGAGAGAAAGAAGGAAAGAAAGAAAAGCTGCATCCTCAAGCATCACAGCTCCTTCAACAACGTGAATGGAAAAAACAGTCCATTCCCCAGAGCCTCACCCTATGTGTCTGTGGAGTTGACACAGCAATGACAGCAGACACTTTCAACAAAACACATGGCAAATTCATCTGGAGTCTCTACCAACATGGTTTTTTGCAATGTGAACTTATTAGCCTTTTCTAACGGCCAGACCACACTAAGAACATGAAGCCCTTGTGGAAGCACCATTGGAACTGGTCCTGCGGCCAGCAGAAGTTGTGCCTTCATGTCCAGACCCCTTGGCTGGATGGCCAATGTCACAGAGACATCTACACACATCATATTACACCAAGATACCACTCAATGTGAGACACTGTTTTTCATTTCTTTTCAACAACTACAACATTTTTCTCAGCCTGCTGCAAGGTGCTTCTGTGAAACAAAAATAAAACACACTGAGGGTTACCAGAATTCAGGGGCAGAAAGGAAGGCTTTCCTGGGTCCACTCTGTCCCAGAGGGTTCCCAGTTCACCTCCCCTCTGAGCCCCTTCAGCACTTAGCATCACTCCCACAAGCTTTGCCTGAAGCCAGATTGTCCAAACACAGCCAAACTCTCTGCACCCACTCAGCCCTGTTTGGAGCAAGCAAAACTCCCCCAGGCTCTCTGAGACCCCACAGATCTTGTCCTCTCACCAGAGACATCCCATCATTTGTGGGATCACACTCCCAACTGGACTCTGTGCACTGTCCCTTTGATCCATCTGGGAAGGTTTTCTCATGTTCTTTACAGCCGGTGTCACCGAAAGCCCTGACAGTGATACCAAGGGTCACAGAACTGAACTGTGGCCTCAGGTAACTTTCGGATCAGTGAATCTTTTACTAAGAGCAAAAGATACTCTTGAAAACTGAACAAAAATCAGAAAATTGCTGACTGAGACAAAGTCCCTCTAATCCATTTCTGGTAGCTGGTGCCAGGCAAGGGCTCAAGGAGCAGCCGAGCTACTCCCAAGCAGAGCAGATGCTAATTCCCGCTGGCAACTCACTGCAAGTTTTTGAACTTCAGAAGTGAAGGAAAACGTTTAGAAGCACAATTCTGAAAGTCTCAGAACGCAGAAGATGACAAGAAGCACATCCAAGACAGCACCGAATCCTAGTTACTACCCAGACTTCTGTTTTTACTATCAACACACCACAGCAATAGTCTAGTATGAAATAGGATTGCAGAACAGTCTTTACCATGAAATCAGAGCCATTGGGAGGGTGCCCCAAAGGCTCTCCACCGGCACTATCTCTAGTGGAGCTCGCTGGAGGAGGACTCCTCTCTGGCACTCTATTCAAACGGCTGAGCCATATTTAAACGGGGGAGGGAGGCATTTTCTGATTCCCCGGCAAATCCCACACAGTTCACTCAGCAGAGCCGGTTAGAGCCCTCCGCCACACAAAGCCGAAAGATCCTCCCGGCCAGGAGAAGGGCCCGAGCCCGGGTTCTCGAGGAAACATCCCACTTTCTAGACGGAAAGTCCCGAGTGGTACCCAGTAAAAGCAGAGCTCGGTCGGCGAAAGGACACCTCGGGACTCATTTGTAAAAGCAGCCCCGGGAAGGAAGAACCCGGCAGGTTCGGTTACAACCCCCCCGGTTACACCCCCCTTCCCGAGGGCGGCATCTCAGGGGATGCACCCGGGGCTCCTCCGGACGCGGCCCGAGGGTCACCGCCGCGGTGGGAAGAGAACACAAGGACCGGGAGCCGGAAGCACGGCACGGAGAGCTCACAGCCGGCCCGGGACCCCCGCCCGGAGAGACCCTAGAGGGCCCCTCTTCTGCCGCCCCCAACCAGGGCTCCCCTCGCGTCTCCCTTGCGGAGATGTCGCTCCCCACCCCGCAGGCAGGGAGCCTCTCACCCCGCTCCTTCCCCCGTCCTCAGGGCATCCTCCCGCCAGCCCACTGCGGCCCCGCTCCCCACGGCCGTACAGGCCGGGCAGGACACAGGGCCCCCGCTCTCTCCGGGACCCCGTGAGGAGCAGAGCAGGCGAGCGATTCCCTCTCACCTGCCTGCGGCGGCTGGCTCCGGCTCCGCTCCCGGCCCGGCGGCGGGTCCCGCACCGGAGCGTCCCCGGAGCCTCCCCGAAGTGCGGCGCGCGACC
>VZTY01031441.1:65547-78192 GCA_013400935.1 Turnix velox
GGCTGCTCCGCCGGCTGCGGGGGCTCGGCGGGTCCCCAGCGCCACCCTCAGGGGACGCGCCCTGGCCCCTGTTCCCCCTGAAGCCCGGCTCCGCTCCACCTGCAACCTCGACTCGCTGCACCGGGTGCGAGGGGGCCCGGCGGGGTGGGAGAGGTGAGTCGGGCTAAAGGCGGGACGGCTTCCGAGGGGACAGGGGTTGCCCGGTTGGGGTTCGTCCGCACACACCAGCCTTCAACGCACAGCACGTGGCTGGGCTCCGCACATCCTAAATACCTCTGGGATCTCTGTTACTGTCTGGTTTTAATTAATGCAAGAAATTAAGGGAGGTGAGAATAAAAGTCAGCCAGGGCGCAGCAGGAGCTGGAACTGTGGGATGGGAATCCCAGCCCTGCATTCTTGGAGCTGCTTTTACAAATGACTCCCGATGTGTCCTTTCACTCTCGCTGCAGACACCGACACCTGTAGAGGGGAAGAGGTTTGTGAGGGAGAGGGATGTTGTGAGGCGTTTAACAACAGAGCCAGAGAAATTAAAAATGTATAATAAAATGCACATGAAAGAATACACATCCACTGAGCATCTGCAGCCAAAAAAATAAACCACGAGTGTTTGGAGGGCCAGAGCATTTGCATTGGCATAGGCTGCGACACAACTCAGCTGCACAGACAAGAACTGTCATTGTGCCAGGAAGAAGGAATAACAAGCATGTCTGGGTATTTAAATTGATTTCTCTGTGGGAGCAGATGATGTCATGCAAGCTTGAGCAGCAGGAAAATTCTTTGAATACAAATCCATGCACGATAAGAGCTTTGGGAGGGCACTTGGAGAGACTGACAGGACTTTCTCAACTGCTTCTCACTCTTACCCGGCCGGCACCGGGTCCCCACCTCAGCTTCCATCCCGCCCCATGCTTTGGGGAGCACCCCAGAAAAACAACATGATTATTTCACTTCCAAACAACTAGTTGGATGCTCTGGTTCTGGAAGCAGGGAAAGCCCTAGGATATTGCTGTTTGGGCTCAGCACATCCCAGCTTCTCCTTGAGAGGGACCAGTCACTGCGGCAGGGCTCCAGGCACTGTGTCCCTGCACACGTGGGATGGAGACAGGGATGGAGCAGGGATGCAGGCAGGGATGAGGCATAGAGGCAGGGACCAGTCTGGGCTCAGCCTTTTCTATGAGTGAAAAGTCACCACCTCCTAGTGGACACTGACACCTCTCCCTCTTATCTCTCCAGCAACAGAAAGTTGACTCCCCCCTCCATTTTCCCAGGATGTGACTGGCCTTTGCAGGGAAAAATCAAGCCAATAACATAAACTACATTAAAAATGTACCCACCCTGCTAGGCACCTTTGGCCACAAGAACAGCCCCATGAGCTCCTCTCCTGCAGGGAACCCTGGGACCTGAAAAGATGTCATGGGAAATTCTCACCGCCTATCTGGAGTCATCTGTGCCTCAGGTTATGTCCTGCTGGGCCATGTCTCCTCCACTCAGATCGCAGGAATCGAGGGAGATCGGCCTTTCCTGGAGACCTGCTACTTCAGCAGGGCAGCAAATGGAATGAAAGCTGTACTAAGGAGGGATGCTGCATCGAGAACATCACCAGCCCTGCAGACTCTCTGGCTGTCAGAACATCGTTTTCCTCTTAAGTACCACAGGAAAAGACTCACCAGTCCATTCAGGGCAAATATTTTCCACAACTGCAGTTTCTAGCACTGTGGTTATTTCCTTTCCCACAGCATGCCTGGTGCTGAGCTCTCTCTGTACCCCTAGAAAGGAAAGGCATGTGACAGCACCTTGTGCTCTCTGCTGGTCTCAGCAGCATCAACACAAACCTGTTGCATCTCTGCCAGTGTCCACAGCCCCAGCACCCGTCTGGCAGCGTGACACTGTCAGCAGCAGCTGGAAAAGGCCACCATCTCTATTTTCACTCACACAAACCCCCCTCTCCCTTGTCACACCATCTTCGGGAATCATTCTGCTGGGTAGGTTGTTGTTCCTGTGTTTGCAGTGATCAGTTCAGTATTTAGGGGGGGTGTCACTGCTGTCACTTGGATGCCCTGGGAGGGCTGTGTGGGAGAGAAGGCATTTCCTAGTGAGGGTTTCCCACTTCTCAGCGTCAGGGGGTGGGCGTTGAACCACATTCCATCACTCTGTCCCTGTGTTTGCATTTATCAGTCTGTTACTTCAAAGGAGCTGGCAAAGGAAGGTACTCCCACTGCATTGCTTGAGGTATGTAGCTCTTCCTGTTCTCCCAGCAGCACAGACTGGGTGCTCTGGGCTTTGAATCAGAAGGGATCACCTTCATCTATCTGAATACTGATTGCATCCCCATGCCAGAGCTCCATGTGGTTGTCACTACTGTTCACCTCTGTTTCCTGCTCTCACTGAGCTCTGTATCCCAGGGGAGCAAGGTCATGCAGGCAAGCATCTCCAAGCTCTGGGTCCGACGCAGCAGATGCAATTCTTGGTTCAGCCACATGTTTTGGTCTTGACTTTGGTCCTCCTCTTCCCATGGGTGATACAGGAGCAGTAATTCCTCCAGCACAGCTCCCCTATGCCTCTCCCAGTGCCTGGAGGGCCCACAAGAGATCAACCACTGGCCATGCCACAGGAGGGAACCAGCTCCAACGTTGCTCCAGACATAATTCTTGCCCTCGTCTTTCATTGCAATGATAATAAATGGTTTTGCTTTAAAAGCTTTTGTCCCCGGGTGACCAGATGAATCAGGAGACTGGTAATATTTTGCTGAGACTACAAATCTACCCTATATGTGTCTCCAGTGAGTATAATAAGGTTTAGTGGGAAGAAAAGCTATCTGCCCACATCAGCAGTGCAAGCAATGACCTGGGAAACAGCAGAGAGGGACTCTGGAGCTTTTTGGGCCTTTGAACTGGAAAAGCAGCAGCACATTTACAAAATCACAGAATATCAGGGATTGGAAGGAACCTCAAGGGATCATCTAGTCCAATCCCCCTGCCAGAGCGGAATGCCTAGACAAGGTCACACAGGAAGGCATCTAGATGGGGTTTGAATGTCTCCAGAGAAGGAGACTCCACACCCTCTCTGGGCAGTCTGTACCAGTCTTCTGTCACCCTCAGTGTGAAAAAGCTTTTTCTTATATTTCAATGGAACCTCCTGCATTCCAGCTTGCACCCATTGCCCCTCCTATCACTGGAGGTCACTGAGAAGAGCCTGGCTTCATCCTCCTGACACTCACCCTTTACATATTTATAAACATTAATGAGGTTAAGCAGACACAACTCTTTATGCCAGAAGTCATCCTGCAGTGGCAAAAGGCCAGGAAACTTCCACAAGCCAGCTGTGATCATGGTGGAATGGTACTGCTACCAATGCAGGGTGCTCAGGATGAGATGGCATGTAAGCTCTGATTCACTGGAATCTTTGGGGGAAATTCACATCTAAGCCAAAAGGGATTAAAACTGTCATCACCCTGTCAGGAGCAGAGTGTGGGACCTTCAGCCAGTGGGTATGGAGTACTTGGGAAGCAAAGGGACCGGTCTGTGCTCATATATTAAGCATATTAAGCAGTACACAGAAAGCAGAAGGGAATTCAAGTAATTCAATCATGTATGATTTATGTTAGGATTTGGCTGTGTCAAAGAGTCTGCCATCATACAGGCTTTCACCTGTGATCCCCTTTTCATTCTCATATGTGTTTGGCTTTTGTCTCCATGGACAAAGACAGACTGAGCTATTATGGTGGAGTCTCAGTTGCCATCCTTCTTCTCTGGAGGCTTTGCCAGCCTCTCAGAAGCCACTCAGGTGACAAAGGTGAGTGGGGGTGGTGTGGGAAGGGTCAGGATCACTGCAGATGGGCTGAATTTTAACCACAGACCCAGCTATGTGCCAGATTCAGGCTTTTATTTGAATATTCCTTCATTCTGCAACTACAAAAGATTCCTTTGCCTAACAAAACACAGTGCCGTGTGGCTGCCATCAGCTGCTGACAAACTGATCAATAATTCAAGATACATTCCGACAGCATTTTCCCTCTAGTTTCTAGAGCTGTCTGCCTTCTCAGCTCCAGTTACATCATTGCTGCCTTTAATAATTCAGGGACTACTTACTCTAATGCACTTGCGGTGTTTAGCTGTCAGAACGATGAATCACAAGTCGGTAACTTTCTGTACTACTTATTTGCCCAAACCCTTCAGCATTGCATTAAGAGTATTAGTACATGCTGGAATCATAGAATGGCCCATGTAGGAATGGACCTTTCAGCTTATTGCGTCCACCCATTAACCACCAACTCTGACAAGAACCAGACTCAAACCTGCTTTCTAAGCTCTGTGGGAGAAGAGACCAGCCATCCCCCTGGCTAGCCCTCCTTTCAGCGAGTTGCAGAGAGCGAGGTCTGCCCTCAGCCTCCTTCTCTCCCGCTCAACACCCGCAGCTCCCTCACAACTTCTCCAAATCTTCTCCCTGTCTCCACACTCCTCACCGGCTCCGTCTCTGCAGCCGATTGTGCCCCTCGAGGGTAATTTTGTGGTGAGAGGCCAAAACTGGACTCGGTGCCAGCCGCCGGCGCAGGGCTCCCCTCACGAAAAGGCGGGCTCAGAGCTCACGCGCCCAGGGCACTTCCGCCCGGCGGGGGGGGCGTGGCCCTGCCGGTCTCGCGAGACCCGTGCGGACCCCGCCTTCCCGCCCGTTCAGCCCTGAGGTGGCGGCGGCGGCCGCTCGGCCCTTCCCGGCCCTGCTCTTGGCTGCCCGGCCCGGCTCTGCTCTGCGCCGTGTGCCGGCGGCTGGGTCCGGCCCGGCGCCTCCATGGCCTCCGACAGCGACACCGAGGAGTTCTACAACGCGGCAGAGGACGTGCACCTGGCGGGAGCCTCCCCCGCGCCGTGAGTTCGCCGCCCTGCCCTGCTCTCCCCTCCGTCAGCGCGGCCCGGCCGGACCGCACCGCCTCGGGGGCTTCTGAGGGGCGGCAGCGGGGCCTGACCCATGGCTCCCCGGCTGCTCTGCGCCCCACGAGCGTCCTGCCCGGCCGGCCCTGCGCCTGAAGAGGGCGGCTGAGCCGAGGTCGAGCCCGAAAGCCGGGAGGACGCGAAGAAATGTAGCGTTTTTCCATGTATTTCCTAAGGCTTGTGGGGCTGGCAGCAGCCATTATCGCAGTGAGATCACATCTGCCTTCACTGGGCAAACAGGAGGTGGCTTTTAGAAGAGGCGTGAGGGGATGGAATCGGAACCGGCAGCGGCAGGCCCTGAAATCACGTAGAAGTGAAGATTGAGGGAGAAGAGAGCGAGCGGCTCCAGCAACAGGCTGGGGGCTGCTGCGTGTGAATCAGCTTCTAGTGTGCACTTTCTCCTGTTATTAATGGTGTTGCTTTGATGCCGCTTTGTTTAGCCAGTGTGGGGTTCTGTGTAGTGAAGTCTTAACAGCATTTTATAATGTGGATTCCTAGAGGTGTTACCTCCAAACTAACTGCGATGTTAGTGACATATGCTCCATCTTTAAATTTGAAATATCTATGGTTGTTTGCTGAATAGGTTATGGCTTGTACCAGCTCTGTTTTTCATGTAGCCTGGACCAAACCCCTGTGTGACCTTGCCAGATGAGGTTTCTTGTTGCTGGTTCAGAGAACAATAAGATATGGATTGCAGGATCTGTCCATTTGGAGCTTTAATAATTGACTAAGGACTGCTTTTCATCTGTGCATCACTGGTCATTGGATGCCTCGAGCAAAGGAGAGAGCAGACCTGTTCTCCTCAGCCACACGTAACAGAGTTTTTCTGAACCTATCTTTTTATGTACCCTGATGAAATGTGCATCTTGGCATATAGTTCTGTGAGACGTGGGGAGACAAATTAACAGACCCATGAATGCGTAATAACGCTGAGTTGGGACTAACAAAATAAATAATCAAAAGCCTTCTTGTAAACAGCTGGAAGATGAAAAGTAACTGAAAACAAGTGCACGTTGTCCTCTGCAATTTGAGCCATTTCCTAGTGCTCCTTGGGGGCATACAGTGTCCTGATGATCAGTGAAAACGCTTGGGAATCCTTTCTGTTAGTATATTCTGGGGTCAGTTCTTAGCAGAGCGCTGTGGATGTATTTGTTCTGGTTTAAAATGTGCAGCTTGTAGCTCCTACCCCACAGTCCCAAGTTCCTGTTGAACAACTGCTAATCTAGAAATTGTTTAAGCGGCAGCACCTCTATGTGTAACCTTGCTATTTGTTTTATGTGATGTGGAAGAGTGGAATTTTAAGTTTGGATGTAAGCTTCCCGTTCCCACTGGAAGTAGTTGGTTGCTGATGCTTAAGCCCTTCTCTGCAGGGAAAGCATCATATCTGCATTCTCAAGTACTTACGTAAGTGGTGGTCTTTAAGAATTAATTAGCAATAAACTACAGAAGTTGCTGCAAAAAACATTTCTTTTGAATGATAATGAGCTGAAATTGCTCTCCTGGATTGGTGACTTCTGTGAGGTGAGGTGTATTTAAAGCAGATGTTTGGAAGCCCTCTGGCCAGGCCTGTGTGCTTCACTCCTACTGTAGCTTTTGCCTTTCACCTATAATTCTGCTCTTGACAGGATGTGTCGGGGGATGTCCATCTGTGAGGTAACTAATTGTAAACAGTGTCTAAATGCTTTTCCAGTCCTAGAAAAAAAACACCTCGGTGCCTTTGTGAGTTGGTCAGTGGAGGTGTTTTTTTGGAAAGAGGGGGGAAAAGCATTTTGACAGATGGTAGCCATATCTGGCCTCTGTTCCTCGCCTTTCAAAAGTCTATAACCACAGAAGACATTTAGAAAAACACACAGAAATCTGGAATTATGAGCTGTCCCATGGAGGAGGATGTCAGTTATGAGAGAAGAGAAGGGCTTCCTCATTTGGATGGGGCCATGTGGTAGACCTTTTCTATTTTATTTGGAAGAAAATCAGTCCTGCTCTGAAATCAGGAACTGCCAAGCCTAATAGTTCAAACATCATCTGCCTGACAGTAAGGAGCAGGTTTCTCCTTTGAGTTCTCTGGACTCATGATGGTGTTGATAATGAGAAATCTCTGATACCTTCATTGAACTTCTGTAATTATCACTTCAGTAGTCCTGGCTTTTTGATACTGATGTTTTTTCTGAAGAACCTTTTTCCCTACTGCATAGGAAGTGGGATAATATTAAGCTTTATGTTGTTTACATGTGGAACATGCTCAGGACACTTTTTTTGTTGGTGTGGATTTTAGCCAACAGGCAAAACTGGTCTTGGCAGCAAGCAGATAGAGTGTGAAGTATTGTTTGTATTGCTGTAGTGACTCTCAGCACTGCACACCAGTGCCAGTGTTCTTAGCTGAAGCTCCTGGAGGCTTTGCAAAGGCAACCCAAAGGTGGTGGCAGGAAGGAATTCCTGCAGCCTGAGAGCTCCATCCATAGTCAGTGCAGCTGGCAGGCAGGCCACGGGTCCCAGAGAAGGGAATGCTGCAGGGGAGCAGGGAATACTGAGGGGAGTGGGTGCTGAGCCCCTGAATGCTGCACACACAGCTGCAGCACAGGTACACAGACCCGCCCTTGTCAGTGTGTACATGTGTCCTCTGCCTCGCCATTCTGACCAAGGCAATGCTGGGTTGAACTTTTTTTGGAGGGATATTTTATCTTCTGTCACAAAACTCAGCAACAATGTATTGAAAATATGAAGCTTATTTCAAGTAGGTTCTAGGCTGCAGCCTAGATAGTGGGGATGTTGGCTTCCTGTAGTCTGGTCAGTATTAAGTTGAGTTAGGCAGCTGAATAAATACAAAACCTTCAGGAGTTTATTAGATTAATCAGGTTAATTTGGCATCTGTTTATGTTTGTGCAGGTGAAATGGGATTTTTCTTGGAGTTTTGTTTAAGGTTTGTAGATAACTTTGAAACTCTCCCTTGTTAAACTGATGTGACAGTGGTTCATATAAAAACACTTGTTGTGTTCATATGTGAAATGCATTCTACAAGATCTACTGTTAGCCATTTATAAATTCCTCCAATTACTAAATAATTATTATAAACAACAAGATGAAGTTTTCTGTCTTCATGTAGACTTCTGTAGATAATTTTGCCACTAAATATGCTTATAAAAATGCGAGCATTACAGTTACTACATCCATAAAACTAGTGGTCTTAAAGTTAACCTGAGGAGCAGAGGAGACTGGGAGCTTCAGGTGTTTGGGAAGGAAAGAGCAGAGTCATGTTGAACTGCAGGGAACTTCCCTTCCAAACTTACTCTGGGACTGGCTTAGTGTCTGTAAAAGTAATATAACATAAGCGGCAACTAATTGTGACTGAGGGGTGGATAAAGCCTATAAACAGAGCTCAGTCTCAGGCAGGCCATTAAACTTACTTAACTGTATGATAAAGTGACCTGGAAATGAGATAATTTCAAACAGTTATTGAACCTTTGCAGTGTTTTAAACAAGTAATTTCAAGGACAGAGCTTCTCCTTAACATAAGACATATGTGGTGTCAAACCCTCAGGCACCACATTATATACTCTGTTGTACTGTGTATACTTTGCACCTGGGTCTGCAACCTTTAGCACTTGAGCAAAGCCTGAGGTGGTGAACATCTGGTTTGGTTAGAGTGCGAGTTTTTCCCAAAGCTGAAAGGGGAGCCATGTCTTCGATTTGCCCAGTGCAGGAGCGATTTCCTTTGACCAGAAGTGACTGCTGGTGGGGTGGGAAGCGTCACCGTAGAAAACAAACATACATTTGCAGTTGAGGGATTTGTGTTTTGTGTGGGATGTAGCAGTGCCTTGTATGACAAGACCCTATACCTCACTGAGACCTCAGCTTTAACATTGTGATTATGAAGATATTTCATTGTTAAAGTCAACTTTAAATTTATGAACGTCATTTTCGGAAGTGGGGAGGCATATTAGACTGAGGTTTCTCCGTTTATCTGTTATCACTTAGTACAAGATAATACTCAAAGTTGTAGTGACAGTGGCCTCCGTGGCCAGCTGGGATGTTGTGACTGTTAAATACCATCTTCTGGAACATACGTGTTCAGGATGTCAGAGGAGTTAGCCATTTGCTGAAGGGATTGAGTGGTGACCTGAAGAGCACTAATTATTTCATCCTATTCCCCTAAGATGCTTCATTCTCTCATTTAATTAAAGAAATGAGAGGCTGTATGTGAGCATGTGCTAGTGCATTTCCGCTGTGTCAGAGCACATGCTTTAGGAAACAGTCCAAAACTGCTTCCTTCTTATTTAATGTAAATACTTGCATTTATAGTGAGTGTCAGGATTAGAAAGGAGCCCTTGCATTTACTGGAAAGGCTGAAAGGCAGCAGTGTGGCTCTGCAGATGAGAGTTACAGCTCTTAATTTGCAGCTATTTGAGCATTTGTACTTCTGCTTTCTGAGTTTTTTTGGATTTTTTTTTTATGTCTACTTATTGCTATTTGGAGACTTCTGCAAAGGATTGTTATGAGAACCACTCAATTTATTGTTGGCCTGAAGCACCGAGTACAGATTTGCTGTAAAAGAAGACTGAATTAAAGGCTCTTTAACATGAAGAGACTCTTACTGTAAAGTGGGTTGTTTTGTTTTGTTTTTTTTCCTATGAAGGTCTATCTAAAACTGTCTTTTGTTTCTAACAGGTCGCCAACAAAAGTTGGATCCCATGAATTAAAGGTGAGCTTCTTTTTAAAATCAAACAAATTCTTGTTGATTAACATAATGTTGAGCATTTCTATCTATAGTAGATATACTGTGGTAGCTGTGACATCTCCACAGGTGGGAAATTGCAGGTTTTCCTTGTTGTAGGTAGCAGTTGTGGTGCTTATGTCTCTTGAAGTTCAAGCTTCACTTCTGTATTGGGTATGTTAGCATGTCTTGAAGCTAATTTTGTTCTGAAGTTTATATGTGCAACTTAATTGAGCTCTACTTCATTACTAGACTATCCTCTTTCAAGAGATTTGTAAATAGAAAGCACTGCAGAAGTGTTTTGGTTTCAAATCATGTGGAATAGTTGATTTTGCTTTCTTGTCTCCAAAATAAGAAAAGCCTTAGTATTTGCACTTTAGAAGCCTTCCTTCTAGGTTAGGTAAAGACAAAACACTATATTTAGCGAATGAGACAGCATTATCACTTCCCACACAGGTAACTAATGTGCTGTGTCTACGCAGTGACAGTGCCACTGCATGTGGTACACGCGAGAAGGGTTGGAGCATGATACAAACAAGATGCTTGTCCCTGGTCTCAGGAGGCTGATAGGCACACTGTGTGACACTGCCATAGAGTGAGGAAGCCTTGATGCTCTGTCTGCAGAGTGTATGGAAATGGCAGTGAGAATAACATCACTGATTTGTCAGAAGCACTCTGCTCTGACTCAGTTCTTTCCCAGTGATACCCTATCTTGTGGTGTCTCTTAGAGAACAGGGACTAATTCCCAGTTTTGTGTTCTGTTTACTGTTCCTTTAATGATTAAGTATTACATGTGTCTATGAAGCAGTATCACTGTCTGACTGACTAAACTCAGTGCAATCAATGAACTTCAGAACTGTTGCAATTGACTGACCTATTAACTATGAAGTTCTCTGTGTTGCTTGTAGATGTTTTAAAGTTTTTTCAATGGTAAGTTCCTGAGGGCAGAACAAGTACTCACTTCTCTGCTTGATACTGTATCAGTTGGATGAATGTATGACTAATGGTATAGTTTATTTTGGAATGGATAAGGTATATTTCTTAAGTCCATAGTTTAACAGGTGTGTAAGTTTAATATCATTAATGTTATCAGCATTGACAGAAACCCATTATATCAATTTATAACACTGAAGATTTAAATTGTCATACCTTTGAAAATATATTTTAGTTAAATGTCGAAATGTCACACGAGTTTTGTGCTTGATGGTATTTAATTTGTCGTTAGGTCATCTGTTTTGTCCAATCGTCAGGACTTCCTACCAGCATCTCACTGATTATCTACCATTATTTTTCTACAGGATGCAGACAGCAAGGTACTCAAAGCCGTAAATGATTCCTTTGTACAAGAAATAAAACAGGATGATTCAAAAGAGGTTAGTTAATTACTGCTTTGTGCTTCCGGCATCACACTAGACTAGAAACATTAGATTATTAATTGGTCTTCATCCTGAAACTAGTATGGATTAGAATTTGCTGCTAATGTCCGTCTAAAGGGTAAATATGAAGGTAAGTGTTCTAAAAACATATTTAAGATTGACCGGTGCTGAATTATTTGTGTAATTTACAGGATTATGTTTAGCAGTACAAGGGAACTCTGAAAATGGTCCATTACCTAACTTTCTCCCAAAGTGTATTAAAAGGGAACTGAGATCAGTCACTTTGTTTGTTTTTCAGTTCTATCTCTGCACCCAAGTATCCAGAACTTTTAAATAATGTATATTCTGTATGCAAAGCAGGTCTTTGTTGGAAGAGTTTTATGGGTGTTATGCAGACTGACAGAGGGGTGAATGCTAGAAATTAATGCTGTGTAACATTGGAATGGTTTTGTTTGGTTTTTTTAAGATAATTGACAGTATCATAGAAGAAAGCCAGAAGGCGCAACAACTGGACGATGATTCTTTGCCTTCTAGAGGAGAGGAACTGCCTGTTCTACCTTCAGGTGCAGATCCTTGGATTCCTGGTATCAGTAGCATTCCAGATGCTGAAATACCAGTGCAAGAAGATGCTGGAGAACCGGTGTATAGGAGCATTTGTAAGGACACTGAATCTGAGTCAGGGAAGCTTTTGTTTGCTTCTGAGCAACAAGAAACTCATAAACTACCAAAAGTTACAAATGCCACTGACCATAAAATGCATGAAACTGAAGCTCAAGAAGAAGCATCAAGAAATGAGGACATAACAGACAAGAAAGAGACAGATTCTGTAGAACACATGGCTTCAGATGTATCTACCAAGGTCCTTTCTACAGCAGAAGATATGCCTCCAGCAAAACCACCTCGGCAGCTTACTGTGGAACCTGATATAGTTGCGAGCACAAAGAAGCCTGTCCCAGCACGGCCCNAAAGCCGGTCCCAGCACGGCCCCCGCCCCCAGCAAATGTCCCTCCCCCAAGACCACCCCCACCAGCACGGCCAGCTCCTCCTCCCCGCAAGAAGAAGAGCGAACTGGATTTTGAAGTGCAGAAACCTGGCTTAGAAGGCAAGTATTCCATTTTATAGGATTAGAGTTGTAAAGGCTCTTCCAAGGCCATCTACTCCAACCCCCTGCAGTGAACAGGGACATCCTGCACTAGATCAGGTTGTTCAGCGCCTCAGCAAGCCTGGCCTTGGATGTCGCCAGGAATGGGGCCTCCACCACTTCTCTGTGCAATCTGTTCCAGTGCCTTATCACTGCCATGAGGAAGAATTTTTTCCTTCAGTCCTTGCCCTGCTCTCATTTCAAACCATTGCCCCTNAACTCATAAACTACCAAAAGTTACAAATGCCACTGACCATAAAATGCATGAAACTGAAGCTCAAGAAGAAGCATCAAGAAATGAGGACATAACAGACAAGAAAGAGACAGATTCTGTAGAACACATGGCTTCAGATGTATCTACCAAGGTCCTTTCTACAGCAGAAGATATGCCTCCAGCAAAACCACCTCGGCAGCTTACTGTGGAACCTGATATAGTTGCGAGCACAAAGAAGCCTGTCCCAGCACGGCCCCCGCCCCCAGCAAATGTCCCTCCCC
>VZTY01031441.1:78211-90842 GCA_013400935.1 Turnix velox
GACCACCCCCACCAGCACGGCCAGCTCCTCCTCCCCGCAAGAAGAAGAGCGAACTGGATTTTGAAGTGCAGAAACCTGGCTTAGAAGGCAAGTATTCCATTTTATAGGATTAGAGTTGTAAAGGCTCTTCCAAGGCCATCTACTCCAACCCCCTGCAGTGAACAGGGACATCCTGCACTAGATCAGGTTGTTCAGCGCCTCAGCAAGCCTGGCCTTGGATGTCTCCCAGGGATGGGACCTCCACCACCTCTCTGGACAACCTCAGCCAGAGCTTTTCATTATAAGTGGCTTTAGTTATCTACACAGTTGTTATTTTTGTAGTTTGAGTGAAGGATTGTTCAATCCCATGATTTTGGATAAGTTGACATGTAAATGAGGAAAAAAAAAAAAGTTCTTCAACAATCTTAGCTTCTTACAGTGGAGAAATACTCCTTTACAGGTATCACAGGAATTCTCAGTTCATGGACCTACTCGTGAACTGTCACTTCCTACCAAAATAGCTACTCCTGTAACAAGGAGAAGTTGCTTTATCATACAGAAACTTAAAGAGGTTGAACATTTGAAATCAAATGGGTGCTTTCTTATTGTACACAGAAATACAGAGCAGGCCATGGTCTATGGGCAGATGACTAGAAAAATATCATTGTTAAAGCTTTAGAGGTGGGAAATCCTTCCTGTGCCTCCAGCTTGTTAAGACAGTCTGCTCATTTAAAACATTTGATGTTTTAAATAGAGAAGAAACTTGTCAGAAAGTATGTTAAGGAGTCTTAACTGTGGTGTTAGACAGAGCTGGAGTTGTTAGACTTCTATAGCTGATGTAAAATTCATTCTAATGTTCATCTCTTCAGTTTCTCGAGAGAACTTCACTGCTGGTGGTCTTTTAACTCCAAGTGCAGTGACAGAGGCCATGCCCAAAGACTCTCAGCCTTCGCTTGATTTGGCAAGTGCAACCAGTGGAGATAAAATAGTCACTGCACAGGTACTGGGAAACACAGACTTAACTGAATTTTTTCAAATATTTTCGTGTTACAGTAGAGATAAGGTATTTCATGTCTGCAAAATTTCAGGAAAATGGGAAAGCAGCTGATGGCCAAACAACAAATGAAGTCCTTGGACCACAGAGACCCAGGTCTAATTCTGGCAGAGAGCTCACAGATGAGGTATTGATCAGCGTGATTTGTACATGGTCCATTGTTGTACTTGCCTGCCCAATCTGTTAAATGAATTTGAGTTGTCATGTGTTACTCCATTCTCTGAACCACTATCTGCTGTGCTCAGAGATGCAAGTAGGATTGCTGGCCTGCTGGCTTTGTCCATTTTGTGGTACCTGAGTCCTTAGTGGTGTGAGTGTTGGAAAGTGTGAGCTATAAGAGATGGGAAATGCTGTGAGTTCATGTTCGGAGTTGGAGATTTCACTGTGAGAGGACACCAGCAAACACAGTGTTTCATCATGCATCTAAAAGGGAACTGAATTGTCAAGAGGAGAATGATTTTCCTCACTAAAAAATATTAAAAACTATTAAAGAATAGCTTCCCTATTTAACTTAATTGGGATCAATGGAAGTTATTGGGATGCTGCTAGTTTTGGTTGTTTATTTCCCTGATGTGCATGTTCATTAAATGCTCCAAAACCACTTTTCATGTGTAGAGTTAGTTCAGTCTTTTTCAGTGCATTTTCCTCATAGGTGGATTTAGTCAAAGACAAACTTAAAATACAACTGTTAAAATATCTAGAAGGGGAAGATTTCAATATCTAAATGACACCATATGTTTGATGTGACATGGACATTGTCAGCTGGAGTCTACTGCTTTATTTCTGATTTGAGAAACCAAAGCTTGTGATGACATGTAGTTGTTCCTCTGTGTAGAGTGGTTGATAGTGTTAATGCACTGAAGGCCATTTTAACTTAGTCTTTGTAAAATAAATATCTAATGAGCTACAGAATTTCCAGTTAAGATAAATCTTTTAAGATCAAATTATTTATATTTTACCTCAGACTTTGAAGTCTAATCAAGTCATCCTGATTTCACATCTTTTTTTCCCCCAGGAAATTCTAGCAAGTGTAATGATAAAAAACCTTGATACAGGTGAAGAAATACCTCTAAGTTTAGCAGAAGAGAAGTTGCCAACAGGCATTAATCCGCTGACTCTGCATATCATGAGGAGAACTAAAGAATACGTTAGGTATGAGCTTTTGGCTTTTTCTGATGCTGTTGCTCTAGTAGTTTTTGCATCCATGGGCTCTACTCTTCCCTGAGTGGAGAGTTCAGTCCATCTGTGCTAATAACTAGTTTTCTTGTCTGTTTATTGAATTATTTTGAGCAGACTGAAAGTTGATGTTATAGCTATAACTCCTGCCCCCTCAAGCTTTTTTCAAGGTTTAATGTAGTAGACTTGAGTGCTCTGGAGATGTGCTCAGCGGGAGCTGAGTGCTTTGAGATTTTCCTGTCCTCAAGAGGGATTTAGGACAGTATTTGTAATCTTGCATAGAAAAATACCATTTTTGAATGATCAAGAAATTGTTCAGTATGGATGGTTCTTTCAAAAGCCTAGATGTGTGTGAATTAGACATCAGACAATCAGGTATTTTGCATTGCTGAATTATCACCAAAAACCTTGCTTCTAGGGAACCGCGCTCTTATAGGTACACACTGCAGTTTCAGAAATGACCACTATTAATTTATATAATTAATGGAAAGCAAGATATGAGAATAAGGTGGTGGTTTACTAGTTTCTAGGGATGTAATATATTTTTTCTGTTCTCAGCTTTCAAAGCATCTCCATTGGCTTAAGTTTGACATCTCTGGCATCTGTATGAAGGTCTCTAAAAATTGAAGGATCTATTTCATTACTTAACATGTCTTGTGTTTTTGCAATGTGATATGTGAAAGAGTAAAGACGAGTTCTAAAACCCAGATCCTACTTTAATAACATGGCATTTAGATTCATTGTGATTCTGTATTAACTGATGATTTCTGTATTTCCTAGCAATGATACGGCACAGTCTGACGATGAAGACAAAATGCAGACTCAGCAGACTGATACCGATGGAGGGAGGTTAAAGCAAAAAACGTAAGATACTCTTTCTTGTCTCTACAAAGAAAAGGCATGTTTTGTTTCTCTAAGCTGAAGCTCCCCTTCTGATTTCTGAACTACTTACCTTTAAGTACGTGTAAGCTCTGCACTTAAAGGGAAGAGTACCTGACTGGTGGCAAATTAAATGCTTATTTTACAAAGCAGGAATGGAAAGAGATAATACTGCATTTCAAGTCAAACTCTTGATTCACAATAGAAAAAAAGGAATATTTTCCAGTGATATGAGTTGAAAAAGCAACCTTGCTTTTTAAGGACCCAGCTAAAAAAGTTCCTTGGCAAATCTGTGAAGCGAGCAAAGCACCTTGCTGAAGAATATGGTGAACGAGCTGTAAATAAAGTGAAGAGTGTTCGAGATGAAGGTTAGTGACACTGACTTCTTTTTATATTTATTTTTTTAGTAGGACAGTCTTATTTGTTTATTTAGAAATAGCAGAGATCTGAGGGGCATACCCTGCTGTTTACTACCTCTTTACAGTTCATGTGCCCTTTTAGAGTTAAAGCTTACAGCTTGGTGTTTTGAGGCTAGGGAGTTATGAGGATGTATTGTTGTAGTAGAGAGAGCTTTTCAGCTAAGCCAGTGGAATGCTATAATTTCTGTTGTGTTGTTAAAAAGCTCTCTGGATGGCAAAATATAAGCTTATTTTGAAAGTTATTTCAGCAAAGGCAGAAGTGAGGGTTGTCTTTCTTCAATAAGTCAGGTTGTTTGTTTTCTATCAACCGGTGCCACCATTAGAGTTCTCATGCAGTGTGAGTTCCTCTGAGGAGATTTTCCAACTACAGCTGGATTCTCCCCTTTTTCTCCTGACTTCTGGCAATGCAGCGAGCCTCCCAAGCCACAGCCCAAGAGAAGAGCTGTAGAACTGCTACACTCCAGCAGCTTCTCTTGCCACTGACTATTAGCCCCAACAGTTTTGAAGTTCTTGGTCTCTGTGGACAGATCATCAGCGTGTTCAATCAGAATAAACCAATACAATGAGACAGATAATTTCCACACATGTGGAACTGCAAGAAATCGGTTAGTGCAGGATTTGTTGAGTCCAAGTTCTGGTGCAAAGAAAGTGACAGAACACAAATGGATAGCAGCTCTTATTTTAAGTGTTTGAATTCACTGAAATTAGCATAGATATATTTTTAGATTTTGATACAACACTATTCTTGTTTTGCTTTAAGGTCTATAACAATTTACCAATTCAAGACTAACCTGCTACCAAAAAGCACTGGCATTTGCTCACTGTTAGATTCAATATGTGCTGATGGATTTGTCTTCTCTTAGTCTTTCATACAGATCAGGATGATCCCTCTTCCAGTGATGATGAAGGGATGCCGTATACAAGACCAGTGAAGTTCAAAGCAGCTCATGGCTTCAAGGGACCTTACGATTTTGAACAAATAAAAGTTGTTCAGGATCTCAGCGGAGAGCACATGGTAGGCCTCCAGTTTCATCTGTGGTTTTGCTGAATCTCTTCTGAAATTACTGTCAGGTTTATTCTTGAAGAACAGTTTCATTCTGGAAAGTAACATTCTGGCTAGAAATGAAAATTTCATTGTTGGTGGCGCTTCATGTAACTTAAACACTGATCTTTTAATTTTAACAGGGTGCTGTTTGGACCATGAAATTCTCCCACTGTGGTCGATTACTTGCATCTGCAGGACAGGACAATGTAGTCAGAATATGGGTTTTAAAGAATGCTTTTGACTATTTCAACAACATGCGAATGAAGTACAACACAGAAGGTACCTTTCTATGCATCCCTAGAACATTAAAACAGTAGAATTTCCTGAACTTAGTGTTGACCTTGGTGTTTCTGCCTGTGTTGTAGGTCGTGTCTCTCCCTCCCCGTCTCAAGAGAGTCTGAACTCTTCCAAGTCTGACACAGATGCAGGGGTAAGTACAGTAATGCTGGTGTGGGGTGTTGCACTGTTCTGCAGTGGCTCATCTTCACTATTGCTTTATCTGAGAGTTCTTGGTTGTGTGAGACACAGATGAGCTGTCTCATCAGTCAGCAGCTTCTGTCAAACAGTTACAGCACCTGTGTGAGGTGCAAGTGGAGAAGAACTGCATTACTAAAATTGGCTTTTAATTCGAAAGGCTTCCTAACTAGAAAGTTCACATACCTGGTATGTGCTATGTGCATGGCAGCTTTAACTCCCTGTTTATATTCTAAATTGGGATGGCTTTGTTCCAAAGTGTATCGTGTTTGCTGTCAGGGTTACCCCAGTGAGCAAATACTGGATGGATGGAAAATGCAGAGCTGCTTTGTTTTGGAATTTCTAGCTGATGTTCTATAGCCATCTGCACTGCACAGCTGGGTTTGGTTTAGTGCTGTGTTGTGTATTTTAAAGCCCTATCAGTTCTTCAGATTGTGATCAGCCCTGTGCTTTTTGTGGGCAGGAATTGTTTTATTGTTAATTTCTCCAGCTAATATTTCTGATGTTTCTATGTACTTTATGACAGATTTGCAGTGGGGTGGATGAAGACCCAGATGATAAAAATACCCCATTTCGACAGCGCCCATTTTGTAAATACAAAGGACACACAGCAGATCTTCTTGATCTCTCCTGGTCTAAAGTAAGTTACCTGAGTACAGACTATGCCATTTTCTTGTATTTTCATTGTTTGCTTCTGTCAATTCCCATTGGAATCGCCTCTAAAGCAAATGAAAGTATCATTAAAATGAAGAGGTTTGTAGAGAAAAAACACAGTACAGCTGAAATACTTTAGATTAAAAAAAATTCCTGGAACTACTAATTAAGGCCTCTTTAAAAAATTTAAATTGAGCAGGTAACAGTTTCAATTTTGTATTCAATATTGTATTCATGACAACAGGGAAATTGGTGAGACTTTACTGATCTGACTGCTTCTGGATTTTCTGTTATTCTTTGTGTACTAATAACCTTGGAATTCTCTTGCTTCACAGAATTACTTCTTGCTTTCTTCTTCTATGGACAAAACTGTCAGGTTATGGCATATATCAAGAAGAGAATGTCTTTGCTGTTTCCAGCACATAGACTTTGTCACTGCAATAGCATTCCATCCAAGGGTAAGTGTAACTGCTAGAGGGGTAGAAGCCGAAAATACAAGAGTCCTCTTCCTTTATTTTCAATTAAAAAAAAAAATAGTAGGGTTTGTGCACTTCAAAAATATCCTTATTGGATAATATGCTGGGACATCTGATCCTTGTGCTTTAACAATTTGAAGATGTGATGTGGAAAGTGAATTTTCTGTAACATCACTCCTGGCATGTGAAAAGTCAATGTCCAGAAAGGGGGGCTGTGGTTAAGGCTGTAGAAAAAATCATAAGGAAATAGCACAGATTGTCCAGAGATCACAGAATCCTTGGAAGTGTTCATGGAATCTTGGATTTCCCGTCCTTTCAGGATGACAGGTACTTCTTAAGTGGTTCATTGGATGGGAAACTCCGGCTCTGGAACATTCCTGACAAAAAAGTGGCACTATGGAATGAGGTGGATGGGCAGACAAAGCTGATCACAGCTGCCAACTTCTGCCAGAATGGCAAGTATGCCGTCATTGGCACCTATGATGGACGATGCATCTTCTATGACACAGAGGTAAAGTTTTTTGGGACTCTTATTTTTTTTCATGGTAAATAATGGATTTAAGTCATGCTTATTTAAATACCAATGAACAAAGTTACTGAAACTTGGAGCAAAGTAGCTTGAAGTTTTTAACTAATTATTTCAAATGGGAATAAATGGTTTTGTCTTTTCAGCACTTGAAGTACCACACGCAAATACACGTGCGTTCTACCAGAGGCCGAAATAGAGTTGGAAGAAAAATAACTGGTATTGAACCTTTGCCTGGGGAGAATAAGGTACTGTCTGTCAGTGCAACTTTGCCTTAGTGCTAGGAGCTGAGATTTGTATTTAGGGCTTATTGAGGCTGTGCTAAGTCCTGTATAAACAAGTCACTGACTAAAATCAGAAGTCTTTTAGCACTGCTGAAATGAGCACCACTATTTGCACTAGACTAGAATGCTAAATACTTGACAGAAGATCAGAAAGAGAAATGCTGTCCTAAACCTTGTTCTGTTCCTTTAAGCCTCTGTTCTCCTTTTATGTTGTCGACTTTTTTTTTTTTTTATCAAAGGAACCGGAATTCTGACAGTTTGAATGAACTCTGTTGCTCATTCTTGGGCATGCTAAAAGTTTCCACTTCTAAATTTTATTCATTTATTTTTTAGATTCTAGTGACATCAAATGATTCAAGAATCAGATTGTATGACCTGAGAGATCTGTCGCTATCCATGAAATATAAAGGTTATGTCAACAGCAGCAGCCAAATCAAAGCCAGCTTTAGGTAATTCTGCAGCATTATAGCAATGGAGTTGTTGGATATGGGAAATGCTGTGGCTGAGATACAGAGGCTTTTGTTTGAATAATCTGCAGAATTTCATATGAAATTGAGCCTCTGACTTGTGACTTGGGTGGGAATGCAGAAGTGAGAAGGAATGGGAAGGAAGCTCTGGTGGAGAACGACAGTGTTACTGGTGAGCAGGGAGGGAATCCTGTGTAATGTGCATCTTTGACTGCTGCTGTAAATGCAGCAGCTGTACCAGAACTGATGGGCCTTGGACCCCCATCCTTTATTTCCTTCCTGATAAACAGGTTTTATTTCCTCCATTTTGTCACATGTTGCTACAGAGGAGTTGCACACCCGGCTGTTGCCTAGGGGTGTGTGTCATCATTGTCAGGAAACAGCCTGCAAATCTGACAGGGAGTTCTTTCCTCTGTCTCTGTTGTTCCAGGATCCCTTTCTGAGTCTATTACTGTGACTATTAAGGTAGCAAAAGAGAAGTAAACAGAAGTTGTATTCCCTCCTTGAGTCTTACAGAAGCAAAAAGGGGAATGCTTGAGTGTGTGTTTAACCTAGATGTTTGAGCAGAGGAGGGCA
Organism: Turnix velox; assembly: GCA_013400935.1. NCBI lineage: Eukaryota > Metazoa > Chordata > Aves > Charadriiformes > Turnicidae > Turnix > Turnix velox. Next base: position 86,221 of record VZTY01031441.1, read on the forward strand.
GCAGTGCTTAAGGAAACATTCCTCCATTGTAGCCTTTGGAAGCACCTTTTAAAGCTGTCTGGTATTTCACAGCACTGCTGAGGTTGGAAGGGACTCCTGAAGGTGACTCTGTCCAGTCCTCCCAATCAAGGTGCATTTTCCTAATGAAGCCATCCCAACTTCCAGGGCTGTAGCTGAGTTGGTGACCTCCTCCTGCAGGAGGTAAATTAAATATGCGAGTTGAATCTGCAAGTACTGCTTTATCTGTGGGTATGCATTATACACTCGCCCTCTCACCTTCTTGAATATCTTTCATCTTCTACCTCTGGGGATATTTTTTACCCATGATTGTGTAGTGAACAGTTCTTGTCCCACTGGAATGGGGTGTCTCGGGTGCTTCCGCAGGTTCCAGACTCAGATGTAAATTACCCTTTAAGATGATGGCATTTTCCTGTTGTTGAGAGTTGCTGTTGAAATAACAGGAGCTTCTCCAGGGTGGGAGTCTGCAGGAGAACAGCTCTGGGTGCTGTTCCTCACAGCTTCCTGAGGGACAGCACTGGGAAGTCGGGTGTGCCTTCATCTGAGGGCTGTGGGTTTTGAGCTGCGTTCACTGCATTAAGGGATGATACTGAGTTGTGACCTCAGCCTGGTCTCATCTGGAGAGTGACTGTTAGGGTTGCTTAAGCAGGTTAAAAAAATAACGGTTTTCTTTGTTTGAATCTTTAGCCATGACTTCACCTACATTGTAAGTGGTTCAGAAGACAAATATGTTTATATTTGGAGCACGTACCATGACTTGAGCAAGTTTACATCTGTAAGGAGAGACCGCAATGACTTCTGGGAAGGTATTAAAGGTAAAAGGCAGCTTTTGAGTTTTATTCTATGGAAACTTAGGTGATTTCAAAAACAAAGTATTTTTATCACCTATTATTTGCTCAGCAGTGCTATTTCTTTAGTTTGAGCAAACTAGCAAGGTGGATTTCAATACACTGGTTCTGTCAGGAATCCTTGCCCGTGAGGAGCTTTCCAGGTATCTGGTAGGGATGGCAGGAGACAGTAGCTGAGAGTCTGTCCAGCTTCAGTAGGAGATTCTGAATGAAGGTGGTCTTTTGCTGGCAGAACTCAGTTATTTGTGATGATGGAAATAGCAGTCAATCCTGGATCACTTTTGTAAAGGTGACTTTGAGAATGGTGCAGACTCTTAACTCCTCCACAGGCACAGTCATTGGGAATCACAGGAGTGTGTTTATGAGGTGTGTTTTGGAGTTCTTGCCAGTTTGTTTTGGGCACTGAGAGGAGCTTCCCAGATCCTCAAGTTTATAAACCAGTCAGAGTTGCTTTATGAATGCTGAGCTCATCTGGTGCCACTGGCATAGACGGTCTTGGATATTTGCCAAAGTGTATTCATTTGCTATTCTTGTAAAAATTACAATTCCTTGGTTTGAGGTAACCAAAGCTGTATTGTCTTTCTGAAGCACACAATGCCGTGGTCACATCAGCAATTTTTGCTCCCAATCCTGGTTTGATGATATCACTGGAAAATTCTGAGAAGCAAGAAGCTGAAAGCAAGGGAGAAGACTGTGAGACATTGGATCCCATCCCCTCTGGTGAGCAGATAGATGAGCTTTTCTCCATGCCATGGTAGCAGGAGGAACAGATTATGAATTTGGCAGGGGAGATTTTTTGAGATGCAAAGTCGTGGTGTGGCATGAGCAGCTGAACATCTTGGCAGCAGTTGCCTTGGTAGAACTGGAGAGTGTGCAGATAGCTGCTGTCTTGTGGGCTTTTTAAGGTTATTGTTCTCACTTGAGGACCATTGGGAGGTGAAGCTGTACCCACACTGTGAGGAAGTGTCTCTTAGAGATACAGTTGTTCCAGGAGGTGTTGGCTACATAGCCCAGAGCGATGGGGAAGAAGGATTGGTACAAGGATAGCTCATCTGTTCATGAGTTTGATTTGTATTTTTTTAATGAACTAACAGCTTCTCTTTCCTTATTAAGGAGCTTTGAAGACAGATCACACAGAAGTTCTTTTATCAGCTGACTTTACTGGAGCAATCAAAGTCTTCATTAACAAAAAGAAATGTGTACCTTAGTTGTTTGGCGACTGACAGCTTGAAGCTACGGTACTGTGGGACTTCAACTCCCTAAATAATGTGGACAAAAGCAAAGTATCTAATAGAATAATGTTACAGGCTGATTTATTTCTAAATCTTTATTTTAAGGCTACTGGAATATTAGATCCTTGGAAAGCAGTGTCTGCTATTAACAACTGGGCTTTAGAATAGGAAGGAATGTGTCAGAATAATCCTGGCAAACATCAGACTCTAAGCATTCTCCCACTGGTGGTTTTGCACTGTCCTTGTGAACCTGCACAGGCCTCTGCATGGGGACAGATCACACTTGGGTGTGCCTTTAGGTGATGTGCACTAATTTGACCATATATTGAAAGGATTTAGGGGCATACTTGAGGTGTTGGGAGCGGGGATGCGAAGGGAAGGTGGGAGTGTGACTGGAAAAACGTGGAATGCTCTTGTCTGAGCTTTGCACACAATTCCCCAGGGGAGCAAGCCTGAATTTGTAGTAGCTGTTGTTCAGTTTTAAGTTATGCAAGTTTTTGATGGATCAGCAACCATGTGTAAATGTTTTTATAAATTTCTCAACTTCAGGACATGAAAAACTTTTTGTTGTCTTTTGATTGTTGTGGACTTTAAATTCCTTTCTTATATATAATTTTTTGCACACTGGAGCACAATACTTGTGTAAAGAATTCATTCCTTCTTCACGGGCACCAGGATATATTCACCTTCCAGATAAAATTAAGCTACATTAGCAATTTCTTATATTTTACAACTATGTAAAATAAACTGTTTACATTTTTTAAGCATTGTAGCTTAAAGTTTTAAGTTCATCTCGTTTGTTTAGTGCCAGTTTTGAATTTTGATAGTTGTTGTAAATATCCTATAAAACACCTATGAAGTAACATTCTGGGATCCCAGCCCATGAAATGTTATTGATGGTGGAGTGCTTCAGAGAACAGATGTATCATTAAATTCGGTCACGCACTTGAAATTGTTGATTCGTTTCCATTTTGATTCATGGATTTTTTTCCTTTTGTGTGAGGAGTTTTGCCCTGTTTCAGGGGTTCTTGGTCATGGCACGTAGCACAAGTTCTGCTTTTCCTCGTCTCAATTCAGATGAGAGCTTTCTGTTCTGATGGGGAATGGAGCATGCCAACAGGACATGAAGCAGGATTGGAAGTAGTCAGATGATGGTTCAGTGAGAGGAGGGAGAAGTGTCAGAGGAGGAGTGAGGGCACAGAAGGCAGTATGAGCACCTACAAAAGCATTGCTTTGTGTGGTGAACGTGGGAACAAACTACAGGCCATGTGAAGCTGTATACTGTTTGAGGCCATGGTGCTGGTGCTGTGATACCAGGATCTTTGTGCTGGAGACTACAGCTCCTGCTGGTTCTCATTAACAGCAGTGTCACTGGCCAGCTCCACAGCAGCTTTCTAGATTGAGAAGCTGGTCAATTTTTTTCCTGTGGATTCTTCAGCACTGGTGCTACAGGCCTCTGTGTGCAAGTCTGATCGCTACATAATGCTGAGTAAACGGAGCATGAAAAGCTGCTGGAGTGTCTGCACAGACCAAACCCCATCCAGGAGGGGATCTGAGCTATTGTTTAAGCCTGTGGGTAAATCATCTTTAGATGAGGTGACTAATGAGCATCTGCTCAAGCTGTCTTGAGAAATTTGTGCTTCCAGAAACTATCTCCTTCAACTTTTGTAGGATTTGTGCATAAATTTAAGCATATCCTTAGGTATGCTTCTGGCTATGCTGGGACCAATGTGACACATCAAAGGGATTTACCCTTATTGCTGAGTTATCTCATAGGGCTATTTAAGGAGGAGATGGCTATGGTAACTGCAGACCCTTGCATACTCTTCCATGAAGGTGGATGCTGGTGGGAGCTCTCTGGATGCACGAGCAGCAACAGAGACTGTCCTGGTGCTGCAGCTGGAGTTGTGAGTGCCTGCAGGGACGGCTGAAGAGCGTTGTCTCATCAAATCGCCCAGATATATTACTTGTCCTCTTGCTTTGACCGTGAGGTATGAATGAGCTCTACAGGAAGAACTGACAAGGAACTCTCCTCCCTGCTGAGCAGGAGAGGTCAGTGTGCAGACAGGACTATAACCCTATGCCTTTTTTTCAATATTTTTTTCTTAATGTATTTAAAGTTCATTAAAACATCACTGCTGTATCTTGCAGGAATCGTGAATTGGGCAAGTGCAAGCACACAGGAGTGTGGGTCCCCATCCTGTGCAGTGAAGTGCTGAGATAAATCACCTGCTTAAGGGTAATCACAGAATTAAGTGATTTATGGGGCTAGGCCCATTTACAGGTGGCAAAGGCTCACAAATAAGCAGCGAGAGCAAGATTATAGTCTGAGGATAACAAGTGCTTTTTCTCATGGCTGGCTTGTGAGAAAGGTTATTGTAAGCCTCACACCTTTCAGCTGCCTGGGAGGCTTTCAGCGATGGTCCAGAAGTCCCCTGTGTGTTTCCAGGCCTCACATCCTTGTGGGCTGAGGGCAGCTCGAAAAATTGATTTTTTTTTTTTTTTTTTGTTAATGCACTTGCTG
>VZTY01031444.1:0-36883 GCA_013400935.1 Turnix velox
TTCTATGATTCTATGAACATTCTTAAATATCTAAGAAGAAATCCACGATCAGTTCAGTACTCAAATTTTCAACTATAAAAAAAAAATAAAGCCGAAAGGTACCTTCATATTTAAAGCCAGCACTTGTAAGTATGTTCGAATGCTGAAAAAAGGTATCACATTTCTGAATTCAATTATCCAGACTGATGCAAATAGTAAAAAAAAAAATTATTAATCTTACAAGAAATAATAAAAGGAAGTCCATACTAAACACTGAGAACTGTTGAGTCTGCATTTTAAACTCTGATGAGTACTGCATTGGATTAGTATGAGGCTTAGAAAAAAGTATTCATACAGAGGAAACATTGTTAAATAGCTTTTTACATTGCTAGTTTTTTGTTTCAGTAATCTTTCTTTTTGTTCTTATGTGGGTGTACACAGTTTTTGTTGGTGCGTTTTAGAAGGCTAACCACTGGCTATGAAAAAGCTCAATAAATCAATAGCAATTGTTATGATAACTAGAAATGGGAGACTGTGGAATGGCCATTGTAGCATTATGCATGAGCAGAGCCATGACTTGTTTGGGTCTATTAAGTTAGTATTTATCTATGATTACATAGGGAATTTAGTCATAGAGATGGAAGCTGGCAATTATGATGTAATAATCAACTTACTATTCCATAAAGATATAATAAAGGTAAAGAGAATCAATCCATATCTTTGCACAGTTACAAATAGCTCTACAAACAATACCAATGTGTCCTTTTCATATGTCACATAAAAAATGAAACAATATAATATAGATCAATGTATAGGAATAGGGAGGTGGTGTGATAATATGAAGCAAGCTCAGTACTGTAATATATTAAATTGAAATCCAGGTAGAATGAAGGCATATTTTTCAAGGAGTGGTTAGTTGAAACTTTTGCTTACCAGACTATCAACATTCTCTGATCTCCTAAGATTGGGAAAGGATAGGTCATCCTCAAGGAAAGTTCTTGGTATTCTTGAGCTGAACATTTGAGATACTGAAAATGTCTGAAATACATGTTTATGAATGAAACCATGTACAGTATACCACAGAATGGATGCTATGCAACACTCTACTTACTTGTGAGAGTACTTTTTGATTATTGCCTTGAAGTGCCTTAATGGATCCTTTACACTGAAATTGTGGTAAAAATTATATGGACTGTTCAGTTGTCTCCTCTTGTGGTAAAGAAGACAGAACTTTTTTGTTTCTACTCTAAAAAGGTACACCAGTAAAAGTAGACACTGATGCACCAGAGATTAACTACTATGCTGTAGTTTCTCTTTTGAAAAGTAAACTGGTATTTCTTTAAGTGGTAAAGAGGAACTTTAACTGATGATAAAAACTTCACAAAACCTATGCATGCATCTAAATTTAAACATGATTTAAAAATCACAAGGCTCAATTTGTAACTGCTGTTCAAAAAATCAATGAAATTTAGGATATCACTCTAAATTAATAGAAAATAATGAGGTTTTTGCACAGCAAGTAGTAAATTTCAGAACCTCCTACCACAGGTGGTTATGGTGGCAAGTAGATCCAGTATATACAAAAAAAGATTTAGGGAATGCACGGACAACAGATCTGTGAGAAGGCAGTAAGATACAGTCTGGGGATAAACAATAATAGCAGTGATTGCGGATGCTGAGAAACTGAGGAAAAAACACTGTGTAGAGCAACCTCTTTCATTTTGAAATTTCTCAGGCACCTGTGCTTCACAAAAGTGGAGGTTATGCACAGAGATCCAAATAACAAATGAGAGAACTTGTTAGGCAAAGAAACACTCTGCTGTCATAGAAAAGCTTTTCTTTAAATATAAATTTTGAATTAGGCTTTCAGAGAAAAATAAAGTCATAAAAAAGGGGAGAAGAATTACAGATTTCCTCTTTTTCTCCTATTTTTCCCATAATCTAAGGTTAATTCTTAATTTCATTTTAGAGTAAGTTCTCAAAAGTTACCTATCACCTGCTAAAATCTGGAGTATCACAAGGGAATTTGGAGGGCAGAGTTTAAACAAAGACATTGTTGAAGAATTTCTTACTTTATCTTCCTAGCGAAACCTAAGTTTTCTGCTTTTTATGTGTGTATACTCAAAGTCATAAGGCCTAATTAGGTTGCAGAGGAATTCTCAAATTTATTTGCAAACTGCTTAGGTTGAGAATGCATACAAATGTTTGCAGAGCTTTTTGCATTAGGATCATCATCCCTACCATCTCAACAAACAATTTTGAAAGAGGCACTGTACCAAAAGCTATTCTGAAGTCATGACAGATTAGATCTACTGCATTTCCTTTGTCTGGAGAATCAGTTATCTTATCAGGAAAGCTATTGGGTTAGTCTGGCATGATTTGCCTTTGCTGAACCCAAGATGCATTTTATCCCATTTTCCATCTACTTCCCTTCCTAGTTATTAAGAGAAAGTTACATTGAACACGATGTGCACTTCAATTAGTTTCATAGTCTCACACCTTGAAATACACCTAAGAATATATCTATTTGTAATATAAATACACAGTCAATTTATTTGACTATAGTAAGGTATAGCTTGAATATGACATGTTGCTTGTGACACATAGTATGATGCTGTTACTGAAGAAATATGAAGCCTTGAAAATATTGTAAAATAGAAAAATATGTGAATTTGCAATAAAATACTTTATTATGGTAATGAGAAAACACCCACTTGTGCATGTAAAGATCTCAAAACAAATATTTTAATTTCTTATGGATAGTGTGATTATATCTTTTTCCCTGGATTGAAGTTCTCAGTCACGCATAATGTAGCATTCTTTTATCAGAAAGCTATATTGAAAAGTTTGTCTCTTTCAAATGTTTTCCTCATGACTTTGGAAGTGAGAAGAGCACTTCAGGTAGTGAAGCATAGTTGTTTCATGAAATTTTAGACTGTTTAGGTTATTCTTGCTCTCTCTAATATCTATTCTAAAAGGTGGAGAGGTCCATAAATCTCATATCATATCTATGAAGCTGTGTTTATGCCACAGTGAGATTGTGCCACAGTAAGACTGTATGTTTAGCAACCAGAAACATGGCACATTCCAAATAAATTATTAAAATTAAAAAATTTTTATTTGATAGCAATCACACATACTGCTAATATTTCTTATATGAACCATTAGTATAGATATTGTTAGATGTAAGTAATGGAAACTGGCATGTAAATTATTTATTTCTGAAAGATCTCATGTTAATGCTTATCACACACTTAAAGAAGCATTAAGAAACTCTGATTTATTTACAATAGAGAACACTTTCAAAAGTACCAACCTATTGCAATTACGCAATCAACCTTACAAAAATAGAAGAGAAAAATTTTAAAGTGACACATAACACAAAAAAACCCAAATATTCTTATCCACTCAGACTTGAAAAGCAGAGGACCTTCATTTGGGAAAAGCTGTATGCCTGTTTGAATCATCCATTTTTTTATAATAATAGCAAAGCCATCCATGTGGATCTCAATTGCCACTCCAGGGTACGGGGTAGAAGACATGGCAATTAGGAATAAGAGCTGTAGTAGCTGCATATGGGATAATTTCCAAAGAAAATTTACATTTAATTTTATGTTTTCACATTATTTCTTTATATGCAATGCTTAAGTACCCATTTTAGATAACAGTATTTTTCTCAACTATTTCTCTTACTATTTAAAATCAAAACCCAAATCTTTGGATGCTCTTTATAGGTCTAATAATCCTAAAACTGTAAGTCTATACCTACTAAGTAGAAGCACAAAATAGATCGTGGGAATATTTTCATATTTAACATTCCACTTTGTATATAGAGAGAAACAGAACGATACAGTAATATCTCAGACCTTCACTTCTGGCACCTAGAAGAACACCGTGTTTAAATACTAAAAAAATTTAATAAGTAGCTTCTATAATAATTACAGCGATTCTTAAACATAAGATCAATTACAATACTCTAAGAATGATTTAAAAAATATTAATAGGCTAACAAAAAAGACTTTTTGAAAATAAAAAAAGAAAACCTAGACATATTTTTCATTGTTCCATTCTTGGTAGGCTGTTTATTTAAGCTATGAGTCCATGGAGTCTTACAGTAATATCTAATTTTGTATGAATAGGCCTACTCTTTCCATGTGAGAGTATTCATATGCATAAAAATAGGCATATGCCTAATAGCACAGACTGATAAATAGCAGTGACTGGTTGTGATGCGTGATGAGGTTCATGCAACCATGGAAATCTCTAGCTTACATTAAGTATGGATATTGAGCTGTTGGAACGGGTCCAGAGGAGGGCCACAAACATGATCAAAGTGCTAGAGCACATCCCTTCTGATGACAGGCTGAAGGAGTTGGGGTTGTTCAGTCTGGAGAAGAGAAGGCTCAGGGGGGACTTCATAGTAGCTCATCAGAACCTGGAGAGGGACTACAGAAAGGCAGGGGTAGGGCATTTTAATAGGATATGTGATGGCAGGACTAGGAATAATGGATGTAAATTGTAAGAGTGGAGGTTTAGGCTGGATATAAGAAAGAAATTCTTTACCATGACGGCGGTGAGACACTGGAACAGATTGCCCAGAGAAGTTGTGGATGCCCCCTCCTTGGAGGTGTGTAAGGCCAAGATGGACAAGGCTCTGAGCAGCCTGATCTAGTGGGAGGTGTCCCTGCCTGTGGCAGGGGGGTTGGAACTAGATGATCTTGAAGGTCCCTTCCAACCCAAGCCATTCTATGATTCTAAGCAGTTGGTTTAGTTGGTCTGTTGCAGTGAAGAGGAGAGCTGGAAGAGCAAGCAATTATGAAACACTAAAACTAGTAATTCAGAAGGGATTTAGCTATTTGAAATAAAATAACATACTATGGAATCATAGGTACACAGGATATTTCAGATTGGAAAGGACATTAAGGATCATCTAGTCAACCCTTGTGCTCAAAGCAAAGTCAGTTGTGAGATCAGATCAGCTTGTTCACGTCTTTGTCCCATCATGAAGGCTGGAGGGCATTTTGGGCTTAGCAGTCATCAAATTGTAAGGTTTTTCAGTTCTCAGACAGGTCACTTTCAATTTCTGGAGGGCAGACTTTGATCCATTTAGACACAGTCTCCTGAGTGCTGATTCTGAAGGGAAGGCTGTCCCAGAGGATGGTGGTGGAGTTAAATGCACCTGTCTAGTCACAAGTGGTGTTCCTTGGGTTTGATATCTTTATTGGTGATGTGGTGGGTAAGAGAATGCAGTGCTCCCTCAGTAAATTTTCATATGACAAGAAGAAAAGCTGGGGTGTTGATCAGCCTGATGGTAGGAATGTATAAGAGAGGAATTTGGACAGGCTAGAGAGATGGGCCAAGGCCAGTTGTGAGAGAATTAAAAAAATTAAGTGGCAGATCCTGCACTTTTGGCACAATAATCCCACACACCCTACAGGTTTGGGGGACGAGTGGCTGAAAAGGGATGAGGGAGTATTGGTCAGCAGATGGGTGAATTTGAGGCATTAATGTGGCCAGCTAATCAAGAAGGCCAATAGCATCATGGCATGTATCAGAAACAGTGGGCCTAAGAGGTCTAGGGACGTGACCATCGTCTTCTATTCAACCCTGATGAGTTTCCACCTCAAATGGTGTATTCAGTTTTCAGCCTCTCACTATAAGAAAGTCATTGAGTTGCTGGAGAGTGCTCAACTCTTGTGAGGAGTGACTGACAAAACTGGGAAGCTACGAGGGGACCTAATTTGTATCCACAACAACTTGAAAAGAGGTTTTAATGAAGTAGGCATTGGTGTCTTCTTGCAAGAGCAAATATCCTCAAGTTACACCAGGGGAGATTTAGATCATATGTTAGGAAATATTTCTTCACTGAAAGGGTAAGTAAGTAAGTAAGTAAGCATTAGAACAGGCTGTATATGGAATTGGTTGAGTTACCATCACCAAAAGTGCTTAAATGTGTATATATGTGGTGCTTTGCAACATGGTTTAGTGGTAACTTGGCAGTGCTAGTAAATATCTATGGACATACAGTGTAGTGCAAGCTGTATTGTCTTGCCTGTACTACTGAAACAGATTCTGTAATATGACATGTCATATGGGTTTTGAAAGTAACTCACACTAGGTGAACACCAAGTTAAAAAAGTTATAATTGATTAGATAATTCACAGCACATTAAATTGCATTTTTTTTATAATTTTAATAAATGTTTATCGGTTATTTCACAAATGAGGATCAGAACTCATAGACAAAAATGCTTTTACAGTAATTTTGTGGATATTTCCAAGAAGAATCTGAAAGACACTCCTTTAAAATTAAGATTCAAAAAAACTTTTGGCATTCCAATTTTTTTGTTGCTAACCCCAGAACTTGCTGCAGCAATACAGACACTTTTAATGTTACATGTTTTACAGAACAACTGAAAGTGTTTTTCTTGACTACACTACAGAATACATTAGAAAAATATTTAGAAAGGCAGCTGAAGGAAGGACAAGGAAGAAAGCCTCAAATTACTCTGACCTCTAGAAAATGGATGCATGATGGGAGAGGAAAACTGTAACTTTGAATGATAAAAAATATTTTGAGCTTTTTTTCTTTTCAGTCATCTGAAAACTCAAAAGAAAAATTACCACTCATGTTTTCTGGACAAAAAAAGTCAATACTCCTATCCGAATTTCACTGTACATAAAAAAATTCTTTGTGAATTTAGTTGAACAACAGCTGAGTTCAATGGAATTTTATTTTATTCAGTTTTTATTTGTTTCTAAGTAATCCTTGAGAATTTTTAACACCACTTTTCCCTTCCATTTTTAAGAAATTAAAACTTTCAGATTAAGATAATAAACTATCCTTAATTATTACCAGCATACTCCTTTATTGCAAATTTTATTCCACAGGAGTAATGTATTTGTTGGATTATTAAATATAGTTAATTTATATCAATAGGCATAGTCTTCTGAGATAATTAGAAGTTCAAAAAGGATTCTTTTTTAATTTAGCTTTCTTCATACATAGCATTCTAATTTGTCTTTTCCTTATATTTTATAAAGGCTTGTTATCTTCAGTGTCACAAAAACAGACAAAAAAATTCACATAAAAATAGTGCAGGAAGTACAGTAGAGTATTTGCTGTGTTTATCCACTTTGCCACATCAGGTCTTTATATCATATGTTCCTTAAGCTAGATTCTTTGTTTTGCACATCTAATTGTTCTAAATTCAATACTCTGGAGAACAGAAATAGCAAAATGCAAAGAATCATGTATTTACTTTAACATTTTGATATAGAACCAGTTGAGCATCATATATCTAAACAGCTTAATATCTTTAATGGAAAGCTTTTGCAAGACATTGGACATGTCACCAAGAAAAAAAACAAAATAAGACAGACATAAAAAGTACTAGAACAATCAGATGAAAAAAGTTTTATTCCAGTTTTTCTATTTCATTCAGGAGAAAAAAGAGAAATATATATTTCTTTATTTCCATTCAAGAGACTGTGGACCACAATTAACAAATGGTAGCTGATATAATCTCTGTGATACAATGCAAGCATAAAAAAGCTAGACTTGATCAAGTGTAAAATACATATCTAAGTATGTATACTACTATTGTTTCACTGTTAAACACAGCAAAATACTAAGCCTTGTACAGCACACGTTAGCTATTCATTTGAAGACATTCACACATCCTATCAAGCTCCAGCTACTTTTTTACCATACACTGTTCTCCTTCAAGTGTAAGGACATAAAGAAAGTCTCTTAAAAAAAAGGGGGGGTAAGGAGGAAATTATCATGACCAAGAGACTAGGCTTGCCCAAATTATTCATATAGGTTACTAGATTCAGATTCAAATTATACATATAGGTAACTGGTTCCAGAAACTTGAAAACAAAGACAAGTCTTTTCTAGGTAGTAGCATTTATTTCAGGTTCATTGGCTCCTTGCTTCAGGGTTAGATCATCTACTGCCACATGAGCAGTGAGTAGCTCTGCAATGACCAAGGGAGAGAATCAGTGACAATGGAAGGTGTGTAAACAGAACCTTAGAAAAACAGTTCAGTACAGCTGTATAATCAGTGATGTCTCTTCTGTATTAAGTAGCTCTGCTAATGATGATTCAGCAGCATTCTCAAACTTGAAAGTCTTGTTATTATATGTAACAAGATAGAGTTTTGTACTTATTAGTTTTTACCTTTTATGTTCCAGCAAATCATAAAGTCCTGTTCAACTGCAAGTCTCTTTGCAAGATTTTTCTCAACCTCAGCAAAAATCTTACAAAGCATAGCTATAATAACACTGCCTGAAAAGTTAAAGTCCTGTGAATCACAGTGAACTTATGTGATAATCCTCCAGGCTTTTTTCATCATTTCTGGCCATTCTGGGGGTGTATCTTACTTTGGTTCCCCACACTGGGCTTGATTCCAGCATCCACTTAAAGGATAGCACCCATAGCCTTTCCCCAGTGGTACAAAGGATGCAACACTGTCCAAGCCTGGGTCTTCCACTTGCTGTCTTGCTCCTGTCTGGGGAGGGGTGAATTTCCAGGTCTTGCCCTGCCTGCCACCTGCTCTAAGAGCCTCCATAGTCCCTGGGAGGCAGCCTCATAGTTCAAGGTATCAAGAGCATAATTGCAAGCTTGGACAGAGATTGAGGGGCCTGGAATGAGCTGAAGTAAAAGCCTAGGCTGTAGGCAGGGTGGAGGATGTCCTGGAGAGGCTGGGCAGAGACAGGAAGTGTTGGCAGAGCCCTCAGGGCCCTGGCATTTAATTTGAGCATGTATCTATCTCATCCTTCAACCACTTTCAAAGCACCTGAGAACAGTCACATTGGAATTAGCACTTCTCCTCCCCAAAATCTGATGGGATATTTAGCCCAAGCAAAATGTATTTACACCAACAAGTGCACACAGAACAGGCAAGAAGCAGGAGCAGTTGGGAACTGTTGTGCGTCTGGAAAACTGTAATACAGTTTCAATCATGGAAACATGGTGGGATGACTCACACAACTGGAGTGTTGCAATCGATGGATAAAAAATCTTCACAAGGGACAGGCAAGGAAGGAGAGGCAGTGGGGTAACTCCATATGTTAGGGGGTGTTTTGACTAGCTTGAGCTCAACAGTGGTGATGATAGAGTTGAGAACTTATGGGTAAGAATGAGTAGGAAGGCAAGCAAGACAGATATCATGGTAGTAGCCTGCTATAGACCACCCAACAGGGATAAAGAAACACATGACATATTCTAAAAATAGCTGGGAAAAGTCTCACAGTCACTAGCCCTTGTTCTCATGGGTGACTTCAACTTACCAGATGTCTGTTGGAAATCCAATACAGTGGAAAGGAAACAGTCTAGGAGGTTCCAGGAGTATATGAAAGATAACTTCCTAACATAGCAGGTGAATGAGCAACACCACTTAGACACACATGAGTCTCTTGAGCCAGATGGGATCCACCCCAAGGGTAGTGAGAGAGCTCGCAGAATTCAAACCACTTCCCATAATATATCTGCAGTTCTGGCTAGTTGGGAAGGTCTCAGTGGACTGAGACTAGCAAACGTGACACCAGTGTATAAGAAGGGTCACAAGGAAGTTCCGGTGAACTATAGGGCAGTCAAATTCCCATTTGTGCTGTGGAAGGTGTGAGTAGATCATCTTGAGTGCCATCATAAGACACATACAAGAAAACCAGGTCCAGCATGCACTTATGAGATGTATTTTTCAGCTTAAACTTTTAAGTAAACTTGTTCTTAAGCAACAGAGTCTGGGGAATCTTGAGACTCCATTTTTGAGATTAAAAATAATCCTGAAAGAAAAGGCAAAATTGTCTCACACACGAAGAACGAGGTGTTATTTAGAAATGTTTCTATCTTCACAACCTTAGTCAATGTGAGAGCATAAAAGATGCTGAAATAAGCACTCAGCAAACTAGTTGATGCAAAACACAAGGTAGCCAGGATCATGAAGAATGTTGCTCATGAAAAAAATTCTTTTTTTAAAAAGTTTTCTAATTCACATAATATTAATTATTGCCACTCAATTTGCTTTTAACTGTACCCAGTTTTCATCATCAGTTTTGTGTGTCTTTTTCAAAAGAGCAAGTCCAAAATTACTTTTGTTCCATTTCTACTTGGAGTTGAATGTCTGTGAAGATTATCATAACTGCTGTTGGAGAGAACTGATTAACTATGGTACAAATATTCCTGCAGTATTTCCATTACATTTGGATCAATCTTTTTCAAGGCCATTCTCTTCAATGGTCCTTCACTTTCTACTGACAGCTTTACTCTGGAAATCAGTGCTGTCATTGTGTCACTTTACAGCACATAACATGAACCACAAATAAGTCCCTGGGCCATTATTGTTACTACAGGAGAATTAAATTTGTAATCAGAAAATGCATCAAGGAGAGATGCAGAGCATCTAGACTCACATGTTCTTCATTGTTTCTCCCTAAAATTTCCTGATCTCTAACCCACATCACTGCAGAAGAGGCTAAGATATGGTGTGGTGTCCAGGAAAAAGAAAAAAATGAAGAAATATGTATAGCACACGTAGTGCCTTTTGCCTTGTATGCCCACTCCAGATCCAAATAAGAAAGCCTATGGGAAATATTTTATCTAAATATGATCACTTCTTTTGAGCTGGATGCTGTTCCCCATGCAGCTTAAAATGCTACAGCTGATTCCTCTTAACTTGGTTTATCTTCCAAGAGTTGATTTATTGGCATGTATGTTCAAGTTCTTACAGCCTTCATAACAAGACAAACCCCAGAGCCTTCCCTCAAAACAGCACTCTAGTGTAACAATGAATGGTTGTGTGTCAGAGAGACAGGGATATTTTGATTTAGGTCACAAAAATAGTTATTTTATTCTATTGCAAACTTAGAACTTCTAGACTGCATTCTCTACATAGTCAATGGAGAGCAGTTTATGCCCTCAGGGGGAAGTTCAAAGCTTGTAGCTTGGATGCCTAACAGTAAGAGTACCTCAAAATATACTTGCAGTACAAGAGAGCTAATTCTTTTTGTACCTCTTACTATATATTGATACATTTCTAGAAACAATGAAGGGGGAAAATTATCTCTATTTACAAGTTCTGCAATTTTACTAAATGTGGTACTTCGAAAAACTATGAGTGTGGTATTTTCATGGACAATTTAGGTAGCTGCAATGCAAGAGTGTACCTCAGATTCAAAAGCTCTTCATTCCTTGAGGTGATCTTATATATTCCTGTATTACAGTATGATTGTCAAATAATAATAGAGAGAAATCCAGGCATTGCTTTTATTCATTGAATTTTTCCAAGTTCTTTTGTTACTTCCTACAATTTTATGAACAAGTTTCAACAGATACAAATAATTTATGGGCACAAAAAAAAATCAGAAAAAGACAAAATTCCTAACCTTCTGGTAAAAAGACATTGATGGGGTGCTTGCTATTTTGTGATCTCTATATCTTTCCCTAAAATTCCCTTTCTTTTTTTATTTTTTGTCAAAAAGTGTCCTGCTCTGTTTCATATATGAAAGGTGCACATTAAAAGAATATGAGATAGCAAATATCTTTACTGAAACACTGTTGGCAGCTGAGATCTCTGACAACTTCCTGGCTGTGATTCATAATCTATATTGGTGCCTTTGAGACAGCAAGCTATTGATTTTTCCCAGTCTATAATCCAAGACCATATACACAGCTTGTTAGACATCTGTGGGAATATAAACTGAGTTTTGATAGAATTTAGGGAGCTTCTGTTAGCAGGGCACTTAGATTTTGTCTTTGAGAAAGTCTTTACACATATGTCTAATCTTGAAGAGATTTTTAACTTGTAATTCAGTAGAGTTTGGATAATGTCTCTTTTTTTTAATTTTTTCTCTTTTTTTTCCTTTTTCTTTTTTTTTTTTGTAAACTACTTCCCTGGGTGGAGCACATATGAAGCAAATTTCTAATGAATAATAATAGTAAAGCATAGGAAGTAATTTCAAAGCATTCCTCTCTTTGCTTTGATACTCGTGGTACCTTTGCACAAAATATGTTCAAAAGAACCATCATAAACTGCAATGCAGTAAAAGTCAGTAATTCAGTAAAAGTCTTCCAAAACTATATACATAGCTAAAAAAATGATTCTCAGGTTGAAGCCATTGCACATATTCCTTGATTTATTAAATAACTACACATTGTGTTAATCTTCTGTCTTCTGAGAGTAAGCTAACAACAAGAAAGAATCTAATACAATTTGAAGTTCATGCACTGGGAGAGGAATGCCAGAAGGAGCATTCTTAATATATGTTCCTTTAAATATTATTTAATGTTTGTCCATTTAAGGGCTTACCATGTAAGGAGAAAATAAGTCTGAAGAGCTTTGTGGATTTCAGATGACAGAAATATTTCTGTATATCTCATCATGCTGCATGTTATTTCATGATGTTAGGAAATATTTACACTGAGTTTCCAAAATCAAAATAAGGCATTCCTGACTGTATGTGAAGTGCAATTTAGCTAAATTTCGATGATCCAGAAACTATCTAGTTAGTAGGGAGTAATCACTATTTTTCTTTTAGAAGACAGATTAATTTTCTTAAAACAATGAGTGGAAAAACAAAATGTTGGGATACATACATATTTACATTAGCAAAATATTTATTTTGAAAATCTGGACCAGTTTCAATAATTTGGGGGTAAAAACTAACTCAATATGAAAGAACATGCTTGAAAACAAAAACTTATTGTATGGGCTATTTCTAATTGGAGTTATGCAAAGGAACAATTCAAATCTATATTTGAAAAATAGTTTTCAGTGCTTTGTAATTTTATTTTTGTCTAGCTTATTTATCTATGCCTTAATAGACAAATTAGAAGATAAACAGAAAATTAGAAAATATTATTCTTATCTTTATACATTTTCTTGACTTGAAGATCATGAGGAGATCAACTAGATTCTTATCATGATTTAAATTATAAAAAAAGACAGTTATTTTGCAATAACAGAGGTAGTGGAATGCGCAAAAGTGTAGATATCTAGAACAATTACTAGATTCAGTGTGAAAAAAGGAGTTTAATTTTGTTTCAATCTAAATAAAACAGCTTTGTGTATAGCATTACTGCCCAGCATTAATGTCACTTTAACAGTCATAACTAAGCTTAAATTCATACAGAAAATCTTTGAATAAGGCCCCTCAAAATTAAAGCAGTTATTTTCTTTTATTCTGTGTTTAATTATCATTTGGGATAATCCTAGGTCTTCTTGCTTTACTTTTCCCACTTACCTATTCTGCTGGGATCTAGTGAAGAGTAAGAAGGCAACTTTTGTGGACTAACCTTGCCTGTGCAGACTCCAAAATAAAATATGAAGGACAAAATGACAAAAAGGCAAGAGAATATGTTGAAGTCTGGGATGCAAATTATAGGTCATCAGTTTATCTCGTTCAACTAGTTTCCAGAGGGAAATCAAAGAATTAGCTCCTTGTTTTATGCTTCAGTTCTTATGTCAAAAAAAATATTTGTTACTCATTAT
Organism: Turnix velox; assembly: GCA_013400935.1. Lineage (NCBI taxonomy): Eukaryota > Metazoa > Chordata > Aves > Charadriiformes > Turnicidae > Turnix > Turnix velox. The sequence continues at coordinate 13,475 of VZTY01031444.1, forward strand.
TTCTGAAAATCTGAAAGGAATTTTGATTCATTCATAGTTTTAACAATGTGAGAAGCAGATCATCATTGCTTGTATCACAAGAAGGGAGAGGGAAAGCAAAAGAAAAGGAGAGTGAGCAGACACCATTGTCATGAGGACATTTGAAAGGCATGTGATGGTAGAAGTGATAAGGTAGGAGATGGATTGTAATCAATAGATAACACAGAAATTGCTATTCTTAGAGTAAGTAGTTCAAAACTGTTCTACCTACATGCAGATACAAAGTTCGGCAAAGGTTCATCTCATTCAAGCTCAGATGCATTTTAAAAAGTGGTTACATAATGAAGAGAAATGTCAGTGCTTAGTGCATGCCTCTAGTTCTGTACACTTACAGAATGGCTGGAGACAAATGCTCCTTACTTATAATTTTCCAACTGGAATGTTACATACTCAACTATACAAAAGCTTTAGAAATTGCAGGCTGACCCATTAGCTGCCCTTTCCTATCTTCTAAATTCAGTATTGTAACAAAGCCTGTTTTTGCAATGTGAAAGAGTACGATTATATTCAAACCCTACTGTGTGGGGGACAAGTACTTCCATCTTTACTCTTACTGCTCAGCAAAACCTGCACTCACTCTTCACTCAGCTCTCTTTTACCAGCTGCCTATTGTGCACAGTCACAAGGTATCTTTCAAAGAGCATCATATGGCTAAAAAACAAACACAACCCTTATTTGCATATTTAGATATGGGAAGGGGTAAGAACATGTTAAGTGAAATGCATACATGGTTCTTTCATCCAGTATAATACTCTAATGATAGCAGGTGTTATAAAAGCCAGTATCCTTAGTCAGGACTGTTCTTTTTTTCCTTTAAAAAGTTTTATCAGACTAGACATGGAAAGATATCTACTGCCTATATCACACCATTGTAGGCTTAAATTGTGCAAGGTTTTCAAGAGACTGTACCTTAATTTTGCTTTTTGGTAGTTTATAGTTGAAGTCTGCATTTATCCTCAGCTAAAAGAACAACTTATAATGCAATGAACCTAGTAAATTATAACTATTCTTATTTTAATGATCTAGGATATGGAGATCGGTATAGAGTAAAATCTGAGCAAAGAACACTCCATATAATTGTGATTTACATTATATGGTAAAATGAGGTATATCCCAGGGAAGGGAGTCACAGTGTGTGATTATCACTTGGATTTGTAAATGGATGAGATGAAGGACTTGCTATATGGAAACCCCTTTTTAATGAGGCAACTGCCTTGCTAGGTGTGTGATTCCAAGAAGCAGGGAGAGGATAAACAGTCAATGAAAAGAGAAGGATGCACCTTTGCCCAGATATGTGAGAGACCATAATAGTCCAGAAACTAAACTTTCTATTTAATTGAGAATAAGAACCTGTTCTCCCAGGTGATGAAAAGCAGGGAATCTTCCCAAAACAAACAGCAAAGGAGTACCTTTTGAACCCTGAGGAGGGCTCCATAATTTGATAGAATTAGCAAGTGACCTGTAAATATATATTTGGAATTGGGCAGATTTTTATGTACCAAAAAAAGAAAGATCATCGGTCCCTTAAATATTGACAAACTAATTATCTAAAAATTGATAATGTTAAATTTTTACTATAAATAACTAAAAACTCACTATTTTAGAATTCCCTTTAGCATCTCAATACACAGAAATGCTACTCTTTCTGGGAGAGGTAATTGTTTCTTAATTTTTTTTATATATTCAGAACTTCTATACTCAGTAGATTTAAATTAGATCAACTAACACCACAGGACCTCTAAATCACAATTATACTGGTTCCAGATAGCATTTATGTTATCTGTAAATGAAAAAAATTACAGGAGAATGGGGACTTTTTTTTAAATGTTTTTATAGAAGCAACTACAAAACTAACTTCTGAAGCTTAGCCATCTTCACTTTAAGGATGGATGATTATTGCTCTTTAACCTGCTTTATTTTTTCTCAGAAAAATGTATTTACTTCAACTATGAAGAACAATAGAGGGAATACTTACACAGTCCAGAGGGCTAAAGTAGAGATCCCAGGTTCCTGTATAAGCAATTATTTTTAAAAAGCATTAGAATATTTCTATTAGTATCTATAAATATTATTGTTTAATGTGAAACACATTAGGACTTGTGTTTTAGTTGGCTTCTTGTTTTTCAAGGATCCTTTTGGGTTTTTTTCATAGCAACTCCCAGAACTCTCATTCACTTCAATTGTATCAGCAGGTGCTGAAAATCCATTTGAATGGTCTATGCACACGCTCCTCTTTACCCTTCTCTCCTTTTCCCTCCATATGTCCAAGATTAAGACCAATCTTTCCATCTTCCCAGACATATATGGTTATATAGCAGAGGCATGAAAGTTATAAAGAAGCAATTAAAGTGCAGTTGAAGTGAGGGGGGGAGGGAGGAGAAAGTGAATTTCTCATGCCTCTGTTCCCCCAGCAAATAACATGCAACGTTATAACAAGCATGTAGATTTCGAAGAAAATTAATTGAGACTGGGAGTACATGCAGATGAGTGAATTCTTTTAGAAGCAACTCTAATGCATTTTTACAAGGGTCAGTTTGTTTTACAATGTAACAAAAAAAAAAATTTTACTAGAGTTGAAATAAAAATAAACAATTGGAAATGCATTGTAAACGGGATTATTTAAACTCAGCTTGTCTTAAGATAGAGGCAGCTTTTAAGCAGGCTGTTACATAAAGGTCCAGTATTTCTGAGATTTTATGAGAGTAATCTAATGCAATGGTCAGACAAGGTTAAGAATAATGTCCTTTCAGTCTCTCTAGATGCAATGACAGCATATGATGTGAATAAAAAGCCTACACTTTCTAGGTGTTGGTGAAACTGAATGGCACAGACATTTATTTGGAGATTTGAATATGAACTTCTATATGCCTCAGAAAAAAGAGAAAAACAGAAAAAAAATCCAGTTTTTTTAATCTTTTTTCCGCTGATTTTTTTACTTGTGTTCGCTTCCTTGTCCATCTTTTTCTTCTTTCTCCACATTAGCTTTCAAAACACTTCCTGAGGCTTTTAGAAATGTCATAAACTTACAGTATCATTACTGATGCACACAAGCAGGAACATAAATGAATACTGTATGTGGATGATATTCTTCTTTTTATAACCCATCCTGATATTTCAATCCTGGCTATTACACTGTTCATAAATCAGTTTGGGATCCTCTCTGGCTTTAAAAGTAATTATAATAAATCCAAAGATATGTTTATGTATAGGAGGCCAATTGAACCCTTTGCTTTTCAGTTTCCATTTAAATTGGTCTCCAGAGGTCTTACCCCAGGTTATTTATTCCTTTTTCTTTAGATCTGCTGTACAGATTTAATCTTGCTTCTCTGCTTTGTAAAATTCAATAGGTACTGTACAGGTGGTTTTCATTCTTTTTTCATTAAGAGACGGAGTTGTCATTAATTAAAATGAAATTAATTTTGTATTTTTGCTCTGATAATGCATAAGAAAATGTGAAGACTGGCTTAAATATTTCTAGGTGCCTTGAAAGCTATTGCTCAACTCATTTACTTATTCTAATACAGCACAAACTAATTATTTATTCTGCTTTGCAATTTTTTCCTTTGCCTGATTGTTAACTCAGCTTCTAATTCCTGTCTTGATGCATCTTTCTGACTGATTAAATTCTCACACAGAAATCATAACAAGGTAAGCTGGTATGTCAGTAGGTGTGGATCAGAGCAACAGAACTGCATCACTGGAAAGCTCTGTCTGATCACACAGACTTTTGATTTCACAAAACTATTCTTCCAGAAATGCAGCAAATGCCAGAGTATCTTGAGAGGTCAGCTGAGAGAAAAGATGCAATGTAAGAAATAAGGGAATTTGTTTCATGAAACATGTATCTCAGGAACACCCTTCCATAGCATTTTATTTCACTTTCTTAATTTTATTTACCTTCATTCTCTGAATGAAAAAGTGTGAGGCACATATGCAGTTCAAATTTGTGAGAAGAAATGTCCCTTTTAGAATATAGTAACTCATCAAATAAATATCACATTTGCAGGTGAAACACATAACTTCTCCTTTATGACAGAGCTTCATTGATATTGAAGTAATTTCCACTGTGAGAAAGCCTATTTCAGAAGTTTGATGTTTACAGAAATAGGCATATAAGGAGGGATATTTATGAGGAAAAGTACTGTACTTAATTTAGTGTGCATTGAGACTGTTTATGTTCAAGAGATGCCAGAATTTGCAATCCAGAAGACAGGAAAGGACAATTATTTTGTAAAGAGGGATTTTTCTTTTTCAGGTTATGGCTTTAGAAGTACTGCAAGTTACCATAAGAACTAGAAAGACATTTTTAAATCATGGACTAGAAAGTGGGAGCTTTTCTAGAGACTGAAACTGTAGAATTAAAAAATGCTGGACACTAATGAAAGCTGAACCAGAAAACCAGATTGGAAAAAAGAGCCCAACCTGCAAGGATGAGATAAGCAAGTTAGCTTAAGAACTTTTATTTAATGTCTCACCAAAGGATTCAAGTTTTCTCTCTTTAAATTGCACAGAATATTTGTTCTTTCTTTCTGCTTTTGTATTTATTTTCTGTTTGGAATAGCACAGGCACAGAAATCCATTGGAACATTAACTTGTGAAATGGTGGAACTTCTGGCTCTGATTAGCTCTCTGTCACATCATGATGTGCCTTATAAACTCTTAAATTACTTCACATACATTTTAGAGCATATCTATCTGTTTGTTACAAAAGGATACTAAACTAACTGTCCCAAATTCTTTTTTGCTAAATTAGATAAATGGTCCCTAATGAACCTTGTTTGTTTACAGGAGAGTCTTTTCAGACAATGTATTGCCCAAACCCATCATAAATATCAATCACAACTGTGTAATAATGAAATTCTTCAAATAGAAAATAATCACAGTGTTCTGAATGCTTTCAAATTTCTTTGGTGTTCTCAGGGTTCACTGTCCAGCTCTGAGATGCTAGTTGTATTTTAGCTGAATTCTGAAAAACTATTTGTGGAGTATCGTTTTAATATGTGAATTTATTAGCTCATCCAACATTCAGGAATTTCCATATTCTGGTCCTGATACACTTGAGAACAATATAGATTGAGGACTACACACTATGATCAATGCCTTCTGAACCAAGTTCAGATCTATCTTCAATCTAGCACAAGCCTGTACATGTAGTTACATCTGTCTTCATAACATCAAACTGGGTTTGGCAGTATGTGTTTTGTTGAGATTTTTTTAAGAAAGAAAAAGTAATTTCTTATCCATTCATTTCCAGTTATCTGACATTCTCCTAGATATCCTGTCCAATGGAATCAGCTCCTTATAACTTTGAAACTGAATTGAGACCTTGAAAATTATTTTAGTAATGTATCTTCCTTCAGAAATACACATTTACACAAATAAAGAAATTAATATTTTTCCAGGAATAAACAACATCTCTATGGACATAGCCTGGATGATCCTGAGTACGTTAGGTTTTAGGATGCCATTTGGTTTTCAAGTGAATAGTTAGTGCTGATTTTGATCTTGGGTCTGCTTATGAGCTTTCCTTTTGTCTGCCATGGATGCATACATTTTGGAGACATCAAGCAAGCTATATGTAAAATTTTAAGACCAAAAAAAAAGCAAATACTGAGAGTTCTGCTTCTGAGTCTGTTCTTCTCTCCATTTTAATTCTGAGGATCCTTGGACATGCAAATAATGAGGCTATGCTGGAAGGTTTATGGTTTTGCAAATGTCTTAAGGAGTTAGGACATGATGGTGGCAGGTGTCCTACTGCATATTTAACTTCATCTTAAAACATGTCCCTGATCTATACAATTGCACAACAGTTTGGATTTTAAATAGAATTAGTTGTGGATAATATTCACCTTTAGAGGTAATTTGAAAACACTCTTAGTGTCTCAATATATTGGGTTTGCAAATATACACAGACACTTCTCTGTGTCCTTGGTTCTCTTTCAAATAATTTTTACATAATATGTGTGTGAGCCTTCCCACACACTAAAATTACTTTGAGTTTGAGGGTTTTTTTAACCATGATTGTGGCACGCAGTAAAAGGAAATAATTTGATCCAGGTCATACCATGAGAAATCTTATAATTGATTTTTCTGAGTAAATATTTTCAGTTCTCAGTTATCAAACTCTGGTCTCAGTTTCAGACACAGTGTTGTGACTGCTGAATGCTATCTATCTCCTGTGCAATTGTATTATACCTGGTCTTACATAAATCCATAGAATAATAATTCTGAATAGGTTGTTTGAATCAGTATTAAAACAAACATGTTTTAATATAAATAAGGGAGATTAGATGCCACTACATAGTGACAAAGTTGCAAGATACTTAAGTTAATACTTACCAACCTCCTTTTTATTGTTTATGTGCTTATCCTTGAGCTTTTCTTGGCATGTTTCTTTTCTGGTGGCAACTCCAGAAGACATTCAGGTCAAGTAGACTCAAAACCATTCTGACAAATAGAGTATATCATGCAGCTGTATGATTGCAGAGTTGTATACAGGAATTCTATGAAAATGAGAACCAGTATTTTAATCATAGAATCATAGAATGGTTTGGGTTGGAAGGACCTCAAAGATCATCTAGTTCCAAACCCCCTGGCATGGCCAGGGACACCTCCCACTAGACCAGGTTGCTCAGTGCCTCATCCAGCCTGTTCCTACACACCTCCAGCAACAACCTCTCTAGACAACCTGTTGCTTTGTCTCAACACCCTCACAGCAGAGAATTTCTTTCTCTTATCCAGCCTGTTTTAGCTCTTTTGACCTATTTTCTTAGACTTTTTGAAAATTCATTTCAGAACTCTGTATTGAAGAGATTAAACATGTTAGTACATACATCTCATATAAGGTGAGGCTAGTTAAACTCGGCTAAAATATGAGGCAGGATTTTACATCTATGGCTTGTGCCCATATCACGGTTTAAACTCAAAGGTCATGAAAGCCGATGGAGTGTTTTGCATGTCTTTGTGTGTAGTTCTGTTCATTATTTGATAGCATGTAGGCTGCCATGTAAGACGAAGGACTTGACTGAGATGTACACATAATGAACTCCAACATAGTTGGATAATGCCATTTATCTTCTTTTAGAACTTAAAAGCAGGAAAGAAGCAATTAATATAAAGAATATAATTTTAAAGGAAATATGAGGACGGAATATTTTTATATAATTCCTAATTTATATCTGACTCCCGCTTTCAGCAGGATTGATGGCAGGGATAAGACTCTTCTTTATATTTTTATTAACTAAAAATATCAAAAGTGAACAAGCAAAGAAATTATTGTGCAAATCCAGGGAAAGAATGGTGAAAACAAGGCAGAAACTAAAGAGTAAATGTGCATTTAGTGCTATATTATCTATTTTATTTTTGCAACTGTAAAAATATTCTTACAAACTAGACATTAACTGGAGAAAATTAGGAAGGGGAGTTACTTACCTTAAAATTATTGCCTCAGAAATGCTCATCGCTGAAAATACAACTGGAGTAATTTTTTCTACTTGTTATAAGCCTGAACCTTAATCATATAGTATGCTGAAGTTTGCTTTTTGGACTGTGTGTTTAATTGTTGTGGCTCAGCACCATTATGAATTGCAGCTGTAGCCTTTACTAGCTAAAAGTATATACCTCTAGTAAACAGAAATACATATCCATGGCAACCTACTGTTTTAGTTCCAACTTTTCAAAACACAAAAAGGTAATTATTTTTTTCTTTATATTTTTATATTCCTGTAGCTCATAATAGCAGTGATGACCTCCTGGCTGGGCATTTCCAAGCTATTAATGACTGGCTGAGTTATGCGACCTTGACTTCACCTGCAACCATTAACTTTTCTATCTACTCATTAACTGCTGCTAGATGCCCTCCCTTTTGGTCATTATTTCTTATATATGCATTTCTTAAATAGGTATTTTCTGTAACAATTACATGTCAGAGCAATTTAATATTTTTTCATTAATAAGTACTACCTTATCTTTGTGTTCAAGCCACAGAGATCCTTTGACATCTAGCAGCTTGCACATCTTTTAAGTTCCTAAGGAAGAGGTCATCATTTATGCACAGGCAAATGGGAGACAGAGGGCTTAAAACATCACATTTTACATGAGAGAAAAAAGACTTGCATCATTTGAGTTAAATCTATGGAGCATATTCAGAAATGCTGAGGAATTCATTTTTAGATCGGGCATTTAGATGTACCATGTATGCCACAATACCAGCCAGAAAGCCCTTAGCGCTAATAGTAAAGGTGACCTCTAAGTTATCCCTCCTGACTACTGAGTCTTTAGACAAAATGGTTAGTAATTTCACTGGGATTAATTTGCCAGCATTTTGCAGACCCTTATCTTATTTTCTGGAACTCATAGAGGGATCAGAATCCACATGATATATTCCTCTTATCTGTCAGTGCAGTAGCATAAGATAAAAGCAGATTCTTATTGAATGGATATATTTTTTTCATTGTCCTTCATACCATAGATTAAATGAGTCTTGTATGATTTTTCCTTTCCTGGTAGAGCAAGCCATACTTCTGCATAAATACCTTCTGTGTGATTTGAAAACTCTTATGAAGTGCTCAGAAATCAATTTTTTTAGATGGTATAATTAGTAGCCTTACCTGAATGAAAACCTAAATCTTGCTGGAGAGGAAAATGTTGTAGAGTTATTTTCAAGTTCTCTGCATGAATGATAGAGGACATTATCATATATGCCTGGAAATAAAAGCAAAGAAGATTTTTTTAATTTGTTTGTTTCTGTAATTCAGATATATAGTTTTACTTCTGTAAATAATTTTTGTTCAATGAAGAGCTTAGTCCTTTGCATAGGAAATTTCTCTGACAATACCCTTGACTAACAGGAAATACCTGTCTGATGAATAGAAAAATTGTTTCCAGGAAGTAAAATTTATTGATCTCTTTGTTGTTATTTTATTTAGGTGCCTGATTTATTAGAAAGTATCATCTTAATCTTACACAATAGAGGGGAAAAGAACAGAGAGAGGTGAAGGAGGCCAAAAGAACGTAAACTAAAGAAGTAAACTCTGCAAATCTTGATAAATGCAAGTCTGCCAGTAAGTGACAATATAGGTGAAACATTTCTCTTTTAAACTTTTTTCCATTAGTTTTTTGACAGGAGTACACTAGTTCAGCTTTAATGAGATTCTAGTGTAAAAACTTCAGGGCTAAATAAAAGAAACAAATCAAAAGGACCGGATGATTGCCATTTAATGTGAAAGAATGAAAGTGCAAACAATCATTGTATGACATCTAGCTGTGCTAGTCACTGCAGAATGACAGGTAGAACAATTCAAAGTTACTGATCTAAAGATGGAATAACAGCTCATATGTTTGAAGTGCTCAGAAGATGAAGAAATAAAACAGACTCTAAGATAAGACATGGTTAAGCCTTTTAAATTCCATGCCTTATTGTCAGTATCATTAAACGCTTTTGTACACATTTTTTCCCCCCTCAGAAACTATTTTATTGAAGGAATTACTTTTAAGAGCTGATTTTTATTATTATCCTCCAGGCTGAATGGCATGCTTTGTTTTTCAACAAGATGAGAAAAAATGTACACAATGAAAAGTATATTATATGCACCCAATATTGTATACTGCATATTTTCAGTATAAATTCTGAGGATACATTGTTAAGCTGTGCATTTTAAGCAAGTCCCATAATTCACATGCTAATTTACTCCACAGGTAGCCTGACATTTTTAACATGCAACGTAACAAATTTGTTATGAATTTCTGTTTACATTTTCCTTGTATATTCTTTTCTTGATATTATTTCAAGGCTCTAAGGAAAATCACCTATTCTTTCTTTCAGCAAGCCTTTTTATCAGTGAAATAACCTATTCTAGTTACTGCTGGAAACAATAATCTGTAATTGCTGCTTTCAGTCCTAATTTGGCCTGTCCCTAGTTTTTCATCTCAATCTAATCTAAACCTATTTGAGCAAATAAAATGATATTTACCTCATCCTCTGTTACAAGCTTTCAAGATTACAGGCTTCAGGAAAAATCAATACAAAATACCAGCTTAGCAGCAGGTTTGTGCTCAGAAAGAATGCTAACTTTTCTTTCCTGCATTTTCTGACTCTCTACTCCCCTGGAGTGAAAGCAAACCTTAGACTATAAGGAATGAAGAGGGGGGGAAAAAAAGAAACACAAAAACTCCAGCCTTCAATGATGTGTTTGGTTCATGGTGAGTAGCTACTTTTGAGCTTACATGCTGAAGTGCAGTGCATGGTCAAGCTCCTAACCTTTCACTTTTGCTTCCACGCTACACACCTTACAGAGTTCACCAAAAGGAAGGATCTCAACCTCGCAGATGATTTTTCAGACTCAAATACCATCTTCATTTATTATTTATTTGCTTCAAGCAGTTGGGATTTGAGGTATCATCATACCTGACTGACTGATTTAAGGAAGTGGCCACATCTCTGTGGGGGAATCTCATGAGAATAAAATCCCATTACTTTCCAAAAAGATTACTTCATTTGCCGCTTGAAATAAGCTTTTGATGAAAACATTTGAATGCTGAGTTTGTAAAAATCCAAGAATTCTCAACAGTGCTACCTTTTTTCTCTTTTTTTTTTTATGATGCTGAAAAGAATGGGTTTTGTTGTTGGGCTTTTTAACCAAGAAGCCAGTTAACAGAGAAAATGGGTCTTTATAATAATTATACTGTATTTATCAAATTTTTCAAATTAGTTGTTCTCTCTCTTTCTGTAATACACAAAATTTCTTCCTTTGAAAACTTAATGCTGAATTTCTCTTTCATAGCTCTCTCCACAGGCTTCCTCTTCTCACTCCCACCTTTTGAATAGTCTCTGATTTTAAAAATTATGGGAAGTTATTTGATGTCCATTTAGACCCCGTGGGATCATAATCACATAATAGCTATTTAGTGTGAAATAAACTCAAAACCAACTCAAACATTTAACTTAATCACTCCTTTTTGAAATATTAATTCACTACTCAAGATTTCTCAGAAAGTAACAAAATAGCTATGTCCTTTACTCTGGATGACAAAAAATTTAAATCACCTCAGTTTTTATTTAAAAAAAAAAATAATAGCAGTTTTACCAATTCATTTGGGGGGTGGGGAGGGGAATCTTTCAGATAGGATATTTAGACCTAATGTATTCATCTAGCCGTGGTTACTGAATTAGTACTCTACTCACGCACTAGTCACGGAATTAATCAATGGAGGAAGATAAGCGCGTCTAGAACTGAACTGCCCTTTGAAGATGCTTATTTCTTCTCACTGAATATAGAGATGATTCATCCAAAATTTGTTTAGGATAACTTCTAAGTGATAGTTTTACTGACAGCATCTTCTAAGCCAGTTCTACCAGCCTTCTGGCACTCATATCAGGTTGTCCAGAAAACCAGAGCTTCTGAAGTGTCTATTAGCTTCTAGTTCATCCTCAACAGAAACAACCAAAGCTTAGGAAGAGCAGTTTCTGCAAATAGTTATTTTTTAGAAAGATTTGGTAAAAGCAACTAATTTAGAAATTATTAAACATTATCTCATGCCTTTTACATATCCAAGATTTGCCACAGTTAAGGTGAAAGTCCATCTCTCCAGGATCCCTGTCTTCTTCACTACAGTACTCTACATATGGCAATGATTTATCTTGTGCTCCCAGATGATTACATATCTCTTTTCCAAAGACAAAATGGGACAGCTTATACCATCCAGAGCTGTTGTTCCAAAATCTCTCCAGATACTTCTATCACATTCTGCTCAAGTTTTGAGGCTTTATTTTCTTAATGAAATCCAAAATATTAGAAATATGATTTAAAAAAAAAAATCATTAGTCTTTTATACCATTGTCTACTAGGCCCATTTTTTAATCTAAGGTAAGATTATTATGATCATCAAATTGTGCATCTGTCAATCATGCTGGTAACTTCTGAAGTCTGCAACCAAAATTCTAAGAATTATAAACTCCTGCAGTAAACCGGTGGTTCCAATCCCATCCATATACACAGTTCTTCTGTCAGCAATTAGGTAAAATGCCTTCTCTAGTGCTGGATCACAACTGAAACTGTAACTTTTCACTATGTAATTTCTGGACTCTACTAATTGCTTTAAAGAAGTCTCAGGATTTTATGCAAGATGTTCAGATTCCCCACATCTATACACAATTTTGATCAAAACCTTGACCAAGCAACTCTGCTCTATTCCAAGAGCTATTTTACATTTAGTTTTCACTCCTTCCATAGCTATATGTGAATAAAGCTCACAGAAATAATAGTGAAATGGCATAGATGAAGTTATGTCAGTTAAAGGTGCTGATATATTGATACACTTGTGAGATCTCTTTCTAAAAATTTACAAGATTTCACTGACTGCTACAACAAAGTATTTCAACATAACAAAATTAATTGGATGGAATTTCTGTGTCAAGGGCAATGGTTATTTTCTACAGGAAACTACTGATAGATCACTAGAAGTATCTAGGGACCTGACAATGTACAGATGACTCCTTGAGATTATCATACAAATGCCTGAAGTTTCTGGAAGATTCTAGGCAATTTCATTTAAGTACTTAATGCTATGTAATTTCAAAAGCTGGTAAAAGAAAGATTAAAATTCATCCTGGTTCATGGTAAAGCTAAGCAAACTTCCTGTTCAGTGAGGGCTTGTTGCTGAGACTTACTGCTGTGGCAGCCACAAACAGCTGACTGCATTGTTTACCATGTACTGGGTCGTGTGACCCAAACTGACCAATCAGATATTGCATCCCCTCTGCTATGATCACAGTAAAAACTGAAGGACCTCTCTAGTTTGATTCTTTTTCAAGGGCTTTTTTCTTTGGCTTCTTCCAAAATTGACAGCTACTTCAGTGACTCCTTTTCTTCAGTGACTAATATCTGAAGAGGACCCCACCAGTTCATCTGCCTTTTGATCTGGAGCAGTGATCAGTGTGTTCCCATTTGTCACTGACAGTCTGGAACTTTCACAGTGCCTGACAATGACATCCAATAAAAACTGTAAAAATATAAATCTTTATCAGAAGCACCTTGTGCCATAGAATCCATATTAATGAACTCAGGAGTTTAAGGAGTTTATGGTAGTTGAATTTATTCAGAATATAATCTTAAATACCTGTTTGTAATTTTTCTACTGTGATGCCAGTGGTTAGGAATGATGAAGCAAAAACATCTGTGATGTCACATAACCAATGATGAGAAATAGCTGCCTATGGAGAACTGTTCAGGAACTCTGTTATAGGAGAGTCATTTAAATGTTTACTGTTCACTCTCCCTTGCTCCTCCAGACCATTTATTGTAGCTACTTGTTGGTAGTCTTGTATTTCAGTGATAGGCTCTTCAGCATACTGGTATATCAATAAAGTTTTTGATACAACAGAGTATTAGCATGTAAAGTGGAGGTACCACCATTATAGGAACCAACACAGCTACCACTATAAACAGTAATAATCACACCGCTAGCAGTATTCATTAACAATGATGACAGTAACAAATTATCTGCTATTTTTTTAACAAATAATACTTTCTGAAGGATTAAAGGTTGAGTAATCACAATGATATGACTTCCTCTGAAAAGGCTAAATTGACAGAAAACTCTGAGAATGTAGATACAAGGAAAGCAGGCTGATTCTTAAAAGTAGCTGCTCTTTCCTCTCCTGAGCAGAATGGTAATAATAACATGATAACAGCAGAAGTCACCTCTCCACAGCTGCCAAGAAGCCTTTGCATTCCAGAAGGTGATCAAAACCTAAAATTCTCCTGTAGATGCTGAGAACCAAAACATGGCCCCTTCAGACTTAAAGGAGCACGTCTCAGCCACTTGTGCCAATGAACTGATATGTAAGTACCTATTGCTTGCTTAGGGTGCTGGACTTGCATTAAATTTCTAATACTGTCAGGCCTTGCATTTGTTGTCATCGGGAGCACAAGTTAACTTCAAATGTAATTTTCCCTCATTGTAGCTGCTAGACTAGTTTTTTGTTTTATGTGTCTAAAATATAAGTTCTATAATATTTCTTTGTTTCTAATACCACTTCTGGTAATATAAATGCAGCATTCCCAGAACAACAATTTGGACCTAAGTCCCACTAACTTGAGGTGTTGAATCTATCTAATTCTTTAATCTTTGTGAGCATTAGTACTCACAAAATGCCATCATCGACCGTATTTTTGAACCAGAGTTTTGCAGCATTCTCTCCATTCTTCACATCAAGCATTCATTTTTGGTGGTCTAGTCTAAAAATCTAAGCTTCACTTTATTGTTCATTGTGCACATCCAGTTGTGGAATTGTACCCAGCTAAGTACAGCATGGGCATTTGCTTAACATTGATTAAGTACAACAGGTAATTGTCAGTAAGTGGCCTCTCAGTTCTGAAAGGCTAAATCATATCAAATGGAAAAAGTGTAAAAGTAACTTACTTTAAACACTGTTCCACCCATATAGTCAGGAAATACTGGAGAAGTGAAAAAGCTTTTGGATGCAGAACTGCTTTGCCTGTATGTGTAAAAAATCATAGTTTAGAGTGGAACATATGAAGATTAGTTCCAAAAAAATATCAAAACACCAGATGCGAGGAAGGTTTTTGTCACCTCTAAAAAATTATTTTATTTGAACTAACACTTCTTCTTATGAATTTGCCAGAAAAGGCAACAAGATGCTTAATTTGTTTGGGTTCTTAAATGGAATATCTGTACCTTTCAATACTCTTTAAACATTAACTTCCTAAAATACCATTAAGAGAGAACAAAGGGCTTATGAGCAGGGAGAGAGGCTGGGGAGAGAAATTGCTGCAGAATGCCTGAAGGAAAAAACAGAAGTTTGGATATCCTTTCTTTTACTTTTCCATTGAGATACTATTTTTTCTGAAGTTTGGAATAGTTCACAACTATTGGCTACTTTTTTCTCCCCAAGATGATTATTTTTTGATATTTTCTCCTGCTGCTGTGGATTCAGTCTCAATTGGAGGAATCAGGCATTGAGGTCAAATTACAGCTTAAAAAAATGTTTGACCTCTATTTCAGTGATGAACAGAAAAAAAGACACAATAGACCAAACAAATGCAGAAACTCAGAGCAATTTATTGGTAAAATAAATCCCACTCATTCATAAGATGAGGAATGAATATTATTAAGTAGGATGTGCTTCTACTTTAAAGAAAATTCAAGCATCCTTAAAGTTAAAATTGTAGTTATGCTTAAATTTAGCCTTTAACTTTGTACATAGTGGAATTAGAATTGAAAAGAATTTCAGCATGCTGTGCAGCTTTAGAAATCTCACAGTAAACATTTTTTTATTCCATATTCTTATCTTGATATTTTTGTGCATGTTGGGGTCTTTTTTCAGACATATTTTGCTGTATTTTTGTGAATAAATCATAATTTAAAGAGCTTTTTTCCTAATTTACTGAAGTACTTAATCTCAAAATTAATATATACTGCACAGCATTCTGAGTTTAAGAAAATTAATTGTACAGTGTAATGAAAGATTTTCCTAGAGCTAAGACAACATAATTTAAAATAGTCAGATTAATGTTCTGAAGTATAATTTTGCTTTTGTTGCAGTTGAAAAATGGAGGTTTCTTTTATATACTGTATATCCCAAGATGATTTCAAAGCACTTTCGCTTAGAAAATCTAGCTGCTATTACATATGAATTTTCAAAGCTTGCCAAGGCTTTGGAAGGAATGATGAAAATTACTATTGCACGACCTTCAGGTTTTCTTTGTTTCACAAAAGGCTAAGATAGCGTTTTTGTCATTTTTCTTTCAGCACAGGTCTTTCATCATAAATATCAAAGCATGCAATTATGCCTGCTCGCATCCTACCATATTCTGCCTGTTTTCTATCTACAGTGATGGTGTTCTCCTATAGGATACTTCTTTCTATTGTTTTTCACAAATATGAAAAAAGTCCCATGTATTTGTTGAGTGGCATAAATTGTTCATGTAACATATGTTGCATTGATTAAAAAGAAGAGTTGATTAAATTCACTTTTGTTCTTTTTTTCTAAGCAAAATCATAAACCTAGCGGGATCATAGGAGACTGATTTGGCCTACAGGTGGCATTTTTAAATAGTGCTCATTGTGAAAATGGGACTATATTCTCTCCCTTCTATTAAAGCCTCAAGTTGATGAATTATTTCAGTTTTTCCTTTCAATTTTTCATGCATTTCTAATTTTTCTCTCTTGTTTTCTGGTCCTAATCCTCATGTGTCCCAATCATCAAAAATACAGAATGCCCAGAGTTCTTGGTGCCTAAATAAAGACAGAGTTGTATAATATACCTCAAAATTAAGTAACTTCTAGGTCTCAATTTCATCAGATGAATGTCCCTTTGCTTTTATGCACGTTTTCTGATTTTTTTCAATTTAGAAGGCATATTGGCATAACACTGATGTTATGTATCATGTTATGTATATAGCTCATTTGCTTCCGAAATGCATTTTTTGTGTTTTTTTGTTTGTTGTGGTGAGAGGAGGTTTGCAGCCACTCCATTAAACACTAATAACTCCTACAGTAAAAATCAAAAACATGTAATTTCATTATTTGACTGAGGAAAACATTAATTCTCAAAAAATAAAGAATATCTTTGTTAGTTCTTGAAGAAACACACCTCCAGACATTTTGTTTATTATTGGTTTATTATGCTCAGACTTTTATCAAATTTAAAGTGACACAAGGAATACAATGTTTTCATCAACTTGGACTGCGCTGTCACACGAATGTGAACTTACTATGTCTTAAGTTAAATGTCAAGGGATATACATTTTCCTCATAGCATAAAATTGATTTCAAGTTTCTTTTAATAGTAGTGGATTAAAAGGCCTCCACTGTATTTTTTAACCAAGTGTAACTACCACAGCACATGTAAATAAAGATCTATATGCTTAAATTGTGACAGTGTTACAGTACCAAACTGAAAATTTTTAATAAGTACTTGAATTATCAAAACCATAATATTTCATAAGAATTGCTGATGTGAGGTTGTTATTAAAAAGCATGAGAAAGAAAAAACAAAAGGGAGAAGCTTTATGAAGGATATTTTTGTATTTATTTTTGAAAAGTGCCTCCAGCATTAAAATATCTCCAGTAAAACTCTCAGCATCGTGGCTATATTTATGAATACTGCAGAAGAACAGAAGTTAATACTCACTGTAAGAAAATTCATTAATTCCCAAGACTTCTAAAATATTAATAGGACTTTCAAACAATGTTTCTTGCTTATGCAGTGACCATTCAGTTCACGCTGAAGTTGAATTGATAGGTATGAAACTTAGATTATTATATATCCTTTCTTATGTCACAGTTTGTACTTCTTTATTTTCCTGAAGCGAGTGATAAGTACACTCAAATTATATTCATTTAAAAAAAAAAAGTAGAGAAATATATATAAAACAGCTGCTTGGGAAACTTTTTAATATTTGTAGCAACTTATGGAATATTTGAGTCTCTGCCTATCTGAAAACCTTTTGAAGGGACTTGGCTTCTACAGTGTCTTTCTATCAGCCAAAAATTGCATTTCAAATGTTAAATGTCAGTAATAAAGCTATCTAATATTGAATAAGACTTTAAAATGCATTTTATTCTGTTTTGTAATGCTTGGATCCCAAAATACTTTCAAGTCTAGACATAAAGCAACTGATGCTAAGTTTCTTTTTAATTAGAAGAAACTCCTTAATCCACTCCAGCATTTCTTATGCTTACTACAGAGTAGTACTGCCAGTGTTATTTTTGCAGGTTATAAATCTATCCCCCTGCAAGCATGCCATCTATGCCAAAATATTATCTTGAACTAATAAAAGTTTGCATTTTCTTTTGTTAGGAAAACCATAAAAAATAATTTAAAACTGTAGTAATAGGAACACATTTTCAAGTATTCTCTTTTGCCAGAGGCAGACACTGTTAGAGAGTCACACAGGTGTAATATTTATGGTCAAGTCTGACAAGGCCGGAGCTTTGTTAATAAGATTAAGGTGGTGCTCCCAATTGAACAAGTGTAAAGTTTGGGTTCCAACCCATACTCAGGAACAATACTTCGAAAGGGGCAAGACGCTTAACTTAATGCCTTTAGCACTGACA
The DNA here is from genome assembly GCA_013400935.1 of Turnix velox. NCBI lineage: Eukaryota > Metazoa > Chordata > Aves > Charadriiformes > Turnicidae > Turnix > Turnix velox. The sequence continues at coordinate 31,595 of VZTY01031444.1, forward strand.
ATAAATATAATAAAGAGATAAAATGAAGTGTAGAATAATGGAGAAAGAGAATCAAGCAATAAAAGGTAGCATCCATAATTATGACTATGAATTATAATGTTCATCAAAATATCATGGCAGCAAAAGAATTATATTGTTGTTGCCTAAAAACAGAAAATGGAGTCATCTTCCCAAAATACTACATTAAATATAAGGTAGGGAAACTTGTTGATGAAGAGGGTTCTGATGATCAAAATCCACATATTTAAAGGTTATCTCACAAACATAAGTGTAAGCAAGCTTTATTGAATTTATGCCTTTATCATTAGGAAAAGAGTTTTGAATACTTACCAATAAAGACTCAAATTTGTTAATATTTCAATAGTACTATTAATCACTATTACTGATAATTAAGTAGTAGTAATTCACTTAAATCATTACAGTGCCCCAACAAGCCAGGTTTACAATGGGTGATCTTTTAAACCATTTCTTGATAGTATTATGAATTCTTAGAGCACATTTGAAGAGTAGATCAGAAGTGATAATATGCAGGAACTGTTTGACCTCAACATAAATTATGTCAGAACTTCCAGGAATAAGCATCAAATCAGAAACAAATACAGTTACATTAATTTACAGAAAATATTTTTCATTGGGTTTTTCTCATTTGTTTCAGTTGCACAACTAGTCAAAATAACCCCAATACCAAGCATGGAAAAAATTTAATTTTTACACAAGATAGGCATATGTTGATTGTGTTACAACAGTTAAGGAGACCATAACTTACTTCAGCAAAAAATGCAAGACAAAAGTCAGTAATTGTAAATTACAAAATCTGCAAGATTACTTGAGCCAAGCTAGAAATCCTATCTTCATGAATCAGTGGCAAGAATCATAAATTGTAGCAGACAAACATCTAAAATAGAATGGGAGAGCCAAGAAGTTTAAAAGAAATCATACATCCAGAAAATAAATATTTTATGCATGAAAGAAACAGGAGGTATGCATGAAAAACTGTGGTTCTTCAAGACTATCAAGGGCTTATGGGACAGCCTATAAGTGAAAGGACATAGCGAGAAAACAGTCTATTTCTTCCCAATGGTATTCATCTTAAGACATACAGTATCTTCAAGAGGAGATCTTTCTTCATTATTGCACCATTACCTTCACATGCCTCAGTTTTTGGATGACCCCTAGCTGAGTGGTGCATTTGATAACCTTGAGGAAATGGATGTCATCCAGAGGTGTCTTGATAGGTTTGAGAATTACACCCAGGTGAACCTCATGAAGTTCAACAAAGCCAAGGGCAAGGTCTTGCACTCAGGTTAGGACAATCACCAGTAGCAATGTATACTTGGGAGCAGCCCTGCAGAGAAGAACATGGTAACAATGGCAGATAAACCTGCAGTATGCACTTGCACCCTGGAATCAGGGATCTTCAAAGGTCATCTAGTCCAGATCTCTGCAGTGAGCAGAGACATCCTGCACTAGATGAGGTTTCTCAGAGCCTCATCCTTACCCTGGCCTTGAATGCCACCAGGAATGGGAACTTCACCACACCTCTGGGCAACTTGTTCCAGTGTCACATCCCCCATATGGTGAAGAATTTCTTTCTAATGTCTAATGTAAACCTATCCTGCTCTAGTTTAAAACCATTGCTCCTTGTGCTATCACTACATGCTCAGACTGTCCCTCCTGATCATCCTCATGTCCCTCCTCTGCACCCTCTCCAACAGGTCCTCATCCTTCTTGTGCTGAGAGCATTAGAGCTAGACATAGTATTCCAGGGATCCAATCACATCCTAGTCTGCATTATAAAGATTAAGGGAGTCTACTGAACTCTACTGAACGGATCCAGCTCTAGGACCTCAGTGCAAAAAGTAAATGATGATCAATTAGAGCAAGTCCAGAGGAAGGCCACAAAGAGTGTTAAGTGTTGTCATATCACTCTGAAGAAGAGCTGGATTCAGGTTGTTTAGCATACAAAGATAAGATTTTGGGGAGACCTTATTGTGTTTTTCTTACTAAAGGGTATACTGGGATCACTGACCTTAAACTAGATTGCTGTATGAAGAAACCTAAGCTAGGAACTTGGAGACTAAATTAGCTCACAGAGCACTAGTCTGCCCAAACTAGCCACATTCCTTGACAAATTACTTTGTTATCAGCAGCACCAGGAAGAAGGGAGAATGGGAGAGACACAGCACAAGCTGTTATATAGAGCATCAAACATGTTAACTTTCAACACTAAAATAGTTTGTAATAGTGTATTAATGTATAATATTCAAATGCAAAAAATCAGTAAATTTGGAAGAGCCTGAAGAAGGCTTACAGAAGGGAAAGCAAAATTGGCAGTTCAAAAGGAATTTAGGTACTATTAGATTTCCAATTAAACCATTCATAAAACATCTTCCAATAAATGGTACATAAAGAAGCCTGAATCCAAGCCACTAATTCAGACATCCAGTAGAATGTTAAGCAGAAGACCTTGAAGAAAAAGGGGCAGTAAAGGAAATTTAAAAAAACCTGAAATATTGGCATATAATCTTGTCATCACCTAGGGATTAATTTTTTGAAATTTACTAGCAATTGAATTACATCAATATCTCTGGAGACATTCACACTCTGTCTGAATATGTTCCTGTGCAACCTGCTCTCCTTGAGCCTGCTATGTCAGGGAATTCAGACTAGAACATCTCCAGGTACGTTAAGATTTTTCTAGGAGCATGGAGACCCTTGTACCTGTGCACTGTGTTCTTGCGATGCCCATATACTTCAGTGCATTGCAGTGGGATGCTTGAAAGCTATTCTGGGACATTATCAATGAATTGTCAAATTCAATATAGCAGCTTGTGCTTCAGGGTCTCTCTGACAAAAACAATACCTTTCAGTGTATATGTATATACATTACATACACACGCACTTCCTGATAGCAGGGAGCAAGGAGAAATTATATTAGGACTTGTAACAAAGAAAAGGCTGTGCTGTTAGCAGAAATCAGGCCACAAGATTTGCTAAGGTTGTAGAGGTTACATCTCATGTTTGCAAATCTAATTAATTATTGCATATGGTGGTTTTTCCCAGCAAAGTTCAAGTGAGAAGGAAGGATGAAAAAATCCACAATATTAAGAACCAGGAATAAAGGAGTTAATTTTTGATTTTCATTTTCTACCCAGTTAAGATTCCTCAGACCTTTCCATATAGAAAACCACCAAAAAACCTAAATTTATTTAGCTCTTCTTGGGCTAATCCCTTAGCAGCTAATTTGTAACTATCCATTCAATTAGCATAGCACCTATTACCCTTGAAATTCTAGGGCCTACTACCTCAGACAAACTAAAACTTTAGGAAGTGTTAATTAGGAGATACAGGACAGTAGAAGGAAAAAGTTTCCAACATAATTCAGAACAACAGTTGTTAGGAACAGCAGTTATGACACTTAAAATTTGAGACATTGTGCATCAAACAAAAAAAAGCATTTAATTCCATAGGTTTTTTGAAGTATAGTTTGTTATGCATCAAGCCACCTCAGTTCCAGTATTGTTAAAAAAGAGATAACTTAATGACTTAATCAAAAAAAAACAACCCTTTGCTTACACCCTATGTTTCATGTAGTGTTTCATAAAACAAACAAGCAAATTCCAAAAATCCCCATCTGGGATATTAAGCATGCTGGAAATTCAGTCTTCAAAAGTCTTCAGTATACAGGCATTTTAAAAGTTTCTGAGTATTAAGGATTCTTCCTTCCACAGGTAAGGACCTGCTAGGAAGAAGATTGACTAAAGCTGTTCTGAAAGTGTTTCCTGTCAAAACACATTACTTCATATCCTGAATAAAGCTCTTTTTTTAAGAAAAGCTGTTGCTAGTTTTTAACCTGAGTCAACGAATTGTCATCTTCTGTCTTTTTAAGCATTGCTTACTTAAACTGTACTTGCAGGTGACTTTAGTTTGGTCCTTCACTTCCGGTGGAAAATACTTGTGCAATGAATCAATATAGTCATCTTCAGATATCAGGGAGGTATTTTCTTATTAAGCAGTTTCATCAGAAGATTTTTTACTTCTTAGAAATATTACCTACTATGTTAAATATGTTCACTTTTCTGAATATACTTGTTTACACTTATTGACCAAACCAATTTTAATGCTATAAAAGCAAAGTATTAAGAAACTCAGAAAAGTATCCTCTTGTAAGTTAAATGGGAAAATCCAAGTGAAAGATTGGTGCCTCTTCACTTCATCTCAGTAGCTGTAAGAGATGGGCTTAATACTCCCAAGCATTTAGAGGAACTGTAATTTGAATTATGCTCCATCAGAACAGTAAATAGACTGTACCACTGAGTAACTTCTTTAAGCGTGGATTCAGAACCATGGTAGTGTAGTGGTAAAGGCAAACTGTAAATTGATAGATCCTGGAGAACAAAGTAATTGCAGAAAATTAATAGTTTCAAAGAATTGTTCCCTCCTTTTGTTACTACTGATGTGGGTACTGCACTTTAACAATGCAAGTACAGCACAACCACATCTCTGTGTTACATCTTTTTCCCTTAAACTTCAGATCATAAAGTGTGATGGCATCAGTTAAGCAAGATTGCAAACAGTCCTTTGAAGTATTACTGTATGTTGGTTATATTAAACCATTTCTTGTTGTGATCAGAAGCAGAAGAGAACACTTAATGCTGGAGATGTTTATAGTAACAACACAGAGATGGTAGAAAAACTGTGATCCTTTCATGTTTTTATTTAATAGGTTTATGACCTATATTTCTTGAGATTTCAAAGAGATTCATTGACTTCAAATTGTGATAATTAGATCAAAAAGTTGAAATGACAATAATATAGGTACCAGTATTAAACCGCTTATGTAAACTGTGGGGTTTTTAGCATTTCTTCTCAGCCTCCGAAATCAAGAGGAATGCAGACACTTTCTTATATCTAGCCTTGAAGCTGATACAGTGTATTGATTTGACATCTTGAGACTTAATAATCAAGTACATGTTTGTATGATTGGCTGATGTTGCCTCATGTCTAGCTATCTAATAAAGAATGTTAAGTTGGTTGAGGTCATCTATGGCCTATAGATAATTTACACAAGTAATAAAAATACTAAATAGACTGTCAATCTATTTTGCAAGCATCCCAAGCCTCCTAATCCAAATTGCAATTCCTGAGATGAAACTAATATAAAAAAAATATAATAAAAATAATAAAATAATAATTTAAAAAAAAAATATTCATGCTTACACATGAACTGCACCAACAGCACCTTGAGTTGAAACAAAAAGCTAAAACAGAACGCTCCTGCCTTCCAGT
>VZTY01031444.1:42390-78087 GCA_013400935.1 Turnix velox
ATTCTGTGATTCTGTGACTAAGTCAACCTACTTCCTCCTCAGTGAGTCTGGAACTATGTAAATGTATTTTATGTTTGGAGTGGCCCCTGGTTATATGAAAACAATGTTGATGTTTCTTTTAGATTTTAATTTAATATTCTAGCCTTGGAGGGAGAAATCATCAAAGTCTCATTTACCCTACAGTCAGAATGACAGTATGGAAGGGTACATTTAATACCTTATTAGTAAGAATTTCAAAAAGTCATCCAAAGGTGGTAAGGACTGAAATATTTTTCAAAATTCAAATCCAGCTTAATCAAATATTTAAAATCATTCACAAGGTATAATTGAAAATAAATTTTGTAATAGTGTGATAGGAACAATTGATTTCATACTTTGTTCTGTCTAGAAGTACCACAGATACTTGGACATGACTAGGGCCAGTTTCTTGCTGGGAANGTTTTAATATTTTTATGAATAAAAAGATAAAGGTATTTTGTAAGTCTTCAAGGTAGTTAGTTTAGACTTCCATTTTCTATTGTATCTTAATAAAGAGATGCTAAAAATCAAAATTTTCATATGCAGTAAATATATCCTATATGAGGGTTTGTGATACAAGACATCCATTCTTCAAGGCAGAAATATTTAGCTGTCCCTCTTGTCTCTTGCTTTTATGTTTCAGTTTTGGTTTGAGGGATTTTCACTTTTTTTGACCTGTGGAAAGATCCCATGGGATAAACATCTCTCCCATGAAGACCTGGTTAGGCTTATCTTCATATTTTTAAAAGTCAACAGAATACCCTAAGTCTTGGTTGCATGCATTACTACCATCTGAGCCCTTGTAAGTACTCCAAATGTTAGAATATGCTAATACTAGAAAGGAAGCAATGTACATTTATTTTGATAAATATTGGAGTTCTGAGTGTTCATCCCATTTGTCAGTAAGTACACACAGTCACCTTGTCAAAATGCAATTTTAGTGCAAACAAACAAAAGACCTTTAAGTTCAAATTTCAGTGACAGACTTTTATATTTGTCAAGTAATTTAATCATAAATATCAAAAATAAATTTCTATGTACACATAAAACTAAGGAATACATGCTTTCTTCATACCTCCAAGTCTGTTGCAGTCAAGGCATAACTTAGAGAGTCTCACTCATGTATTTATCTAGGTCACTCTTTTTATTCTGTTTTCTGACTTGTGTCTAAACACTGCTATTATTGCCTTCCCTCTCCTGTCATAATTATGCAAGTAAAATCCAGAAAATATGGATTCCTTTTTCTCCAATAGTTTGTTCAAGTCAGAAGTTGCTATAATAGAATAAATCTTTTGCCACTGTACACTAAGATATCTAAATCCCATCATGTTGCAAGTACTGTTCTTTCCATCTATCAATCGCATACTCATCTATAAAATATACAAGTAATTTATGTTAAAAATAGAAAAAAAATAATAACCCAGGACTTTTTCAAAGTCAGAGGTCATTCTGAAGAGAAGAGCTAATTCTTGAAATGTTGGTGCAGACTAGTGAAGAAGAGAAATCCTGGTAATAAGGAGGATTCCTGTATTTAATTGCTTTAACATAGAATAGAGAGAAATTGAAGACTTAATTCAATGGAGCTGACTATCCACAGCAGCCTCAGGGGCAGAGACAGAGATGGCCTTCATTGCCTTGTGCCTGACAGTTTAGTTGCCTTAGTCAAACTCCAGATGTACTGACTGAACATGACAAGGGTCACTTTGAACTTAGTTATTCCTTTTTAATTGCTAGTTGTGTTGTTGGTTCCTTTGGGAACACAGAATTAGGGATTCTGAGAAATATGGGTTGTCAAAACTCTTCTCTCAAACAATTTTCTAATTCACAGATCTTATGAAAGACATTGACATTATAGAGTTTCTGATATGAGAACTAGCATCACATACAAATTCAAATTTACTTTGATATTGTTATCTTCTGTGATATCTTGCTTCTGTAGCATGATGAGAAAGAAATCAACAATGTATTTGCTACTTTTTTTAAACCCTCTTTTTATTTAGGGAATATATAGTTTCCTTTAGTTTCTTTAAATACTTGCTGATAATCTTATCTTTGCCAGTTACTTTGAATAACTGCTAGGACCAGTCTTAGAGCAACGATGAAGATGAAGGTTCAGAGTGTTTAACCATTCCGTGATTTGGAAAGTAGCACAGCTGAAGGGAAGCAGGAATAGGAAAGTATATCTTAAACTAAAGATTGATTTTTTTTTTTCCCTTATGAATTGACATCACAAAATCCTCTTGCACATTTGAAATTTTGCTAACTGTCAGTTACATTTTTGCATGGACAGAAGATTGGGCTATTGGATCTGTGGATCCCCAGACAGGGGGAATTTTAAAAAACAAGCAGAGATTAAAAAGCTATAAGCAGGTCAGTTGCAGTTCTGTTTCAGCACCTCTGAGGAAAACTAATGTTTTCTGTTCAGTTTATACTCTAATTCATGTTTTCTGCAATGAATCACTAGGATAACCCTAACATTTGCATTCCATGACTTTTGAATGTTTAAAATAGAAACCTTCATGCTGAATTGACAAATGGTTTGTATTAATATAAAATTAGATTTAGGAAAATCATTTAATCTATAAATGACATCTGGTATTTACAGCTTTAGAGTCTGATGAAGATAGATGCACTACCTTACATGTTTATAATATTTTGTAAATTTGCAAATGCATATTTAAATTCATTGTATCCCTCTCGCATCTTTCAATTGTCACTGGCCCACTAAGGACATAGTCAAAGCTCACTTTCATTAGTGGAAAGACTTATAGGCTAAATGTATAGCCTAAAATTAAACAGAGGCTAGGAACATTCCTAAGCTCTGGAATACTATCCTTTCTACTGTTAAAGCTTTACTGATGTAGTTTTTTAGCATGATTTTGGCCTGTGCCAGCTAGCCCTTAGCTGACTAATTCTTGGACATAATTCAGGAGTTAATGTGAGCCAGAGAAAATTTCTAGCAGACAGTTTGAGTGCAACCACCATGTTCTGGAGGGTGAAAAAGTAGTATGGGTATGGGCCTTTTATGAGTTGAATTTGGTATCTGACTTTGATAGTCATGCTGATATCTAACCCAGCAAGTTTGGGAGGCACTGAGTCATTCTCCCAGCTTTGCACTGTATCAAACTCTTTGCACAGGGCTGCATTTAGATAGAACATGTCAGGAACTTTTTTTCAGATTTCTTTTTATGATCATAAAATGAAAAAAAATGTTCATGGGAATGCCCCTTCCAGTCCCAGGAAGTGTATAATTTACAGTTAAAAAAGGACGGAATTGCACTAAGTCATCCAAGAACAATAACCATCTGGAGAGGGGATTATAAGGTCTTGGCTTAAAAGAATCAAGAATTCGGGAACCAGTAGTCTACAGCCCATTGAAGTGTTCTTCTGTGAGTTACTGTGATGGTGTCTGGAATCTCAGTGTGAGGCTGAGGACAGAAGCCAGGATGCTGTTATAGTCAGAGAGAGAGTCAAGTGGGATCAGATCGTTTAGATTTGAAGTGGCTCTTCTGTTTACCCAGAAGACTGGGATCCAATCCTTTTGGCTTAGAAAACACAATATATTTAAATACAAATATTCAATAAACCTCTGTAGTGATTTCACTTTTTTGTATTGTATTTCTTCTTCTGATTCAGCTAGCATTTCATACGAGTTCGGTTTTGATTTATTTAGAAACTTGTCTTGACTTTTAAAGAACAACATTGGAATCATCAATAAGGATTTATGGAGGCTCATTGTGTCCATATATGTGTGATTTTGTATGAACTCTCCAGTAAAGGCAAATGGATATTCTGCATTAAAGAAGGGGGTAGATTTAGACTTGACATAAGAAAGAAATTCTTTGCAGTGAGGGTGGTGAAACACTGGAACAGGTTGCCCAGAGAGGTTGTGGACACTCCCTCTCTGGAGGTGTTCAAGACTAGGCTGGATATGGCACTGAGCAGCCTGATCTAGTGGGAGGTGTCCATGACCCTGTCTATGGCAGGGGGTTTGGAACTCGATGATCTTTAAGGTCCCTTCCAACCCAAACTATTCTATGATTCTATGATTCTATGAATTATTACTACCGTATCAGTGTTTTGTTTTTCTCTTGCTGTTAAGTATGTCTAGATGAAGAAGCAAAGGAGGTTTCCTGAGATTCTTTGCAATTGGTTAACATAATTTGCTTTCATGTCAGGATTCAAAATATGCAAGTTTAAGCACAATTTTCTCCTTTAACATTGTTTTATATGAATGCAGAACACAATTGAACATACACAATTATTTTTTCCAGAATACAGCCAAAAAAATTCTCATTGCGGTGTCAGAGTACATGTTGTGTAAGAGATACACAGGGGTACTGGCTTTTGGTTGTAACTGTAGTTTGTTCAAAACTTGCAGCTTGCACATGTGACTCTACCTTTTTGAGAAAATACATAATAGAAGTACAGCTTGTCAAGGAGTGACACAGGTTTAAGACCTAATTTTGCATGTTCAGTGGATCCTTGCTCAAATGAGAAATAGTCTCAATGCTTGAGAGACAACAGAGTCTCTGAGACATCCTTGTTAGAATGGGAAAGGACATACCATTCCCTCAGTTTTGTTCATAATTTCAGTGGCCAGCATGCTTGTGCATGTACTCCTCAAGTGCCAGGAATAGTCTTCAGTGCTCCAAAAAAAGACAGTCTCTAGGATAACAAGTTCATTGCCAACTTGCAGAGCCAGAAAGAGTGTGCATTAGGGAGAAGAAGCATGTGTTTTATCTTGCCCATAATGACATTGCTCTGTGCAATTGTAATGTTTATGGATAGTCTTGGCCTCTGAAATAATTTCTCCAGATGCTGCTGCTTCTCAGATCCTTTGCTAAGTCAGAAGAATATTAGTGTTAAGACAGGAAATATTCAGGGAATTTCTTCAGTTTGGTCTATCTTTTTTTCCAGTAGTTTAAACTCTACTTCTTTTATTGTACCAAGAAAACATAGGGAAACAAGTTTTCTAACTAAAGAAAAAGAACAGCCATAAAACAACAACAACAGGAAAGAACAGCAGCAGCCACAAAAAAAGAACTAGGTTTTTTATGCAAGTGGATAATCTCTGTACAGCATATAAGAAATGCTATAGGCATTAATTTTTTTTCCTTAATTTTAGTTCCAGTGTTTGTGTCTCCATTAAATGGTTGTATTCAGTTTCTAGTTTTGTTTTTGATCTCACTATTCACATTTTATTTAAAAATTTATTTTCACTTTTTTCTTATCTCAGCTTGTCCTGTTGGGATTCTGCAGCCAGACCTGGATGTGCTGAACTTTCTCTCAGTCATATTTGAAACTCATTGAAAATGGGCTGCAAAATCATCTGTTGCAGTCCAAAATGTGGCTGTTGACTTCATACTCATTGAATGGATATTGTGTGCAGATGTATTTATTTGATTATTGTGTGATATGGTCTCCTGGGTTTGATGAGACTGCCTTTACAAAATCTGCATCACAACATCATATGAGGTGAGCAAGAGTGAAGTTCCATGAGTAGCAGAATAGTAGTTTCATGCAGCACAGGAAAGAAGGGCTGTCTCATTTAAATAATGTCTTGTAATGAGTCCATCTCTGAGGAAGCAAGGGAAAAATGAAGTGGTGTCTGTAAGTTATTAACTGGAGGCCATTTTATGTACAATACACAGAACCTGTAAGGAAATGCAATGAATTGCGTGCAGTTTTGACATGGTTAACAGATTTTAAGTTCTCTGTACAATTCTGAAAAAAATTTTATAGCAATACGGATATAAAAAATGCTTCCGTACCACTACTAATAAAAGGAATCTTGGAAAGGAAACACAAGCAGTTGCCAAGGATAAAAAAAGACACCTGAAATCATTGTTTTAAATATCACTATATTGATCAATTAATAATATCTGAAATAAATGTACATAAAGGAAAGCAATATACTAAATGAAATAAGATATAGCTAAAACACCCAAAATAGTAAAAATGTTTTAAGAAGTGCCTTTCTCATTACAGCTGAATGTGATTTTCCAGACAGAGGCATTGTAATATGACCCTGTGTGCTGTTCTGTGTGTACAATAAAGCAAGCAAAATTAATCCCTTCCCCTGATGACCTCTAGAAATGAAAACCCATTATAGTAATAATATTTGTACTTAGGCCTTGATGTTTTTGTGCTGAATCTGAATGCCATGAAATGATTGTATACAGTGGATGATGAGGACACATGTACAGATAATTACATAAATAATCCTCTTTATATAGGTGCAAGGTGACTTTTTAGATCTGGTGTGGAAACTAGTTGAAGCTTAATAAAACTTGTAATCATTTTCTTTACTACTAAGGCCTGAATCTTATTATGTTAAAAGGTCTATTAGGAATGTTTTCCTTTTTAACATGGAATGTATGTAACTGGATCTTTTGCACAATTTTCCTGTTTGTAAAACTTGAATTAAGCACTGAAATTTCTGCCTAAGTTACTGGTTTTGGCATTTGCCAAAGTATATACGGTATCAAATATTATAATAGGTCTTTGTTACCAGTCTGAGGTTCAGTTAGTAAACCCCACTTAAAGGGGAAATGATCTTTCAAAAAACAGCATTATTTAGCTTGGAACAAGAATCAATACTCTATATGATATGGTAATGAAATGCAGACATATTGATGGACACTGAGAAAGTGTGTGCGGTGAGAAGAGTGGGTGTATTTGTGTGCATGTTGGAGGGACCACAATAGTATTAATAGGCTGTAAAAGAGGTTTCTGACATTTGGTAAACACATGAGTACAACACAGAGCACAAAAGGAACTACAATTCAGAAACAATGATACATACATTACTCTGGTATGCCATTAAATACATATGAGATTTCTTCTGTCGAAATTTGTTTTTTCACAGGATGTAGCAGTAAATCATTACCTTTGTTGAAAAGGAAGGCTAAAAAGACATCCACATGCAGTTTTACTATTTTTTTTTACTATTTTTCTTTACTTTTACTATTTGTGTATCTTTCTGCTGTGGGCCATATATCCAAGCTGATTTGGTTTTGCACAAACAGTCTGGGCTTCTGTTTGTCTACGTGGTAATAAATTCCCATTGATCAGGGCTTAGTGGAAATTAGAACACCTTCCATGTGCCTCAGCCAGAAAGGCTGCTCCCAGCTGACTCTCTCTCACATTAAAAGCCCACTGGAATGTTTCAGAATGGTTGCTGTTGGTATGTATTAATTCACAATGTCAATACTAGAAGGCCTATTGATTTGAATCGCTTTCTTTAAATAAAAGAAATTATTTAGTATTTGAAAATAGTAAAAACGGTAACCTTGTATAAAAATGACATTACTTTGTCTCTCTTCCTTGGGCCATCCATTAGCTTGGGAAAAGCTTGAATTACTGCGCACAGTAATTGTATAATTATTTTAAAGTATATCATGTGCTGTACTTTCATTGTAAGGACTTCCATTTGTAGACTTCTGCTAAAGAATACAACTTGAATTTGGTAATTACATTTTATTTTAGGTTAAGATTCATGCAATTTCTTTTAAGCAGTGTGTAAAGGTGTTTTGAAGAGAAAGACACAGACACGTGCAAGAATTATCATTTTTTCAGACCTGTACTTATCAGTTTTGGTCAGGAGGCACTGTCAGAGAGGGTGTGGAGTGATCTCTTTCTAAGGGGGGAATTTCAATGTGCGTGAGAGAGGAGGGCCGTGAAAGCCATAAGGACAGATATGAAATCAGAGGCAATATATTCTATGTTAGTGTCTGTACACATGAAACACTTTATAATTAGTAAATACCTAAATCATCTGCTTTAATCCATATATAAGGAACTAGGTGTCAAGTTTCCTCTGTATGACAAAAATATTGCCAAACAATAGTGTGGTTTGATTAAGAAAGCAGGAAAACAGGCATACACTAAAGTATGTCACATGGCAGGAAGGATCCTTCTTTGCTACAGCACTAGATTATTAGCTAAAAGCATTTTCAATATTTTCACCCAGCTTGTTTCCCATTCCTTCACTTGCATTTTCCTTTGCTTTTTTCTTCAGGATCTTTCCAGATACCTTCTTACTCCACCTAAAACTTTGCATACATGACCTACAGTCAAGGGATGCAGTTCCTTGGGCAGCCTGGGAAGATAGGACACTACTTCTCCCTGGGCATTCTTCTTCAGTGTCCTTTTGGAGCTCTAACATGCTGAGGATTCATTTTGAAATCTTATTACTGTCCTATAAAGCTAATGCAGCCTTCTCTTCTAGCTTAAAATGTGGTGTTTTCCCGAGAACGATATCACTCAAGCACAGACTTTTAAATGAACACTTGTATTCAAATAACTTACTGATTATGCAAAACAACTCTGCCTGTTACGGTACAGATTCAGTGCAGAAAATTGCTCTGTTAGTTGGGCTGTTTTTCCCGTCACAATGAAACATACATCTGCTTACAGCTAAAAGTCCAAGGGCCTGATTTACTAAAAATTAGTGATCCATCAGATTGATGGGCAGTCTGCACTCTTGGTGCCTTGAAATTTCTTGCATCAGTCACCAGATCATGATTTACTAATAGGGTTTCAGGGCTTGCAAAATAGCACAACTCTAACCACATATTAATATTTAATCTGGCATTTTAAGTGCACCTAACAAAAGACCCCAGAGCTGCTGACAGGACCCTCAATTGTGAATTTCTTGAAAAGGAACCGAGTATTTCCATGGCGGTTTCACATAGAAATAAGAAATAAGAAATACATGAGTTAAGCCCTACTCATGAACTTACAAGCTTTTGATTATATTTTCTTGCTTATGGTTTGGCTTTTTCTTAGTCTAGCTTTATTAACATACATCAATGCTTTCTTTGGCAGTTTCAGTGTCCATAGAACATGATGGCAGAAAAATTTCAAAACTCATTTCTATATTGTGTGCAATTAAACAGCCTCTTCCTTAAATACCTGATTCTCTTGGCAACTCTAGAAAGGTGCTAAATAATGGTAAAAATAATGTATAAGTCACAAAGATTTCTCTATTACCATGAAATTTAGTGAGCACAAACTTAGTAAATTGGCCCCTCTGTGTTTTGTACAGCATTTTTAAGTGACAAAGATAGGCAAGACTGAATTATGTATTGGTAGTGCTTCTACTGCTTCATAGCTTGAACAGAGTGAGTTAATAAGCAATTTCTGCTGCTGCTGTCAGATGAATATTCTAATTTCACAAAATGTATATACTGCATGTCTACAAAAGGGTTTATTCCATTTTCATATGCCATAATTTATGGAAGATGTTCCCAACACCACCTGTAATAACAGAATGTTTATTAGTGTGCAAATGAGGGTTATAAATGATGTTGCTTATCTATGGAACAAAACACAAAAGACAACTTATTAGCAAAAGACAAATTGCTCAGCAAGTTTCAATGAGCTGCTATGTTTGTCACGAAAAAAAACCCTTTTATTTGCACAGATCAATGCTTTTATAATCCATTTAAAATAATATACTTGCCACTAGGTGGCTATTTCTGATCTGATCATTTTACCATTTTAATTACATTTTTAATATCCTGACTGCATAAACAAAGATAAATTACAAGCCTTGCACAATCTGGCTGCTAGCTCAGGCACAATCTGTAAAAATATCAGCTTTTGTTTGTGCCTCCTCTAATTAGATTCTGAAATCTCGGCTTTATCAATCAATAATTTTAATTTCAGAATTGCCTTTTGATCTTACACTTCGTGTTTGTTTGCAGAAAATGATCAGTAGGACAAAGCTGATAATTTATGCAGAAACAATCTCTCAGCAGAGTTACAAGCACATTCTTAGCCATCAACACAACCCCGCAGACTAAGCTTGACACAGGTCTAATTAACATGCAGATATGTGTCGCCTCATTGGCAATTCAAATTGCTTTTTTATAATGTACCTCAAATTGTGCTACTCAAACATTGTATTTGATTTCCAAAGCCCCCTGGGCATCCCATAATGTCTCCCTTCATCCTGGGTATGAAGTGTTTATTGAACAATCTGCTTTCACTCTGGCTATCTTTTCGGAAAGACCCAAACATCGTAACCATGGGACCAGCTTTCGTCCTTCTCAGACAGCAACTTGTTCTGTGGAGAGACGGGTGGGGTGCCACGTCCATAGGTTGGCTGATGATATGTTACCTTGCAAGCTCCTGCTCCCACAGTGGCTGCTCTATAGAGGGCTTCGTGCCTGTGCCACTCATTTAAAAAGGGGGAGGATGTCTACAGAGCGCACATTAATATGCGGCACATAACCACGTCTCTGAATGCCAGCCTTCCATTCTTCATTAAACAAAATGGCTGGATTGCAGTGATTGTTTTCCCCTCCACATGCGCGCGCGCGCAGGCACACATACCATGCACGCAGACACATACCCACACACCCCCCACGCACACTCCAGCTTTCTCTCTTCTTCTCCCTCACACACATACGCACGCACTTTTCCCCATGCACACAAACACCCACACACACCATCCACGTTCCCTGCTGTAGCGTGCAGTTGTCAGCACGGTGAGTTACGTGCGAAAAGTTGTCTGCGGCATGCGTGACACACGAGGAGATTCCTGCCAACGTCAGGGCCCTTTTTTGCCATGCAGCAACAAGTGGCAGAATCAATGGTGTACAGTTATTCAGCAATGTAATTCATTTCACTGGCTTTGGCTCCTAGCCAGATCCGCCATCTGTCTCTTGCTCTCCCTCTCTCTCTCTCGCCTGAATTTGCCCTACATTTCATAATGTTACGTGCTTGCCATCCTTATTCTATGTCAGAGGTACAGCACGAGCCTCACCCCCATTCCGGCGTGGAGTTCTCAGAGTTCGGTGGCACTTTGGATATTCCACTTCAGTGCCATGGGAAGAAAAGGGTAAGCAAAAACAACAGAATGGTAGCTGCAAAGAGAATGGTGCTCTTGTATCCGAAAGCCAGAGCCTCCGCTTTTTATTTAAAGCCTTGATATGGATCTGCCTCACATGGGAACTTTTCCTGCTTCGTTAGAGTATCTTCGTTTTCTTTATTGGTTGCTGGCACTGTACGCCACTGCACAGCTCCGTGGAATGCCTGCTGTTGGATACTTGCAGATCCCTGCCACCAAGCAATCTCCTGCATTGGAAATCGGGTGACTACTCCAGGATCTTATGCGTGCTTGCTGTTTGAAGCTGCAGAAAAGTGAATAATCAATTAAGTATTGATTTCTTGTAAGATTTGGTAAATTTCAAAGGCAAGACAAAGAGGATGGCTTAAGGAAAGCACTGCAGGGACTTGGCGTAAATTAGACAACTAACAGCAGTGCAGAATAAAATAACATCTCAACTGAATATTTCCTTGGAAGAATTAGCACCAGCTATTGGAAGACGATGGTGGATTTAATCAAGACACAGGCATGCTTGAGTTTTAACCGTGAACCTGAAAGAGGAGCTAATTATAACCACCTTTTTATATGGAGCTAATTTGACTGAATGGATGCAAATGTGCTTTATTTATGGATGAAGAAGCAAGCCTTACAGCATTGACTTTGGGATCATCGCATATGCTAAGCTTTACAGCTTCACTAAAAGTCAAGCCTACAGTACATTTTTATTTACTGAGAAGGTATTTATATGTAAGCATGAGCTAGCTGCACAAAAGATTCATCAGAACAATGTACTGTAGCACTGAGGATCTAATTATAATTTTGCAACATTTCATGTTTTCCCCAATTTGGTGCTTTTCAACCTTTGCTTGTGATGGGCTATAAATGGGACAATAAATGTATGATTTAAACTATTGTGATTTTCACTGTGTAGTTTATTAATCGCACTGTAGTTTCCTTAACGTGTTTCTGAATTATTCAGCAGTAATTTATAATGAAAGAAGCAGAACTGGTGGGGTGGTTTTAGATTCATTTATAATCTTCTTACAGATCTAAATGCACAGGTTCTACCAGCTGATGAGCTCTATAATTACAAAAGAATGTTGAAATTTTCAGATAAATGGGGCACTGACTTTACAATGGGCACAATATTGTATAATCAGTAAAAGGAGGATTGTTGTGTTTTGACTCTGTGGAGACTGGTCTTGGTTAGTTAACTCCTTCTCTGCTGATAATGGTAAGCAAATGTACCTTATATGAGAAAATAGGGGGAGAATGTAATGTATTCGTTAGATGTTTTGCTAGTCTGAAACCATAGCATATTTTTTTCCCATTTATTTCCATTTCTGTTACTTTCCTCTATTTGCTTCTCTGGTTTTTATCTTTTTTTTTTTCCTCCCGTCTTGCAATCTACATTCCCTGAGCAACCACAGGAACCAAGTTACATTAAGCTTCAACACAAAGACGATGTAAGAATAATGAATCCTCATTTGCATTGACATTTGTATTCAGATTTGCCAGGCTATAAACTTGGCAGATCAAGCGGAATATTAAGTAGAGACTTCCATGGTAAATTGTGACTCTTGCATTCGCTGAGTCGTTTTCCGTATTTTTTTTGTACATGCGTGTTTGTATGTGTGCATGTGTGTCTATGTGTGTACGTATGCATGTATGTGCATGTCTAGTGGCAGGTAAAGTTGCATGACCACTTGATTTCTTAGAAGCACATTGGTCCTTGTGTCCTTTCAGTATGTGATGTCAGTTTAGGCAAAATGAAGGAGGAATGTACCAGCAGTGAGCATTTTAGCTGAAGATACAGTGTGACAGATGACTGAAGTATTAACTCCCTTGTCTAAAGATCACATGAAAAAATTCTGTAAACAAATAGATAAACAATATGGCAAAAGCAAACAGATCTTTAGCATCAGCTGAAGGTTTAATTTTATTTCAGTTCAAGTAGAATCCAAAGTGGAAACTGTGAAATAGCACTTAGTATACCTGCATAACAGGCTATGTTTTGCTTAACATCATCTATTGTTTTGTTTGTGATGGGGTTAATTTATGTCTCCACAAAAAACTTGTGCCTTCCTGTGCCTACCATCAGGAGCTCTGCAGTTTGGTTTGGCTGGACGATCTCCAGCTTTGTAGTAGCGCTGGTGAGACCAAAGTTGTCCCCTCTTTTCAATGGTTGAGTATTGAACCTTTTCCTTCATTTGCTTAATTTCCTTCATTTACTGCATAAGAGATGACCCTAGTAACAAATTTGCTGAAGAATTTCTCTCTTCTCTCTGTAGATTAGCATTTTTCAGACTGAGTTATTGCAAAAGTGGAAGAATTTACCTAATCATTCTGCCTTTTAACTTTGTGTTGTTGAAAATAATTCATGCATGAACTTTGGAAACTTGAAATTGTCCATAACATGGATTATATTGCTTGGTCAACATATGCTAAAATTTCTCCAAGACTCACATTTGCTATTCATGGATTTTAAAGTAACTGTCTTAGGACTCCAACAAAGTTCTCTGGAGAGAGCATGAGAATGGAACTGTATGAGAAGACGCAGCAAATTATCAGGCATTCAAGAAATGCTCCCAGTGCCTTTTTTTTGTACATACCCCTCCTTATCTCACATATAAACATAAGCAAAGAAAATGCCAGTACAGTTCATAGCAAGTGTTTTCATAATTGTTTATAGCAGACTTCTATGCTAACACTATATTGTGATGGAGCAAAATCCTAGAATTTTCTTCAGTCCTTAATGAACAAGTTCAGGAACTGAATTTATACTGAATTTATAAACTTAATCTATGCCTGGTCATTTAGCTTAATCCAAGCACAATGCAACAGCTAGACCTGTTGTAAGCATTGTTGTTTTCTATGATTATTGGCAAAAATTTCAGCTGCGAAAGCCATATCATCTTTGTTTTCTGTAAAAAATGCACCTAGGTCTAATACTGTTGGATTTACTTTTATCTTGGTTTCATGCCATAACAGGATAATTGGCCAAGCAGGGAGTGGTCAGTTGTAATGTAATGCGGCTCGTGTAGGATGGTAACCTATGGCAGGCAAAGGCAGATCTGAGTTGTTTTTTGTTTGTTATTTTTGCAAAGCTTCAGAACTTCTTTTTTCTTAATATGGGAGAAAATATAATGTCTTTTGAAAGAATATCCTGGACTACATTTACAAAATGGTGCTTATTACAGAAGGAAAAGTTAGAACGTTTAAGATGTTTCCATGTGCTGCTTTCTTGTGCATACCATCTTGTATTAATATTAAACATTGGTTTTTGGGCTAGTATATGGGCCTGACATTAAATGTTTTGGAAATATACCATACAAATCTAACAAAGTAGTCCTTTTCTTTGAAAGGAAGAGCCAATTAGAAAAGCAATATTTGCTTTTTCTTTAATAAAAACTGCAGTGGAAAAGAAACCTTGAGATTGAAGTTACAAATACATAGGAAATAATAAATTAATAAACTTTAATAGTTTTGCTGGGCATGCAAAATTTTATTCCAGTTGTTTTTTTCTTGCTCCTATTAAATTCCCCAACTTCTTGCTGCCTCTAACCATGGAACATCAAGAAAGGAGAGATGAATGAAAACTACTTTAAACTCCAAATATGTTCATCATATTCACTGAAAAAAAGATAAAAACACCTGGCACAAAGAAATATGTGAAGCTAATATTTCCTTGGAGAAACTCCATTCTGTGCTCTGCCTTTTGATGTGTACTATGCTGTTGAGTAAAATACTAGCATGCTATTCATAAAAAAAAATGTACTGTGTGATGGGTATTCACCATCAGTGGATAGGGTGTACCAGAGCCAGCACAGCATACACTTTAGGAATAAAGCTCAAGGCCTGAAAATCATTTCAGTCTAGCTCATTGTGTTGATAAAACATCTAAGATTCCAGCAACCTGGAAGCCACTATATGTAGCCCAATCTGCTGACCCAGAGAGTTTAAAGGGAAGATCCACTGATATAAGCTACTGTTGTGACAAGTATAACTCAAAGGTTGTGTTCCTCAGTGGAAGTTTTGTTGTTTGTTTCTAGCAATGGTCTGGACTTCATCTTGAAACTGAAATGCAAGCTTTCTGTGTCTGCAAGAACATAGTTTCATAGTTTTTTTCTGGTTACTTTGTGCATACAACAGCAAACTGAATTTAGGACATTTAACTGTTTGTTATACAGACAGTAAATTAATGCTTTTTGTTTGCTATATCGCAAATAGTTACATATGCAAACAAGGGAAAAGAGAAAACAGATTGAGACTAGGAAGTGGTTTTTGCACTGTCTTTTTAGAAAAAATAGGAGTTAAACTATAGGTGTTAAATGTTCCTTTCCAAGGTGAAACTTTTATGTACTTCTGCTTTAGGGTTCCTTCACTGATGTGTCTTTTGAGATAATGTATCTTTTATCTCCAGTTATACAGGCTGCACTAATTTGCAAATAATAATTAAAGAGTTTATGTGAGATTTTCTAGTTTTGCTAAAGACTTTGTTGGGATACTGTAATCCACCGAAAGATATTATTTGCCCTACTTTGGCAAGGTAAGCAAAAATTCATATTTTCCTTAGTAAAATAAATACACATTCAATACTAAGAGCTTTCACATGGTAAATCTTTTAATTTAATTGCCAGGACCAAGTTAGCTATTTTCAGTTTCAACCAGTCCTTTGACTACCACAGAAAAAATTGCAATGACTATAAATATTGTTAGATAATGAATAAACTGGATATTCATAAAATTCCCTCAGACCTGAGATCTTTTTCTGTGGTTTCTTTCTTACTGCAACTAGTATCAAATTACACTGCAGTCCTGTAATTTGTGTTTGAATAGTGTCTAACATAATAAGGCTCCAGTTATGATCAGTATCACAAAATAAATAATATTAGAAATGTGTTGTTTCAGACAATAGGCAAGCTTTCCAGGGTGGTTGTTTATTTGCATAATCAACACTGTCTCATTTAGTTTAGCAGTTACTGCTTTTGGCAAAATTCCATGGTCATTAATTGTGCTTTGAATTTCACTGGGAATTTTGCTTAATGAGAGCAGATTTTGATGCAAGGTCAGCTCTCTGAAAACTGCACCACCCCACACTTCATTATTGTCACAGTGATCCATATAGTGAGCAGCATGGAAACAACTTTACTCTACGCTGAACTTGGCCAGCTCTGGAGTTCAATTCAACACCTGGGTAACAAAACTCAGCAACCTAGCACAGGGGAAGGCTGAGGAAAGGAGAACCTATTTTCTGAATTTTAGGCCATTACAGTAGAGAGGTGAGAGGCAGGGGAGAGTTTCTAATAAATGGAGGAGGGAATACTGGATGCTGATAAAACATATACAAGGAAATGGGAAATTAAACCTTTTTTACTGTTAACCTGATGTCCATAGTTAAAAGAAAGAACAAGAAGCAGAACACAAGTTCCAGTCATTGCAACTTGCAATGTCTAACTACAGTTTCTCCTGGATCCATAATTTATGTTGGAACTTGCAATGAATCATGCCACATAGAAGTGGTCCTAGGCTGCAGAAGATAAATCTAATGACACATCAGCTATTACTAATTTAGGGATGCCTGCTCCTCCTCTCAGTAATGTAAGTGGGAGTTTTTCTTTGGATTATGTAGGGAGTATTTGGTTTTATTCACAATAAACCAAAGTTACTTACACTGAGTAGGAGGTGGCATTTTAAAGATCAGAAATATTCCAGGATGTGCATATGGGGCCATGTTCATTTTAAAGTTTGCTCATTTTGCTCTAAGCCATTTGATAGTTAGCACAGTAGTTTATCACTGTAGTTCAGAGAAGTATTTGATTTTTTATATAAGAAAAACTGAAGTTTTTGCATAATAGATTCTCTCTATGACAAAGAAAATTCCCCCAAAAGCATTTTTATTTTCTTAACCATAAAATAGAAAAAAAATCTGTGAAAGAGAGGTTAAAAGGGAATTTTATTTTTTTTCATCTTAGATTTCTCAAATTCACACTAGCTTTCCTTGTGCTGATAAGTGCATTTGTGTCCCAAACATACTGTAATTTCCTCCCTGAAAATCCCAGCAGCCTGGATGGCTCTCATGAATTGTGGATCCACGGTAAAAATATGAGTATGAACTTAGACCCTTCTGATGCCTTTCAGAACCTTCTTGGTAATTGACAAGACCAGTATACCAAAAAATAGAGGTAGACTATGATGCAGCTGTTGGTCAGAAATCTAAGCATATGTACAAAATGGGAATAGTGAAAAAAGACAGGCCTATGCATGTGTGATTATGACCTAGGGACTTCCTCCATAGATCTGCTTGGATATAATAAGTAGAAGGAATCAGCATTCTTCTAGGAAACTATTACCAAAGCACAAGACTATATAGAGCTTTAGAATACAGGGAAACATTATTTACTCTGTTTAAGCAGTAAATTTATTTTAGAAATAAGAACTAAATGATTTCTCAAATCCACAGTTGAGTTTTTTACTCTCTGTTTTCACAGCTTCTGAAAATGTACTAAATAAAATCCTTTGGTTTGTACTTTCATCAGTGTTGCCTAGGATCTTCAAAATCCTACCATGAAAACTTTTTTCCTTTTTTTTACGCATACTACTTCTGGAGTACTTCATGCCATACATAATTACTTGTACTGTCTGGATAACCTGATGAGAACATTGCAAATTTCCTCCACAATCTAGAAGTAAAAACCTGAAAGATTTTGTGATCTTCCTGATTATTTGTAGAGAGATCACAAGTTGAGGAAGAAGGTTATTTTTGCTCAATAAAAATGAAAGGCTGAAAAAACCCCCTGAGTATCCTTTGGGAATTTTAATAAGCCCCCCACTAGTTTTGTCTCAAATAAAAGATCTAAATCTTTTATTTGGGCATTTTTTTTCTAAATTACTCTAAGTTCTGGTGTTACTATTGCTTATATTTTCTTTCCAATTTATGTTTTAGTGCAATTCTACTCCAGGAAACTTTCAGATGTTTACTCCTGTGAGGTGCTGAGTATGTTAAACATACTCACTGACCTCAGCAGCCCATAAGATTTTTACAGAGTATGTTGTTACTTCTTGAAGTGAGCATGCTCTGGGACATTAAAAATTGTGTATAAGGATGATGATATCTAAGTTTTGCTTTCACTGGCATTTTGCATTTAGGAAAAAATTAGTTACTTTTTTAAGATAAAGCCAAGATTTTGATAGCCACATGTTTGGGTTTATTTTCAAACTATGGGAATGCCCATTTCAAAGCACTTTCTAAAATCAGGTCTCTGTCCCAGCTGTGAAAAGTGGCATTTGCCAATCTTTTACTTCCCTTTTGGAATTATTAATTTCAGTCAATGGTGCATTTTAGATAGCACATATTTCTTTAAAAAACAAATAATAATTCATGTTGAATTTATCTAATGAGAAACAAAACAAACAGAATAAAACCCAAAAAACAAACAAAAAACAAAAACCCAAACTGGTTTTAATGTTCCCTTTACACTAAAAATGCATGTTTGCACAATTGCAGAGAAGATTTCTGTTACCCAACATGTTAATATAGTAGAAAATTCAATGTGGAGAAATGTAGTAAAGAGTTCTTGTTCCTGCACCTGAAAGGGCAATAATGGTCAGAATTGGCCTGAGCAGTGCTGTCACCAATGCAAAAAGGAAGGAGTTTCTTATGTTCAAAAAGAGACAAAACACTACCTCATTATCATCAAATCATTTAGAAAATAAACCATAAGTGGGAATCCTGAAACTCTGCATGAGTCAGAAAGGTCAAAAACCAATTCCTGACTTAGAATCATAGAATGGTTTGGGTCTGAAAGGACCTTAAAGATTATCCAGTTCCAAGCCCCCTGCCAAGGGAAAGGACATCCTGCACAAGATCAAGTTGCTCAGAGCCTAGCCTTGGATGTCTCCTGCAATGGGACCTTTCTGAGCAACTCATTCCAGTGTTTTACCACCCTCATGGTGAACACTCCAGTCCTTCCATTTTTCCCCCCAGTTTACTTTAGGTAGGTTCCATATACCCCTCTTTTCCCCCATATCCTACCTCTGCCCCACACCAACTCTTCTTTAGCCCATTTTCCCCCAGATCCCACACACCTGGGATGCACTGGAGACTCCTCCCCACCCCCCCATAGCTGTTCCAAATCAGCCCTGTCTGCTCATTNAGGTCCCTTCCAGCCCAAATTATTCTATGATTGTTTCTTTCTATGATTCTATATTTTTTTTCTCTAGGCAGGTTCCACATACCTTTCTTTTCCCCCATATCCTACCTCTGCCCCACACCAACTCTTCTTTAGCCCAGATCCCACACACCTGGGATTCACTGGAGACTCCTCCCCACCCCCCCATAGCTGTTTCAAATCAGCCCTGTCTGCCCATTCTCCTATTTAACACCCATGGGGAAGAGTATCAGCCACCATTTGCCCCCTCCATGGGGCCAGAGGGATGTGCTCTCTGTTGTCTGTGCTGCAGGACACAGCTCTGGTGAGTTGCATTTTCCAAGGGGACATGGTGGGAGGAGAAAGGCCGGGGGGCCCACTGGCCCCCCGCCTGGTTAGGCAGGGGGAGGGTTTAATTTTTTTTATTTTCTGCTTTTTCTTTCTAGTGGTATTCTGGTATTTTTGGCTAGTCAGTAATTATCAGGCATTTTTTAAGTCTTCTATGGTTGCATTTCTCTTTTCTATAAACTGTATTTCTTATTTGCACATTTATGTGTTTCAGGTCTTGATCTGTTAATGTTTGCTTGGTTTATGTTTACTGTGATGATCTCATAGGCCTATTATTTGCAAATCACAGTATTTCAAAAGATGTAGAACTCTGTTGTTCTTTAAAACACAGTGGAAAATGTTATACAAAGCTTGGGTTTTTTTCAGGAAAGTGTACATCTACCAAAGAAATAGACAATAGTCTTCTAGGGGGGCATGTGTGATTTGGCAAAACCTCAATAATAAGCTAAGTAAATCTGCTGATTATTGTGAAGTCAAATATTTCTAAATAATGCATTTTAGCAAAGGTAAGTAAGCATTATTTTTTGTGTTGTATCCCAAAAAAATCTGTCTAACAAAATCTGTCTCCCAAAATATGTAGCATATAAGTAAAGGAAATGCTGTGAGAAAATCAAACATAGGCATGGGGAGAAAAGATTTGATACCCTGCTATTTGATAGCACTCAGATTTCCCGTCAAATGTGATAGATTTTCGCTCATAAAAATGACTTTGTCAGGGAGGGGAGAAAGTAAAAAGGAGTTATGGACTCAATTATAGTCCTGATACTTCAGCTAAATGCCTTACCAAAAAATGGAATATATTAAGAAATTAAAAAAATCCTATCGTGATAAAATCTCCTGAGGGTTTCTTCCTGTACACTACTGGTTTTAGCAATATTTATCTGTTACCTCTACAGGAATCTGGTAGCATCTCACATAATCAGGATTGGAGGAACATTCTCGGCTGGACAATAGACAATCCTGAAAGACAGCATCCATCTTACCATTAAGAAAAGCCCTTTTTTAACCTAGACCTGACTGAATCTTCAAATTGTTTTCTCTACTTGAGTATCCTTTCCTAAGATACACTTTTATCTTGAAGTAGAAAAATGCCATTCATGAAGGAGTGAAAGTGTCTGACTAGAACTCCTGGATTCAATTTATATCAAACATTGAGAGATCTGTCCTTATTTGTAGTTCTTATTTCACTAAAAATATCCCTTGATTCACACTAAACTTGTTCCTAGTATGCCTTGAATGCGAATATGGAAGAAGCTTTATCTTCAATGTGCTGTTGCTTTCTTAGAATTGGATGTACTGTGTGTTGCACGGAAGTTGCTCCAGATCAGTTTCAAATGTCCTATTGAAACTTGGAAGCAAAAAATGCACAGGAAAGGAAACCCAAACCTACTGGATTTCAACTGAAGGTTTGCAAATCATTGTGTGTGAAATACTAACCTTTCACTGCATTCAACAGATCCTATTATATGACAGTATGAATCTTCTAATCAAGCTGCTTAAAACCCTCAGGCCACAACTTGACAATACAGTAAATCTTGCTTCAGAGCTCTTGCTGTAGGACTGGAATTGCCACAGACACGTGATGCAAGGCACTCATTTGGTAGAAGATCACTCTCATATTAGTACCACTGACTTTTTGCTGGATCAGATATAATTTTTCTTCCTACAGCTGATATAAAATCCCTATAAGAGCTGAAAGCTGAAATAAATGCTGTGCTAGTTTGTTCTGGCCAGTGTAGCAGTGATGCAATGGCATATCTATGTTTGAACAAAATCAGATTAGTACCTGATAGTGAAAAATTCTAGTATAAGTGGTGGTAAAATTGCAGCCTCAGAAAAGTCACTTTCTCTATGAAGATGTTGCTGATTTCCAACATATCTTAAATTGCTCAAAGTGCTATAAAGTCATACCCTGAAGACTCACTGTAAAACTAAAAACTTTGTTCTACAAGCACTTGGTGGAGCTTAGCAAAAGTTTGAGTATGCAAGTACTCTGTACTGGTAATATGAGTACAATTATGTTGAGTGAGATTCTACAGTTCCTGTTGTGTGTAAAAGTGCAGGCATGTATTTTTTTGGATAATTTTTCAGTTTCTCTTAATGTTGGCCATAAAGTTGGAAGGGGTGATATCCTGCTACAGTATGTTTTCACTAGTTTTCACTGCCAATGTTTGCATGATAATCATCAAAATTTATACCAACAATTGCCTCTGACTGTGCTAAATAATAAAACAAAATGGAAAGAACATTTTCAAGAACAAATTGTTCATTTGAATGCAAAGTACTTGTGCTGAATTTTTTGAAAAATTGCCTTACACCCACACTGCTAGTGTTCCAAAACATTCTAGTTTCAGCATACCTTATTCTTATTGTTCCTGGCACAGCCTGCAGAAGAAAAAAGATTTTAGGATATTTCAAAGATACTTGTGTACAGTATAACACTTGTTAAAAGCATAACCAAACAGTGTCAGTTAGCATCCCAAGTAATAGTACCATGTTTCATACTGGTTTACTTTACATACAATTGTTTTCTTTCATAGAATTTAAAGGATTAAGAGATGTTCTAACAGTACCTACTAGTCCAGATTATAAGGTTCCCTCTTATTTAGTTGCATTTCTTGAAGTCTAGAAGGGTCTGCTTTCAGAGTTTAAAGTAACACTTGGCATAAATGACTGTTAAAAGACTTTTGAAGTGGAAAGCAGTACTCAAAAGTTGAATTAAATGCATGTTCTTAAAGTTACAATTTTGTAAATAAGTTGGCTAGAAGGTTTTTAAAAGGAGAAGATGAGGAAGCAGTAAAGCATGGTTGAAATATATAAATAAAGTGTGTTGAAACAGTTATGTGAGATTCTCAGCAGAATGTCAAGTCACTTTTGCTTTTCTTGATGATAATGGTAGGCTGACAAAAAGTGCAAGTGATTAAGACATTCTTGTAATACTTCAAGTAACTTGGATCATCTACTGACATGTTAAAGCCTTAGGAGAAAAAAAGTTGCTGTAGGTACCTGTTTTCCAGACAGTCAGTGACATCATAGTCTTGAAAGGGTTGTAGTTTATAAAAATCTCTTCCCTAAGAAATGCTTGATTTATTTACTTTGAACAGATGGAGATGCTCTTCTTGGCTATTATGATGGTGCATTGGGTAAAAGGTATTCTTCTTCCTGATGTATAGAAGGTGATGAAGAATCACAAACTTTCCATTTTGGAATGCTGGTTGCCTACCAGTCTGACTCTTCTCTACCTCATCACAAAAGAGTTGGAATTAGAGTACTTGAAATCACCATGATCTTGAAACTGCCAGGTCTTTGTCTACTGACTGTTGGTCCTGAAAATTCAAACAGTGGCTTGTATTTTTCAGCTTCTCTGTAATCACTTGACATAGTGTTCCTCACTTCAGAGGTGTCTTGCCATTTACAGGAACAGCTATGAGAAAATTCTGCACAATGATAGTTTTAACCATAAACTGGAAGTAGCTCAATGTACCTGATAATAGATTAGGCATTGTACTAATCCTGGCTTTCTGTAACTGTTACTGCCTATAATTCTTCACAGTTTTATGCACCAGCATAGTAAAAGTTTAGTCAAATTTTGCATGACTTTGCTTGAACAAAGCATGTTCACGTCTGTACATACATGTATACATATGTCCATTTTGACATAAGGTAGTAATGGGAAATATACAAGTAGTATTCAGATACTGGCTGTAGATCCAATTATATGTTGCACATTGAAAAAGAATGTCTTGGCTGAATTTGTCTTGGAGAGATTTTGGCAAATTTTTTTTCTATATTCTGCCAATAATAGACATCAAAATGAGTACAAAGATATTTTTTTTCCCCCTTAAACTGCCAAATTCAAACATTTGCTGTCAGTTCCTTCCAGTTCACTGCTCCTTCATAGAATCATAAAGTAACCAGCTATCTGAACAGTAAAGAGAGACTTCTCCAGGCTGAAAAACCCCAAATCCTTCAACCTGTCTTCATAAGGCAGTCGCTTCAGCCCTTTGACCATCTTCGTGGCTATCTTCTGGACCTGCTCTAACAGCTCAATGTCCTTCTTACAGTGAGGACTCCAGAACTGGACACAATACTCCAGGTGGGGCCTCACCAAAGCCAAGTAGAGGGGCAAAATCACCTCTCTTGACCTGCTGGTCGCACTCCTCTTGAAGCAACCCGGAATTCGGTTGGCCTTCTTGACTGCAAGTGCATACCGGCAGCTCATGTTGTTCTATTTCAACTGTCTGAGTCTTCATGTATAGCCTCACTGGTAAAGGGTCTGATTTTGTCATCTTTAATAAATATGGATCTTTGCCAATTAATCTGATATTACAATGTATGCATATACATATATAGTTATATTGAGAGGGAGAGAGAGAAATCAAAGCTTTCAAGTGAGGAATTTCTAATAATTCTAATAATAACTGGGTAATGTTTCACCATTTCAGGATTATTAAGCATTGCTAGTATGTATTTAAATAGTTGACGTCTTTGACTTTCCACTTGCTGTATGATACTACAGAGTGTGTAAAATCAATACAAAATTATGAATAAACTAAGAATGCAAAATTTCACTTTGTATCCAGAAAGAAAGAGCTCTTGTGGCCTTGGGATGGTCACGTTCTGCCTAGTGACCAGGATATAAAATAGTGGGTGTCACATTAACACTAATCAGTTCATAGTCAGACATTGTCTGAATGTGTAAGCTGTAGAAGTATACAAAGAAACACCCAAAAATGAAATCGCAGACCTCTCATGATTCTGAACTTCTAAAGCAGAAATGGGGATATACCATTAAAAATACATTCTTCTGTTTAGTTCAGATTTTCAAACCAATGAACTTTGTCTTTTCACTTTTTGTCTGCCAAACAGTTCACCCAATTGTCATCAAAATCAGTTTTCATGAAAAGAACTACAGTATTGGGGGTGGGGAGGGAGGAGAAGAAAAAATTTTAAGACCTTAAGGTTTTGGAGGTTTTGATCCCACTTATGTTGACCATAGGTCTTCATAAAGAGATTTCCAGAATGGAAAACATATTTTTCTAGTACCAAATACAAATCTGGAAGGAAGGTTAGAAGTGGAGCAAGCATCCTCAGAAAAACAGGAGCATTTAGGTCAATATACCACATTGTGACATATTTTCTGACTCTAAGGCTCATTTTCTGGCCTCTAGTTTATATATTCCTTGATATTCCATATCAAGTTGTCTTTCATGTGACATGTTAAAAATAGAATTTCATGTCAAAAATTGAAAAAGTTGTAAGGTTTTGCTGTTGATTCTACTCTATACTCACCATTTGCATAGGATTGACATGCACAGTAGCACAGAAATACTGAGTTACAGATTCATTCTCCTTAAATGAGAGCAGATTTTTATTCAGGAATTTCAAATTACTTTCCAGTTCTTTACATACACTTGTTTAAAGAAACTTTTTCTCCATTTCCCCTTCTCTGTATGCTTTTTCTGGTCACCAACCTCAAAGGAACTACTACTTTAATTTACCTTTGCCTGTAATGTTGTAGGACTTATATTCTCTAAAAGGTATGTTTAGACTGAATATTTTTTAAAATGCTGTCTAATGTTTCAATCAGTACAATATAATAGTGTTGTCATAAGCAATTATTTTTCTATTTTGTTTAATGTTATGGTCTGAGCTTAAAAATGCAGTTGTGCTTAATAAATATCTGTAGAGAATGGAAAGAATTTTGGTAGACAAAAATTACTACCTTGTTAAAAGCTTCACTCATTTCTCATTGAATCCTTTGAAAATAGTTTAAAATTGTGACAAAGATTAAAAAGGATTTTGCAGAAAAGCAAGCCATAGGCAGCATCTGAATATATGGGTTCTGCCATATTCCCATAACAATATATTGTGGCTTAATAAAAAAAAATAATAATACTGGCTATTGATTTAATCACTATTTATAAATTGATGGGACAGACTGTGATGAGATCATACCATTATAATGGGATAATAAACGAAACTCTTCCATGATTTTTCATTTTAGTCGACTAAATTCTGTACTGTAACAACGAAAAATGTATTTGCTGTGAAAATTCTTGAACTGTATTTTGTGCCCATTTCAGTGGGTAAAACTATGTTTCCTAATGCCTGTTCTTTGTCTGATGAATAAAGGAATAACTGAACAGCAGGAATCCTCTGGTTTGTAGAAGGTAGATTGCAAAGGACCATAACTGAGATGTGGATCTATGTGTAATGTGTCAACTGGTGATGACAAAGGACCATATTAAAACATCCTTCTTTGAACACATTGTTTTAAAAGAAAGCATTTCACTTTACAGGGAGCTCTGTGTTGAGTACATTATGTTCTGGATGACTGAATTGTAGTCCCTGCCTGATTGAGGTGCTGCCCATTCTAAGACTGGCCACAATGTAGCCTAAAATGGAGTACTCAGAAATAAGAGTAGTGGTGAAGGTCTCAGGCCTAAGATGGCACTTAAGCTGATTTAGATTGCATGCTGACAGCCTGTCATATGACCTGATGCCCAAAGATAATCTGAACTGGAGGAATCTTAGGTAGAACTAGATGCTGGAGTAGGAAAAATTCATGCTGATGGAATATACTTCCTAAAGAACAGCTTAAAGCTGGTGAAATGCTTCAGAGGTTGTTTGACTGGAACTACTGAATCATATGAAAGTTTATTTTGGAAGCAGTACTTCTGCAAACTAAAAGGGAGCATGTGTGTTTCAATGTATTGGCTGGAAGCCTTTTTAAAGGTTTTGAAGCAGGTATCTGTAAATGCTAATAGTGTCTATTTGTGATTACTAGAGAACTTCCATGTTATTCTTTTCCTAGTGCATTATCTTAAATACAACTACACAAAATGAAGCTATGATTTGCTAGGTTTTACTCAGTGGGACTTTAAAAAAGCAGTGGGACTTTAAAAAAAAATAAAATAGAAGAATCCATATCATTTAGAAAAATGAAAATCCAGAATCTGTTGAACATAGTTTTGTTTTGATGTGACCTAAAGCATTCTAAAGTATTTATAGGATTCTAGGCACAAAAAAGGGACCATTTGGAATTGTCCACAAGTCTTTACTCAGAAGTACTTTATTTTGTCTAAGTCACACCCTGAATATAATTGTAACATAGCATTTGAAGTTAATTATACTGTATCTTGGAAACACCCTGGATTTTATT
Source organism: Turnix velox (assembly GCA_013400935.1). NCBI lineage: Eukaryota > Metazoa > Chordata > Aves > Charadriiformes > Turnicidae > Turnix > Turnix velox. Next base: position 68,912 of record VZTY01031444.1, read on the forward strand.
GCAAGGCAGGATATGCCAAAAGTTTGGGTGCTTCAACTGCCAGCAGTTAGTATCACAGTAGGAAAGTCCAGCTTCTGGCAAAACAGGATAAAACAAGAATTTTTATAGACATAGTGAAAATATACACATTTTCATGAGTCAGTGCAATGAGTCACAAAAACCATGTTTTCACTTGAAAGAAAGTAAGTTTAACTTGTATTACTGAGTCTTAGATGGGTCAGTCATATTTTTTTATTGTAACTAGTTTTATCACACCCTCTTCCTATTTCTGTATTATCTTCTCTATGAATGAAGATCACAACATTCCCAATGTTCCTTTTGATCTGTAAAACGCACATCCGAGACAGAAAAGTGCTTAGGGGACCACTTTCAGCTCAAAGAAAAATAATTTCCTTCTGGAGAAGAAACAAAATAGTACAAAACAGGAAAAAAAAGCTGTTACAGAGCAAATACAACACTAGCAAGTATAGATCTGTTAACTAAAAACTGATGTTTGTTGCTTCCCTTTTCTAAATCCTGCTTAAGATACTCACTTGTGCAGCACTTGTCAATAGAATTGGGAATTAGGTGGCTGAAACTTTAATACACTCTGAAAATATAGGACTAGTATTTCTGTTTCCCTCAAAACTCTGAGCCTTAGTGTGACCCTCTAAAAAAGGCACTGTAAGGGTGTGAGTCTTGTTTTATTCTATATGCTCTCACTCATACCTTTCTCAGTGTACTAGGCTGATAAAAAAGTAATTGAATCCAAAAATAAAATCAACAATTATAAGCATCACTAAAACCAGAAATATGTTCCCTAGGTAAATTTGTACCTAATAAAAAATATCACAAATAGATTAAAAGAAAAAGACATGTGAATACCGTGATTAAATTCTTTAAACTTAATAGTCTTTTTGCACATACATACAAAGTATGTACAATAATACTTGCTTGAATCTGTTTAGCATGGATTTGGTGAACACCAGCAACAGCAGTTCTGTGACTCTGTTGCATAAGTAATTGTTTCAGTGAAAATTCCTGATTTCTCAAAAATAAATGGTGCATAATGCCATGTAAAAGCTCAGTTAATATGTCTGAACTTGTTCAAGAATGTGGCCCAGCTCAACCAATGGAACTATTTTTTTATTCAGCAGAGACCTCTTAAATTCATTGCCTCACTGCACAGTAAATCTATTCTTTTAGCAGGTTTTTCTTTTACCAGGTAGTCAATTAATGTGGGGATAGGTGTCCTTATATATCTTTGGAGTGAAGTCTATCTACTCATAATATTTTGGTTATCTTCAGATTTGATCATATATTATTTAAACAATTGTATCTTAACTAAGTTTATGATTTCTTAGGGTAACGACTATATTTTTAAGCATATAGATGGTGTGGGGGCCATACCTACATCAGTAAGTCTCTCTATTTTCATGCTCTTGACTATATGTATTTTAACCAGGGACGAAATATACCTTCTTTTTGCAATTCTCCCCCTCTAGTCTTCCATTAGCTAGTATATGCACTTCAACTTACTGTACATAAACAAAGGAACACCACAAAGTTATAATTTAGAAATTTAGGATAAATAGGACATTAGGGTAAATAGAACATTTTAAATGTGCACACAGCACATTGCTGATCTTCAGTGTTAGAGGAATAAGATACTCTAAACTTTTTAAAAGGATATATATATATACATATGCATTTGTGGTGACAAAACACGAACTGGCCTGTAATGTTTACCAGACTAATTTTTAACTTTTTTTAATTCTTTACAAATTGATGTTCATACAAACCAAATTGAAACAGTAGATGATTCTGAAATGTAAACCTTATTTCTAATGTAGGCATTAAAATGCTCTTATAAACAGCCATTCTAGTCTTAATTAAATTTTAAAAAATCTCCATTATTTAAAAAATAATGAATGTACTAATGTAGTTTGATAGGATTACTTAAACTGAACACTACTATAAGCTCCAAATACTAGGAGCACTGCATACACTGCAAATGAATTAGCTGTTCTTAAATTAAGGAATATTACAGTCAGTAATGGTATGACATTCTTTTTTATGGCCATGACTTGGGTTATAATGTGACAGAAAAAAAATGTAATGTTTCCAAAGTGACAGTTTTTAGATTTGTGTTGCCTGAGGTAGTTCAGCTGAACAATAAACTATAATTTGATTGATGGAAAATTGAAGTGGTTCATCTAACTTGCCAGGCTGTCTAACTCAAGGCTTTGGTTTTGCATGTATGATGATGTATCACAGTTTTAGAGATAATGTTGTTTGTATTATACAGAAGATTTTTTTACACATAAAAATGAAGACTTCATTACCCAGTAAAGATCAAAATGTGCTATGGATTAGTAAGGAATAAGATTTGTTGAGAATGGATTCTCACATCAAAATATGCACTCTTTATGAAACCAGATTATAAATAACATATAGGACCAGAATGTCTTTATTTTTATGAGCAAATCAGCCCTTTCACTGGTTATGAAATTATTAACTTAAAGGAAGGGTGACATCTGCATTCAAGAGAAACAATCATAGGATGGTTGCTTTTCCTTTTTCCAGAATTAATTCTGTGAAATAACAAACTGGTCAGCAGAAACCTTTTAGAGCAACAAAATTTGTATAGATTTATTAATATATATTAAAGAAAAAAGACAAATAGAATAATAAATGCACATTGGAAATATTTATATAGAGTCTGAGCATGTTTTTTAATTATTGATTCAGTGTATGCAGAGTTTCAAATAAAATGGCTTTGTAATATTTTAGCATCTGTCAGTATCATTTTGCATTGTTCAAACCAGCCATTTTTCCCTTGAATATTTTGCATCAAGCAGAATGTTTGTTCTCTGCTCTTATGTCACCAAACTAGTAAGACCAACCATCTCTAGCTAAGGCACAGCATCTTGTTTCAGCTGCTAATGGAAGAAAGATTCGAGGAAAGGATCATTTAGCTGGGAGTATTATTATAATGTCTTGTTTTGATTCTTTCTTCCCTTTCACTTTCATTCGAAAGGAAAGGCCAGCTGTTGAGCCATTTTGAACAAGGGTCATTCTTACACTTTCTTTTCCTAAGTACATGAAATAGCTAATACCGGCTTTCCAAGTGAAACTGTAACACTTCAACTTGAATATTACATCCCTCTCTGCTATTTATTTCCCTGCCAAACACTAAACAAGGCTATGATCAAACAAAACTATGGTAATCTAGTCTTCTGCAAGATTTAATTGGCATACTACACTCCTCATTTTTTCTACAAATGTCCTGAATTACACATGGTCAAGAGCTGGAGTTTAATCAGCAGATAGAGCTTCTTATTATTGCACAGAAATGCAGGAGAATTGTATTTGATACTATCCTTGAAGTAAAAGAAGATTCTGTATGTAATGAGATTTCCAAAATTACTGTAGGGAATTGTCTACAGTGGAAGTGCTTTCTTCTTGGGTCATTACATTGCCATGAGTCTTAATTTTCCAGGCATTTTACTCCTTCTCACTGTGTGTCATGCTTATCACAGTTTAAATCTGGAAATACCATTGTCTTTTCCAAACTACTGCTTAAAACTAAAACATGTATTCAAGAAGATTTATCGAGGACATGCATCTACAGTAAGGTTAACTTTTCTCTATAAGAAAAAGAAAGTAAACCAAACAAAAACAAATAAAACCCAGACGAAATATTGAAGGATATCTATACCTATATTTTGTAAAGTAGCACAAATTCTAAGGATAAGCTGCAAGATGAAAACTGCTTTTATTTAAGCAATATAGAGAGAAATCATATTATGGAAAGAAAGTCATGATCACTTGGAAACATAGGATTGGAGAAAATATTGTGGGTCTGTAATCCCTTTCATGGGGTTATTGAGCTCTATCTGAAAACCGTTTAGGATATTTTTTTCTTCTAGTCTGTGTAGGAGGCCATGAAAGTCTTACTGCTTGGTATGGCAGTGAATTAGTAGTATCCTTCCAGTTTCCAGAAAAATGTGGTAACTGACAACTTATTTCCAGTTACTCATTTGGGAGTTATCAGTATCATGTTTGATCTGAAGTAGGTCTTCTTTCATCCTATGACTAATAATGGTTTATCAAGAGACATCTTTTTTTTTAAAACATCTAAGATATTAGTTGGTGGCCATGTGATCATGACTGTTTTGAAGTTATGAACTGTGTTTAGAAAGTGAGGGGTCAGATCCGGAAAAATATTCATAACAGTTACAGTTTGGTAGCGGCTACAGGAAGCCATCATTCAAGGATTAAATTAAACTAAAAGAAGAAAATGCAGAGGAAAACCAGCAGGGATGATCTATTTCTGAGAACATCAGAAAGGGTTAAGAGAGAGTGAAACTAAAAGGCAGCATTGGTCCAGGTAATAGCAGTGTGAAATTGGGGAAAGTTGGGAAAAAAGGGCTCAATTTGTTGGTCGCCAAAAATCTGAATATTCTTCTAGTTGGACCAGTGGAGGTATAAACAACCTGTTTTTAAGACACTCCACTTTTTTTTTATAACACTTTTTCACATTATACATAGAGGGTTTGGGTTGGCCATACATGCATTAATCCCCTTTCTGGAAAGTCCCTTTATCTGTGACGCAGATTACTGTTGTACATTAGTTTTCATCTTAAAAAGCTTCAGACCTCAGACCTCAATTAGTTAAGATCAGTTTAAATATATTCAATGTTTTCAACCCAAGTACTACTCAATTCCCATATCAAAACATATCCTTCCGAAATCCTTACCTACTGTCCTACTTTTGTGTGTTTCTTCTTTCATTTAAATTAAATCAACTTTTTAATTAACTCCGTGTTAATTAATTACTTCAAGTTATTTTCTCCAAAAGTACTTCTGGGGATACTTGATTAAGAAACACTACAGCTAAGCACAGAGTTCCTTTGGCTATTAGTTGCATTTGTTCTCCAATGTATACCCCAAGAATTAAAATTTCTCACTGTCAAAACTACTGAGAGTAGTGTTTCTCTCCATTAATTTTACAGATTCATATTCATAGACACATCCATATTCGATTCCCTGGGTGCAGAGATGACTTTCATAATTAACTACCATAATAGAATTTCAACAGCTTTCCAAAAAACTTACTTTGGATCTGGAAGATGTCTTTTAGTGCATGCCTATATGTTTTCTTCTCTTTTTTACTTCTTTATTCTTATTATTCTGCTATTTTTCCCCTTATTGTCTTTATTTCTGGATAAGCCCAGACATGTATTTCATAACCAATTTCTTCTCCAGGGAACTGATCAACCAAGCTCTCTTCTTCCCCTAAGAGGACTATTCTCTGCCTCTAGTTCAGGATTCTCTACTGTGTTGGTTCATAGCATCTAAGACTACTTCAAAAACCATTTTAAAAATCTGTTAAATTAGCAAGAATTAAAAAAAGAAAAAGGTCTATGGTAGTAATTCAACTGCCATGGTATCCCAGAATCTCACCAACATGCAGAAAAGCAGAAATAGGAACCTAGTAGTATCTAAAATTTTCAGATAAAGAAAACAAAGACAGATAGATAAAACTTTTATCCAAGCTCAAATTGGAATTTCATACAAAATTCTAGAAATATTTACTGTAGTTTTCTTGTCCCATGTGATAATATCTACCTGCAAAACAGTATAGAAATAATATGGGACTGTTCAAATGACAGCAGGAAAAGATTTTCAATGTGCAATGACTTGCCAAATTTTGTGACAGTTCACCCTTCACTTTTTCCTGGTAGTTATTGTCACAGCCATCTGTATGCTGATTAGCTTAAAACAGCAGAACAGAATATGCAACTGAGAATCTGATCCTTAATGTACACATTCGAATTCTTTGAGCTCTTTGAACATTAGAGAAGAGCAATCATTTGTGACTTCTTAATCGGTGTAAGTTGTCTGTATCATGGCATATATTACATGGCATATATTACAAAGATCGTTTCTGCTAAAGGTAGGTGCATAAAATGTCACATTTTTGCAAGTAGCCAGTATCTCATCAGTTTTGCATAGCACGTCATTAGCAGCATTACACATTGTGATAGTGTATTATGCCTAAATATGAAATGCCATTTTGGAGTTGAAAATATATTATTTTTAGGTTGTAAAGCAGTCTCTGTATCACACTGTGGGTACCTAAACCAAAATGATTCTGTGTTCTATCACAAAATTGCAAGGTGGCTGATGATCCAGAACAATCTTTTACCTATATTCATGTTATTGGCACATTGCAAAGAGTTTCTCATTTGTTTTGGGCCTATACCAAACATTCCAGTGGAATGAAGAACATAAGAGCCTTCCCAAAGAGCAGAATAGTTTATTGGCTTTGAGTGTAAAAATGCTAATGTGAAACATAAACAAAGATCTCTCACAGGGACAAGATACAAGTTTGGAAACCAAATTACAAGGCAGGACTCTCAGCCCAAGGGTAGAGCCATGGCCAGCAGGTCAAGAGAGGTGATTCTGCTGCTTTACTCTGCTCTCGTGAGAACATACCTTCAGTATTGTGTCCAGCTCTGCTTCTCTCAGCACAAGAAGGACATAGAACTGTTGGAGAGGAGGGCCATGAGGATGATCAGGCGGCTGGAGCACCCCTCCTGCAAGGACAGTCTGAGAAATTTGGGGCTGTTTAGCCAGGTGCAAAGAAGGCTTCACAAAGACCTTACAGTGGCCTACCAGTACCTGAAGGGGTCCTAAAGGAAAGATGAAGAGGACTCTTGGTCAGAGCACATAGCAACAGGACAAGGGGCAATGGTTTCAAACTAGAGCAAGGCTGCCCAGAGAGGTTGTGGATGCCCCCTCTCTGGAGGTGTTCAAGACCAGGCTGGACAAGGCACTGAGCAGCCTGATCTAGTGGGAGGTGTCCCTGCCTGTGCCAGGGGGGTTGGAACTCGATCTTTAAGGTCCCTTCCAACCCAAACTATTCTATGATTCTATGCCTTGATTAGACATTAGGAAGAAGTTCTTCACCATCACAGTGGAAATGGAACTGGAAAAGTTTGCCTAGGGAAGTGGTGGAGTCCATGCTTGATGAGTCTCTGAGCAATCTGTTCTAATATAGGATGTCCCTGCTCACTGAAGGGGAGCTGGACCAAATGGCCTTTGAATTTCCCTTCCAACTCTGTGATTCTATGAATCCAGACACTTAGTTGGTCTTTAAATTTCTCTTTTCTCAGTCATCTACTGCTAAGGCAATTATCCCAGGACAATCCCACCTGCAATCCCCCCTGCAGATGTTGTAAATGTCAGCACATTTATACCAGCATCTCCAGATGGGGGGAGTAGAGAGCTTGCCAAGTTACCTGGAGGCTTGGAGGAGTTTGGGGCCCCTATCTGCCTGGAAAAAGCATAAAGATGACTCTAATGAAGAGAGTCTAGGATGCACCAAAAATCTCTTTGCAAAAGCATATGATTTCTCTCCAGTTAATAGCTTGACTCCCTTGCAACATCCCAGTGGGCACATTCTTCCTTTTCTCAGGTTATCACAGGCTCCAGTATTCTACTCACTTGGAGTTCCAAGGTGAGCTCTTCCTTAGCCTGTCAGAAATCAAACCATTGAATGAAGACAGAGCACAGCCTGTGCCACTTTGGGTTACTGGTTTGTGTAGCATCTTTGAAGAACATTTAGAATTAAATAAGCATTTCTAGTCCATGTGCACTGATAGAATAGACAATGAAAATAAGTCACTCAGCTGATATGTTTTGCTGGGTAGAAAGTGTGCTGTGGGGATCTAGAAGGCTCATCAGTAACAGTCTGAAAGGAATGAGAACAGTGAGTAAAGTCCAGCTTGAGGAACGTTCCCTTCCTATGCACTTGACTTCTCAAATTCATTACTATTTCAGTGCTGTTCTGCTTAAACTTCTGGATCCTCCTCTGCTGCACAGCAAACAGATTCTCTGAAGTTTTGAGAGTTCTTGTGATTGGATGTGCAACGTGACTCAGCTTACTTCTTGAAGCAGGTCCCAAGGGAGGACATGCTCTTCTCCGTATTATCTCAGGTAAACAGTCAAGCTGCAGAACCAGCTGTCCTGATTTGAGATAAAGCTGAACCAACTTTCTGTTCAGTGAGAAAGACTCTTATTCTTGTTGCTGAGCAATCAGAGCCAGCAGACTGGTTTGTTTACACCATGAACAGGTCTGGTAAATTATATAGGATATTTCACTCCATCTGCCATGGATGTACAAAAGCTGAGGATCAAAGGTGTGAGTTTGACCAATTGTTTTTTTCTCTGAGGACTCCTCACTGCAGGCTCCCCTTTAATGGGCTGCTTCTTCTATGGTTCTCCTTCTGCAGAGACTCATGTCTAAGGAGGACCATGTCAGCTCATCTATCTTTGGATGCTAGTCAATGTGTCCAGTTTCTATTTATCATTGAGTGCAGTCTGGAACTTTCACAATGCCTGACAGAGACACTCCTTGGGAGCTTTTTATGGGTTTGTTTATATTTGTATCTATTTCATTATTTCCTTCTAAGCTCATAACTCTCTTTATTTCTCTTCTTCCTCTCCTTAGAGAAAGAGTTGGGACAGACCATCTTTTGCCTTGTCATTGGCCAACCTTGCTCAAACTATGACACTGGCTTGAGTCAAGTGCCAGTACCTTATTGCCAAATGGTGACAGCAGAATCTTCTTCTGGGGGCAGGTTGTCTGTAGCTGTGTGTTTAGTGTTATCTTGACCTGCTTAGCAGCTGTCTCAGCTGAACTGCAGTCTTGCAACAAAAAAACAGCTCATAGCTGTGAATGATTAAGCCCTGTCTTCCTTCATGTCCTCTAGTTTTATCTGGTACTGGACACTGACGGTCTAAAACTATGCTGCATCAAAAACACAGTAGTTTAAGATCATCAGATCTATCACTGTTTGATTGTTCTGCTGAGGTACCGAAAGACCTGTGTAAACAAGTAAACAGCCAAGCTACAGAAGCAGCTGTTGTGATCTGGGGTAAAGGCTCTGCATGTTGCATGCTGTTAAAAGAAGTTTCCATCAGGCTAAAATTACTTTTGCATCTTGTGAATCCTTAACAACATTATTAATCATAGAATCATAGAATCATAGAATAGTTTGGGTTGGAAGATCATTGAGTTCCAACCCCCCTGCCATAGGAAGGGACACCTCCCACTAGATCAGGCTGCTCAGTGCCTTGTCCAGCCTAGTCTTGAACACCTCCACAGAGGGGGCATCCACAACCTC
>VZTY01031444.1:78922-95068 GCA_013400935.1 Turnix velox
CCGAGTAGAGTGGGACAATCACCTCCCTATCCCTGCTGACCACCCCTCGCCTGATGGAGCCCAGGATCCCATTTGCTTTCCGAGCTGCAAGAGCGCACTGCTGGCTTATGTCAAGTCTCTCTTCAGAAATCCTCTTCAGTAAGCCCTTCAACTCACACCTAAAAGCAAGTAAGTAACAATCTCTTAATGGTCATCTAAAATTTAAAAGATCTGAGAGAACAGTTAGGTTACATTCTTTTATAATGTTATTTTTATAATTGGGGTTATTTTCAATTTTTCCAACAGTAATATGAAAAGCACAATTCATTCTGAGAAACCTTACTATAGAAAAACAAATAGCTGGAAATGCAATCACAAAACTCCTATGTGACTCTATGAAGAGTCAAAAATTATTGAGATACTAGTTCCAGCTCATAAGATACAGCTATACAGTGCTCCCCTTTCACACAACTGTTAGACCTTTGCAATTGTACCTCTAAAGAGTCGAGCCTTACCCAAGGCTTTCCTACTGAGCTCTGCCCTGGTTAGTCTGGAGTACATCAACAACAAAACTTGCCACCACTGACCTCTGAAGTGGGGCAATCGTTCCCTCTATTGTACTATATTTTTGTTTTCCCTACTAAATCCATTATGAATTTTACCTTCATTTGACACTGTTACTACATAGTGAAGAAAATCCTGTCCTTGTTAGAGCTTGCTAGGTCTTAAAACTGTAGAGCCTGTGCTTCCACTTTCTTTCTGGAAGCTGTATGATATAGATAATATTGTTGACCTGTCTAATGCCGTTAAATTGTCCCTCCTAGTCTGTTTACAGTTTTCCTGCCAAGCTGGGATCAGAACTATGACCTTTTGCCCCACCTCATATGTCTAAGCCTTAACTTGTCAATCATATCAGATTTTCTGCTTTTGCTGCATTTCAGCAAGGTTATTATGATGCACTAAGGCCATAAACCCACTTATTCTCTTGTGAAAGTCCAGCACATATGGTACTACTGACTTGTCTCATTCTTCCAGAAGGATTTTCTGTTTGTCCCTTGCAAGATCATAGAATCATAGAATAGTTAGGGTTGGATGGGATCTTAAAGATCATTGAGTTCCAACCCCCCTGCCATAGGCAGGGACACCTCCCACTAGATCAGGCTGCTCAGTGCCATGTCCAGCCTGGTCTTGAACACCTCCAGAGATGGGGCATCCACAACCTCTCTGGGCAACCTGTTCCAATGCTTCACCACCCTCACTGTAAAGAATTTCTTTCTTATGTCTAGTCTAAATCTACCCCCTTCTAATTTACATCCCTTGTTTTTGGTCCTCCCATCCTATATCATATTAGAAAGTCCTTTCCCTGCCTTTCTGTAGGACCCCCTCAGGTACTGATAAGTTACTATAAGGTCCCCCCTGAGCCTTCTCTTCTCCAGGCTGAACAACCCCAATTCCTTCAGCCTGTCCTCGTAGGGCAGTTGCTCCAGCCCTTTGACCATCTTTGTGGCCCTCCTCTGGACCCTCTCATTCTTTTCCAGTTTGGAGACCAGGATGTCATGCGGGACAGTGTCAAATGCCTTGCACAAGTCCAGGTAGATGATGTCAGTTGCCCTTCCTTTGTCCACCGATGATGTTACTCCATCATAGAAGGCCACCAAATTGGTCAGGCATGATTTGCCCCTGGTGAAGCCATGTTGGTTGCCTCCAATCACCTCTGTGTCACCCTCCATGTGTTTTTGCAACACCTTTAGGAGGATCTGCTCCATGACTTTGCCAGGCACAGAGGTAAGAAGTTCTCTTGCCATTCGTCAAACAGGGGCATGTAAGGCATAAGTTCCATTGGTCTCTTCTGAGAACCCTTAACATGCAAGCAGAGATTGCTATAAATACTTGTCTTCATATCCCTACTTCTGGCTTTGTAGGTCTCAACATGACTTTGGCTATTCAAGTAAACCCTCACAAACCCCTTTCTATTTTCTTGTCTTCACATGGCTGCTAATGATATAGGAAGACCTAGAAACTTCAACAGTCCTCAAACAACTTCCAGAGAACTTTTTTTTTTTTGCACATTTCTTAACTTTCTTCTTATCTCAAAGAGCCATACCATCGGATGACTCTGGAATTCAGAATGTACAAAATATTTTCTTTTGAAATGCAGTAAAGAAGTTTCGACAAAACTTGTTGAAATAAATATTATCTGTGGTCAAAAATAGATTAAATGGAAAGCAGAAGAACAAGCAAATTAGTAAAGAAGCTGAATAAGCTTCTATGTGGTCACTTGTTTTGCCTCTAACTTTGGACAGTAGCAGAGGACTTTTTAAGACAATGAGATGTAAAATTAATAAACTTCTCTCCTATGAGGTTTCATTATACCCATTATCATAATAGTCCTTGAAGGAGGTGTCTTTTTATTTTAATCTCAGTCTCCTTTTTTCTCTTTATTTCTTCAATTAATTTTATCACAACTGAGGAAACAACCTTGCTTATGGCTATGAAAGTTTATTTTTTAGGAGGAAAGTTAATTGAAAGCTCAAAACTCTGCAGATAATCTCTGTAATAGGGACCATATAACTTTCTTAGGTATTGGAACTATTCACCTTTTGTTTCTTTTGTTTTATTCATTCAAACAAGTATTTTAAAATAAATAATTATTTCTTGGAGAAAAGACTAGAAAAATTTCTCAGAATAGGAATATTTCTACCATATCTCACAAGAATGTTTTACACTTCTGAAAACATCCTATCCTTCAGTTATGTCTTGTATGGACTTGTGAGGGTCTCAGTTCTAAATACTACCTATATTTAACTTCATTTCTATTTTTTCCTTTCATATACAACAGATTTTATTTATCTTAAGAAGCACTGTTTCATACAGGTGCTTAGGAAGTGTCACATCAGTACTTTTAATCTTCTAATTATGTGTCTTAATTTCACATCTGGAAACTTTACTGTGTAAAAATTGAAAGACATGTTTGATCTGAAGAGAAAAGGGAAATATTCAGTCAGAAATAAGACCGACATGGCAACATTTGGATTGATGATTTTTTGTTGTTAATTTTAGAATACTTACTAACAAAGTAATTTAAGGTTTCTATGGTTTTTGATATTACTTTTTAATTTGACAACTGTGGCATGCATTTCCACAACAGATGCATTAATGTCATTTTTTTTTTTATATTACTTCACCTAGACAGGTGTTTCCTGTATATGTTTGACATGAGATTAAACATTGCTCCAGATGTTCTGTTTGTAGAAAAGCCAGTTAATTTTATTAGACCATTTAATCACAGATCAACAGTGTAATAGAAATGCGGACTATGTGAAGTGGATATTTAACAGAACTTCCTAATTTGGAAGAATCTATATATGGGAGTGAGGTACAGTTTTGTAAAGTGAATCAAATAAATGCAATGATGTAGAGTGCCCCATTTCCTGAATTTAGACCTTAAGTCTTATCCAAAAGAATTTTTACACATTTTTCATTGGAGGATATTGATAGCATATACCCTTCCTGATGAGTACCCACTTATATATTACCTCACTAACTTTAGGTAGAATTTAAAAACAGTGCTCCAGAAATTATGAGGGATCCCTTATCTTTGATCATGTGGAGTCTTGCACATTATTCACAAGTTGCATATGTTCACAAATAATTTCTTGTAATGCATACAGCAAGATCCTTTATGCTGAGCTTAAATATCATTATATACATAGTTATTCTTCCATCAACATTAGCCATAGATTTCCCATTAGTTATTACATCAGATTTATTTATCATTAATAAATTAGATTTCTGTGTTCTGTCATGAACAACCTTGGCCTCATGAAGCAGGTGAAGAGAAAACTTGAATGCAGCCCTGGTAATTCTGGGGTAAATGTGAAAATATTCATAATTTTTTACTTTGAAAAATTAGTTTATGTATGTGGACTAATAACAACTTAAACCCTTGTGATGATTGATGTTTTTTGTTGGCTCGTCACCTCATTGTGTAGAAGTTTGTTTTAATGAGTTTCTCTAATGAATATTTTATATTGATACTTGGATGAATGGCATATGGTAAATGCAAGGTAAATTACAGCTCTTTAAATAAATATTTTTCATAAATTATTTATTTTGTGATGCCTGTATTGGTTAGATGTCATGTCAGATGAAGACTGGAAATTATTTACTCTAATACTTATTTGATAGTTGAAAAAGTAAAAGACTTTTAAATATTAACAAGCTTCCAATACACTCGTATAATTTATGGGAAACTACCATGAATTGTGTAAGATAGTAATTTTGTGAGTACAGTTTTACTTGTATCATGCAAAATAGAATAATATCTTGAAATTTTATTTATTCATATGAAAAATATTGTGCTGTTCCCACTAAAACCTATTTTGATGAATTTCTAGCTTCCAAAGGATTATGTTTTCTTGTCAACTGTCATTATTTCTGTGATAAGTTTGTGATTATTTGTAATGGTACCAAAACCTTTAGTTAAAAATCAACATGAACATGGGTAGAGCATTAAGTGCACTCGATTTGTGTTAGAGTCCATGACTCTTAAAAATGAAGCTGAACATAGCTATTTAAGCGCTTAGTAATGACTCAGTTCTGCATATCCACTGAATTGCTCCCACTGTTACTACCCTTAGTGAAATTAGAAAGCTAAAGGCATGTAGCATTTCTTAGAACTAAACCATTTTTCCACTCAGATATACCAGTGCTTGCCATAAGGCAGCCACTGGAACACAATCACAAAATTGCAACAGTGCCTTGATACAGCAATCTTCAAATATGCCACATTAAGGGATTAATGCAGTCTATTTGTGTAAACCTGAAGACAACAAACCAAAAAATTGGAGATTTTAATTTCTCCTATTACATTTATTATTAGTACTTCTTGAATACTAAGAACTAATTTCATCACACATTTCATATGCTACCCAGAGTAAAGAAAGCATAGTCCTCAAGAATTGTAAATACATCACATCTGTTTTCAAAATATGTCCTTAATCTAGATTTATAATTCAGGGAATAATTCTAATGTGGAACTTTTTATTATATGTGTACATATGCAGTGGACTGCTTTGCACGCTGTTCAGGATAGTGGCTAAATGCATGATCAAGTTTTTAGCAAATAAAATATCTTAAAAGTCCTAATATATCACTGCTCCAACAGAAGTCTTAAAGGAATAGCATATGAGAATGGTACATAGTGGATATCAATTATACAAACCAAATGAAAGTGTGAAGGCACTTCATGGCATGTGGTAGCACTCTTACAACTGAACACTATGTTGGCTGTCCAGGTATACCCTCACAAACAATTCCCGATTATCTTATCCTCCCATTGCTGATAAAGATATAGGAAGTCCCCATACACTTCCAGGGTACTTTGAGGATACTCAAAATAAACCAAAAATTTGTGCTTTGTCAAGGTACTTTTTCATGTGGTAGCATTTTCATTAAGTTGAATGGCAAGACAGTGATTTTTTCAATTGAGTTGAATCTTAGTCTTGTGGCCAGTTCAAAACTTAATTGGTTAATTATGCCTTGCAATTTTCTTCATGAACACCTAGTGTTCATTTAGTATCATAGAACCATAGAATTGTCTTGGGCATAGGGAATCTTTTAGATGTTCCAATGTTTGATAACCCTTCCAGTGTAAAAACTTTTCCAAATATCCAATCTAACCCTCCTCTGGCATAATGTGAGGTTACTTCTTCTTGTCCTATTGTCAGTTACTTGCGAGAAGAGACGAAACCTCTATCCCTCGACAACCTCCTATCAGGTACTTGTAGAGAGAAATAAGGTTCTATCCTCCTTTTCTGCAGGCTGAACAATCCTGGCTCCCTCAGACATTCCTTATTAGACTTATTTTCCAGACCCCTCACCAAATTCTTTGACCTTCTCTGTACCCACTCCAGACCCTCAATGTCTTCCAGATAATTCTGTTACAACTGATGGGTTGAGTTAATTCAAGTAAACTTCCAAGCAACTATATTGAAGATAGTAGATGTACTTCCTCTTCCACGTCCGCTCTCTACTTCAAATTGGGTTATAAATCATGTAGAAAAAGAAAAAAACCAGAAGAAAACATCTTTGTTTGGAGATATTTTTTAAACACCTTAATTTTCTTACAGCTATGGTGCTATGTGAATACATACTTTATTGCCTACTTGAGAGCTTTGCTGTGGTGCAGAATAAGAAATATTCAGAACATTTTCATCCAAATGCCTAGTAAACATTAAATCAGGGATAGGGAGTTAAGTCCATGTGAATCAACGTATTTTTTATTTTGCACATACATCAGCTCTGCAAAATAATCATTACAGATAGCAAGACATTTTTTCAGTACAACATTAAAATATTTTTTCAAAAACAGTCATTCACTGTGACTAAGACAATGAAAAAACTCTTAATATTTTTGGAATTTCTTTTACCTTGAATATTAAAGATAAAGACAATAATGCACATTATATTTCCCTCAACCTGAACATTTGCTCATACTTTAAAGTAAAATAAAATAAAAGTTGAAGATGATATCCAAAAGCTATAGATCATTTCTATGATGATATTGCTTTTAATATTTTCCTTATGGACTAGTCATAACAATGGTACACCTTATACTTTCAGGCTGTCAACATATTCAGGCAGCCATTCACATGGAAGTCACATATAAACCATGTTTCTGGTTTAATTTTTTTTTTTTTCACAACCGTATTTCCTTTTCTGAAGAATGCTGAACTGTGTCCATGTTCAATTCCTTTCAAAAATTACACCTCTTTTTGAAAAATTCTGCTTCAAAAATTAACTGCAGTTTTCTGTTATTACAGGCTGATTGCTGAAACCTTATTTCCTGCTCAGCCTTTAGAAACCTCAGTAATGTTAGTAGCTTTATCTTCTCGTAAATGTTATTCTATTTAAGTTTTTGATTTGTATTTTCTTAGATTCCACTAAGTAAAGAATCCTGTTCCAGTAAGTACAAAAATCTCACACGTGAATTTGTATGTATAAACTAGTGACGAGTGTGTGCTACAGATCCCCCTCTGTGCTGTATCCACAGGAAATATATGTCTGTTATAGCCACAGCTACAGGGGATTGGTTTGTTTTCTCCAGCTGTAGTAGCTCATGCTGTTAGCTCTGGAGGTGCCTGGTGTAATCTACAGTGAGTTATCCAAGATAGTATCTGTTGCACAAATGCACAGATACCCACACAAGTGAGCTCATTGCACACTTCTGTTGCATAATTCTGCAGCATAGGCTGAAGGATATAGTTGACTTTGGGTGAAAAAGCAATTTTGAAGAAAATAGCAGAAATAATTTTCTCCCTTATTTTCCCAGGTGGAATGCTTATGCAGGTGGAGATTCCCTCCTGACACTCATTCGGTAGTATCTCTGTTTCCTCGCTTTCGGCATCAACATTATGTCTGACCAGGAATAGCTTGACATCCCAGTATTTCTTAGCAGTGAACTCCATAGATAGTTTGCCATCAAGAGAAGGCTTTGTAGTAAAGCTGGTAGCTCAGCTGGAAACGATGCTGTCTCCAGAGCCAAGTGTGCTGCTGTTCAGACAGCTTTCCATGCTGATAGTTTGCCACCAGGGGCTCTTTCTATCTGTGAGGTCTAGACTGTCAGTTGTGTTGGGAAGCACTTTTCACCAGAGTCAGGAGATATTAGAGTGAGAGTGTAGACACTGTTAAGAGATATGATGGAACAAGAAAAGGGGTGAAAGTCTGAAATATGAAAGTGTTAGAAGTCAGGAAAAAGACCAGGATATAAGAGGCAGGGAGTTTCAGAAGGAATTTGGAACTGGCATGCATCTACCACATTGTTATCTATGATTAATGATGCTCTTTTGCTCTGGGGACTGGAATAGGTCACACAACATGGTGAGAGGCCTTGCAGCACACCACATCCTGCACCTAATCGTTATGCATATGCCTATGGGAAATAGGTGTTAATGCTGATGAACTCAGAACAAAGATATTGCATCGTGGTGAGAATTGCATGCTACTGATGACTTAGCAAGTGTGCTTTCACCCACCAGGGGTGAGACAGTGCTCTTTGTAGAGCCTGCTCTGTGCAGATGCTTCATGGAGTTACCAGCTAACAGAAGAACCAAGGCACATTGCAAAGGAGATACTCATAACTGACTGATACATACATTCTCCATGTTTTATATTAGTATATGTATGTGAGTTTGGTTTTATGATTAATCTAGACAGATCAAAACCTAGTATTTTGTGTTGAAACTGAACAGATTAAAGCTTGGATCAGTCAGAAAACACTCTGATGTATGTTCACATCCTTAGGCACAGTGCTCTGTGCTGTGAAATGCTTTAACCCTTTCACCTATTTTCTGTAATTCAGGAATTCACTCTGCAAAGGTAGAATTACTTTGTTTTAAAAGGCATGATATGCAAGTATGACGTACTGTTTGTTTAGAAGTTGCAGAAAAAATAATATAATTTCTTATGTTTACAATCACTAGGAGTGTCTGTGTATGGCAATCTGTAGACATTTTAGTCCAGATTTCAAAGACCAACACAGCAAACTTCGAGGCGAGAAAAAGAATCAGGCCTGCTTACCAAAACAGTGGGAAAAATTGATCAACAGAATTAGGAAAAGGCTCCAAACATCAATTACAGGAGATACAGTATAAAAACTACATATTCAAAAGAAAAAAAAACTAAAAAACTATTCCTATTTATAAGAGTGGAAAATGGAACGAAAGGTGCAAATCAGCATATTGAACGTTATGCACATAAAAGGTAGACAATGCCACTACTTGTACAGCCCCAGATTGTAATTTTTGCATTTTTTATTTTCTTCCCTGAGGGAATTTAATAAAACACCACACCCAACAACTTTTTCTGCTGTCTGTAGTACAGAAAGAATAGTATTACATACTGACAAATGTCTTATTACTCACTGAAAATGTTGCTTCCTCTGGATGTATTTATAAAATAAATATTTACCCATCTAATACAATAGGGAGCTTTGTGCCATCAGATTAGAAAGACATCTGAGTGTTAGATAATTGCACTCAGTGCTCTTAAATTATGCACTTTACTTTTAAAAGAAAGAAACTGTTTTTTAAAATGTATTTGAGTTCAGCAGTCACCTTTTTATGCCCTCGGACAGTATTTTAAGAACTCATTTGTTTGAGGGGTTTTTAATCTGGAGACACTGAAAAGTTACACCTGCTGTGATGTCGTCAATCACGCCAGGAGGAAAAATAGTGGCATGATTTGTTATCTGTTATTTCCCTTGCTGTGGTGACTGTCTCCCAGTGCCACGTCTGTCCTTAAGGCCATCACTTATACGGACCACTGTCTGTCAGAACCACAGCCAACTTTAAGGGCTGCCTTTGTTGGAGCAGACAAATGAGTATGACCTTTAACAATAAAATAGGCACCTACTGAGAGAGATGAAACAGCAACTGAAATTAAGAACACCATACGGCCATTTCAAACACTCAGGAAAAGTTAGGAGCTGAACTATAACTTAATTATAAGAGTAAATGTGGCTAGATGTTGTCAATAATGAAACAGACATGGTCAGAAATATTGATTAGCAATGAGGATGAAAACTTATTTCATCCAGGAATCATCCTGCATTTCATTAATTATGAATGGGATTGATGGGGTTCATAAAAATTGCGGAAGGGATTAAATTATAGCATTTAAAGCTGTATTTTTTTTTTTAAGTAGGTTGCAGATCTGTACAAATAATTTATGAATATTCTAGCGGAGCAAAGGAAAAAGATACGAACATGCTAAACCTTTGATTTACACTAATAGGTACTTCAAAAGATCTTCAGAAAAGAGCCTCTGCCTAGTTAGTGATAAGATGTAAGGTGGTCATTGATATTTTGTAGGGTTTCAAATCATAGTCTGAGAATTCCAGGCAATGCATTGTGAAGACCACAGCACAGTTTGTGATTTGAAAGGCTCTTGTAACCCAGCCTGGCAAGTGGTCAGTGGAGACTGTATTTTACAAGGCAACACAAATCAATCTTATTGAGCACTTTTCAAGTAATATAATATTCTGCCTTTGACAATAATGAAATTAGTCCATGGATTTTGCTTAAATATTGAAATGCCATTTGAATTTTTAATGAAATACAGTACTCTATAGATATGCAGATTTTTGTGGGTTTCATTAAAATATCATTGATTTTATGATCAGGTACTTGAATATCATCAAGTTAATAATAGTTTTTTCTGTTCTTCTTGTTTGTCTCCTTCAGATAGATCAAATCAAGCGGAGCACTGAGTGCCTTCTGCTTCTTCTGAAGTCAGTAAGAGTCGAGGACACTCAATAAAATGGAGGTGTTTAGTACCTCTAACTCATTTAAAATATTAATGTATTCATCACAATCCTTAAATGATCACTAAACCTTTCTCTTTTTTTATTTTATAAGACCAATATTGTTTATCTGAAGATTGTTATTTTTTCCTTGTTGCAATTCTTATCTGCCTTATTGTTTGATTTTAGTTCTTTAAGAAATGGTCTATTTATTATTACTTTTTTTAGGTGTATAATTTTTTTATTCCTAGAGATTTTGTTTCATCTCTTTTTCTCATGAAAAATAAAATCATCGTTTTTCAAGAAACGAAAATCTCCAGAGATCTGAGTTCCAGTCTGAGAATCTATTCAAGGTGAAATTTGCTTGGTTTTCTCACTGTAGCCCCCACTACAGAGATGCACATCATAAAAGGTAACAGAATTTTCTGTAATCAAAAGCTTTTGCCAGTCTTAAAGGCCCAACTTTTTAATAGGCCTGGAATCTCAACTGTAATCATACTCTAGAGTGGTTATCCGTTCAGCTTAGGGTTAAAAAGCTTTGACAAAGCACCATAGGGAAGCTTGGACTGCCCTTACCTACATTGTACCTAGCCTTGGGATAGATAAATACAGTCTCATTCTCTAACTGCCTCCAGGAACACTAAATTTTAAGAGAGGAAAACATGAATCCTGTATTTCAGGAGAGGTGGAACTAAGCCATTGTTCACTCCCCTTAAAAAGGATATTCAGTGGCCAGTTCAGATTGCCCTAGGGACACCTAAAGCTGCATTAAGTACTTGTGAAAGTGAAAATCCACTGGGAACCCAATTCCAGTGTTTAAACCTCAGCATGAGCAGTGGAGTTCCTAGCAGGGTTCACTTTTATATGTCTCTATAACTAGGTTCAAAACTTACTGTACGCACAGTACAACCCCTTAGAAAATCACTAACATGAAGAGAAAAAAAGTGAAGATTTATTTAACTACATTGTGACAAAGGAAGGAGAAAGAGCACCTATTCAAGAACTGGCAGATCCCTTTTACGAGATTATGTACCTTATGCTTGACTAAGTATATTTTTTACACTGACCTTTGTTTTAATTTTAGGAATTATAAAAAAATGTAGACCTGCTCCTGAGCTGTGTAATAAGTAGAGTTGATGAGAGAAAGCTGTTTCATTTCATAAGAACTGGAGATTTTCCAACATTTGCTTTTATTTCACCTTGGATACTCCAGGGGGGCTAAGGTTTTGAAACATAGTACATTCAAAATGACCAATGGATGAAAATTATCACCTTAACCAAAAATAATAAACAATACTTCTCATTCATAGGTTACTGAATCACTGAGTTCTGTGTGTTTGGAAATGACACTGGCAGCTTCAAGACCTGTTAATATTTCAATCATTATTTTGTGAATTAAAATAAATGTGGTGCTGAAGTTTCTGTTGTAAAATATATCATAGATATGGATCCATTTGCCTCATTTCTATGCCGTGAAGTCCATAATGGGAATTGCTGTTACTGAGATGGTAAAACAGAGCTGAACAGTTTCAAACATCATTTTATTATTTGATGCTGTGTCTTACCAGGTCACCATTTCAACCCAGTACAGAACCTATATTTAAACATTTTCCCCTCTAGGTTTTCTGGCAGTTTCATTCATGAAATTTCATTGAACCAACAGTTTTTTCTGCTGATGATATAATAATCTTATTCATTTGTAGACCTGGATTTCTTTACCCATGCTTAGACTTCAGTTCTGACCCTGTGGTTCTCAAATATAAATTGCCTTTGAAAAGCATTTCCTAATTCCAACCGGATCTTCTCCAATTGCTTTCTCCCTTCATGATTCTGAACAAAGGTTCCTCAGAGCCTGCAACTCATGCCTGTAATCTATCTCCATTCACTAGTTCCAGCCTTTCTCCTTTCTTTAGATTTTTTCCCCTGACTGTATATTTTCCAGACTGACCTTTAAAATAATATTTCTTACACCCCTACCCCTCTTTTCTCCCCAAAAAAAAGCCCAATTAAATATAAGCTTTTACTGGTCTTAAAATTCCTTTTCTGGATTACACCTTTCCTACCTGACTTTTATTGAGAAATGAGAGACTGACTTTCATGGTTCATCAGCCCATTATACTTGTTCTCATTGTTGGTATTTTACATCTTCTAGCATCTACTTTTCTGGCTATCCCTGCTGAGAGGTGGTTCCCCTAGCCATAAATATCTCTCATATATCTTCAAAAGTTCTCTTCCAACAATAGAAACAAAAACTATCCTGAGGTCAAAGTCTACTGTGTTGAAAAATTCTATTCCCCATCCCACTTTGTCTAAATCTTATCTACTGTGTATACCTTAGGACAAAGGGTAGGACATTGTTTTTCTCTGTGTTTACTAAGAACTCAGCACAATATTGTCCTGGCCTATGAACTGGGACACCACATGTTCTGCTAATGCAAATAATATATATTTAAGTGGAGCACATGCTTCTTGGGCACAGACCACATGTGAGGTAAATAGGATTACATCCTGCAGGTTAAAACTAGCCTACTATGGTAATACAAAAAATGTACACCAGCCACATGACCCAAGGGGATCTTCTTGACTGCCTCTTGATAACACAGGCTACAGAGCAGTTGTCTGTCCAAAGGAGAACTAAGCCGCTCTTGAATTTCACACCTTAAAACATCAATGCTACTGAGGCAGGAGAAATTTCCCGTTAAATGATTCACAGACTTAATCCCTTTGATATTCGATTGGCTGACCACAACTTAGCACAGCATGCTGCTGGAATACATCTTTAACTCTGACTCCCAGAAAGATCTCATTCCCACTGGAATTCTGGTGCAGAGACCAGGATTAAAACCAGATCTCACTGGGATAAGAGAAAAGTTCAAGAATGAGACCAGCAAGATATGGTTTATGAACTCCTGTCTCTGACACATTTTAGAAGTTCTTGTCAGTATTAGTCTTGGAAAAACTATTTAATTCCTGAATGTTTTAGTTCTTCATTGTTTTTCATTCTCTCTTCAATGACCCCTCACTGTCTGTCAGGCTGAAAGATATTCAAAGTAGGAGTATTAAAGCCCTGAATTCTTATCTGTCCAAAGATGAAGCTTTTATGATCTATCAAAATATATATGTCAGAGATATAACTGGGGCTAAGTAAAATAATTTTTCTTCTAAATATGGACACATATTAAGGGAAACAGAAATATATTTCACAGCAACAAAACAAACATGAAGGTAAAAACAAATTTTTTAAATGCCAATCAAATAGAAAACACTTCCCAAGAAGGAGAAAAAACACCATCTCTCACAAAAAAAAGGAGGATCATTAGAGTTACTGTGTAACTGTATGCACTTTTAACATGGCTACTGAAAAGGACAAGTTTTCCTTATGTATTTCTAAGGAAAATTACGTGAATCCTACAAAATCGAATTCCATGTAGAACTTCTGAGGTAATTCTCTGACTTTTCTTCCTTTTGTAACACTTCCATTTTGCCTGCTTCGGCTTTCAGTAAAATCATGGGGGTTTAGTGACCACTATTGTCTTGTTACAGAAACATCTATTATGGTCATATCCAGATACTTAAAGATCACCCCTGAAAACATGCCTGAACTTCCCTAATTTTCCTGTGGCCATGATCAAACAAACCTGACTCCTAAAAGCAGAAGCCAGACAAATTCACCACGTGATAAAAATGAGGAGACAAGACTTTAGGATGGTGTTCTGTTTCATGCTGGCTACACCCTTAAATCCCTGTCGGAGTCCTCACTTGCCACTGAAATCTCCCAGCCTCAAAATGTGAAGCCACACAGCCCAGTCCTTGATGCCTCTCAAGCTCAGAGACAAACTGTACAGTGCAGTCAATGCTGTGAAGGGAGCTTCCCATAACTGCAGTGATGAGCTGCTGAGATGTCTTCCCATCGCAGGGAAGCTGAGTATCGTGCCTGCTGTGTCCCAGTAGTAGTAGGGAGGAGCCCTTGTGCAATTGGGCTCTGGCTGCACACAGTATGTAGTAACTAGCTGTAAAGTCTTCTAGCAGAGGCAGAAACCCAAATACAAATGCATGTATTTTTTCCTCCAGTCTTGGTAAGCAGCAAGCTCCCGATTCTTAGTGGTAATTCTTGTCAGAGTTAGGTTGATGGTTGGACTAGTTGATCTTTATAGAATCACAGAATCACAGAGTTGGAAGAAACCTTCAAAGTTCATCTAATCCAACTCCCATGAAGTGAGTAGGGACATCCTATAATAGATCAAGTTCCTCAGAGCCTCATCAAGCCTGGCCCTGAATGCCTTCAGGGAGAGGGCTTTCACCGGATCCCTGGGCAACCTGTTCCAGTGCCTCACCACTCTCATGGTGCAGAACTTCTTTCTAGTGTCTAATCTAAACATGCTCTGCTCTAGTTTAAACCACTGCCACTTGCCCTGTCACTACATGCTCTGACAAACAGGCCCTCCACAGCTTTCTTTTAGGCCCCCTTCAGATACTGGGAGGCTGCTGTGAAGTTTCCATGGAGCCTTCTCTTGAATAGGTTGAATAGGCCCATTTCTCTCAGCCTGTCTACATAGGAGAGGTGCTCCAGCCCCTTTAGCATCTGTGTAGTCCTCCTCTAGACCCTCTCCAGCAGCTGAGGGCTCCAGAGCTGGATGGAGTACTTCAGCTGGGTTCTCATAAGAACAGAGTAGAGAGGCAAAATCACCTCTCTTTATCTGCTGGCCACCACAGCTCTTCTGATGCAGCCCAGAATACAGTTGGCCTTCTGGGCTGTGAGTGTTTGCTCATGTTTGCTCATGTCCAGCTTTTCATCTGTCAGTACCCCAAGTTCCTTTCCTCAGAGCTGCTTGTTATTGCATCTCCCCCCAGTCTGTATTTGTAATGAGAGTTGGCCCTATTCAAGTGCAGCAGCTTGCACTTGTCCTTGTTGAACTTCATAAGGTTTGCATGGGTCCACCTCTCTAGTCTGTCCAGGTCCTTCTGGATGATATTACATCCCTTCAGCAGGTCAACAGCACCACTCAGTCAATGTCATTCACAGTCTTGCTGAGGGTGCACTCAACTCCACTATCTGTATCATCTATGAAGATATGAAACAGCACCGGTCCCATCACAGATCCCTGAGGGACAATACTTATTCCTCGCTTCCATCTGGGCATTGAGCCATTGACAGGTATTGTCAAGCTAGCAATTCTGTGATGATACTATGAATTCTGTTCTCCCAGTGCAAAAGATGAGCATTCAAAGCTGGGGTAGTTAGTTGTTGCTTTTCTATTGAGACCAGGGTTCCATGATAGTGCAAAGTGCTTATCCTAGCACTACTAGTTGCTGCCCATGAGCTCATATTGATGCTGGGTTGGGGTTTTTTTCCTTCTCCCTTCCACTTCCTCAGTGGGCTTCAGTAACCTGTATAATTAATCACTTTCTCTGCAGCGTGACAAGCAATGAATGGATTCACAAAGGGCTTTCTTTAATACCATTTCTGTCAGAGATACCACAAATTTTGCCATCACTGCAGAATATTCCTGCAGTCCCACCATATGGTATCTTATACCCCATATTATTTTGAACATTAATATTGAGACAGCAGAGCAGTTTTTGTCATTCTTCATCTAAAGGCACCAAAGATAATTATTAAAATATATCTGTGTGAAGATAAGATCTTTCATTGCTCAATTCAATGATGGGCTATATAAACTGACTTAAAAAGCTTCCCATAAATATTACACTGTTTTCCCTTTGTGTATAGATAAAAGTACTTTTCAAGCCATATTGATTTTAGATAGTTAAAGAAGGCAAAGATAAAGGGACAGTATCACACAGTCATTGGCAGAGTTGGAAATTGAAATCTGGCTCTGTTTTATGCTCATTTGAGTCGACCA
>VZTY01031444.1:95145-172884 GCA_013400935.1 Turnix velox
AACTCCCATGAAGTGAGTAGGGACATCCTATAATAGATCAAGTTCCTCAGAGCCTCATCAAGCCTGGCCCTGAATGCCTTCAGGGAGAGGGCTTTCACCGGATCCCTGGGCAACCTGTTCCAGTGCCTCACCACTCTCATGGTGCAGAACTTCTTTCTAGTGTCTAATCTAAACATGCTCTGCTCTAGTTTAAACCACTGCCACTTGCCCTGTCACTACATGCTCTGACAAACAGGCCCTCCACAGCTTTCTTTTAGGCCCCCTTCAGATACTGGGAGGCTGCTGTGAAGTTTCCATGGAGCCTTCTCTTGAATAGGTTGAATAGGCCCATTTCTCTCAGCCTGTCTACATAGGAGAGGTGCTCCAGCCCCTTTAGCATCTGTGTAGTCCTCCTCTAGACCCTCTCCAGCAGCTGAGGGCTCCAGAGCTGGATGGAGTACTTCAGCTGGGTTCTCATAAGAACAGAGTAGAGAGGCAAAATCACCTCTCTTTATCTGCTGGCCACCACAGCTCTTCTGATGCAGCCCAGAATACAGTTGGCCTTCTGGGCTGTGAGTGTTTGCTCATGTTTGCTCATGTCCAGCTTTTCATCTGTCAGTACCCCAAGTTCCTTTCCTCAGAGCTGCTTGTTATTGTATCTCCCCCCAGTCTGTATTTGTAATGAGAGTTGGCCCTATTCAAGTGCAGCAGCTTGCACTTGTCCTTGTTGAACTTCATAAGGTTTGCATGGGTCCACCTCTCTAGTCTGTCCAGGTCCTTCTGGATGATATTACATCCCTTCAGCAGGTCAACAGCACCACTCAGTCAATGTCATTCACAGTCTTGCTGAGGGTGCACTCAACTCCACTATCTGTATCATCTATGAAGATATGAAACAGCACCGGTCCCATCACAGATCCCTGAGGGACAATACTTATTCCTCGCTTCCATCTGGGCATTGAGCCATTGACAGGTATTGTCAAGCTAGCAATTCTGTGATGATACTATGAATTCTGTTCTCCCAGTGCAAAAGATGAGCATTCAAAGCTGGGGTAGTTAGTTGTTGCTTTTCTATTGAGACCAGGGTTCCATGATAGTGCAAAGTGCTTATCCTAGCACTACTAGTTGCTGCCCATGAGCTCATATTGATGCTGGGTTGGGGTTTTTTTCCTTCTCCCTTCCACTTCCTCAGTGGGCTTCAGTAACCTGTATAATTAATCACTTTCTCTGCAGCGTGACAAGCAATGAATGGATTCACAAAGGGCTTTCTTTAATACCATTTCTGTCAGAGATACCACAAATTTTGCCATCACTGCAGAATATTCCTGCAGTCCCACCATATGGTATCTTATACCCCATATTATTTTGAACATTAATATTGAGACAGCAGAGCAGTTTTTGTCATTCTTCATCTAAAGGCACCAAAGATAATTATTAAAATATATCTGTGTGAAGATAAGATCTTTCATTGCTCAATTCAATGATGGGCTATATAAACTGACTTAAAAAGCTTCCCATAAATATTACACTGTTTTCCCTTTGTGTATAGATAAAAGTACTTTTCAAGCCATATTGATTTTAGATAGTTAAAGAAGGCAAAGATAAAGGGACAGTATCACACAGTCATTGGCAGAGTTGGAAATTGAAATCTGGCTCTGTTTTATGCTCATTTGAGTCGACCAGAGTTGTATTGATCATTGCAATCCAAAGGTAGTATTAACCAATTTTACGCTTTGTCTGAGAAAAGGGCCTCTGTGGTACTGCTGAGCAAGGAGAAAAGCCAAGGGAGATAGGCAACTGAATTGGCACATCCTCTCCAGGTATTGTCTGAGCTTCTTTTGCCAAATATGAAAAAATATAAAGGAAAACCTGCTACATTTCGTAATAAGCCCAGCATATTCATATTAGCTTCTTCCATTATGTGACTAGTTCAGCCACGTTAATCAAGCACATCCTCCTCAAATAATGTGAACTAAATCATGAAGACATACACCATAATTTGTAATGCCTGAAGATGTAGACAAAGATACTCTGAGACCCTACAGAAAAAATCCTTCTTACACAAGGCAAGAAATGCTTCTATGTCTGGATGTACTGGTCAAATACAGTTGCAGTCTTAAATGATATTGCTGACATTTCACCTAAGACTGTTAGATATATTTTAGGAATACTGGTCTAATTCTCTGAATTCTCTGATCCGAGAGACATCTTAAATAATAAAGAAATCATATACACAGACATAAAATGTTTTTCATATTTTTGTTCCTTTAGAAAAAATAACAGGCTCTGACATAGATTCTATGGACCTCAGAGTTCTGGGTGCCAGAGACATTTACCTTATCATGTCTTGAAGTCATCACCCGTAGAACAGCTTTCCTCCATGGAAAAAGCAAAGCATGGAAGTCTGGATTGGAAAAGGTGGACTCCACTGCTACTTTTGTTTATATTGTATCACCAGGTTCTTACATGGGATTTTGGTAGCTAAGGAATAATGAGCCTAGAAAACGCACTATTCCTAATCATACAAATCATATATATGTGACTACTGTCGTGTTACTCATTGTGGCTTGGATCAGAATGGTGGAAAATGGCCAAAGCTGTCAAACAAAGGATGTCAGCTGCAGAAGTGAACTGGTTGAATGGAATAGAAATCAAAGTAAAATAACAAAGATAAGAACAAGAAGCAACAGAAAGTTTAGAAATGAAATTATGGTAATTACTTCAAATGTCCAGAAGTGTCTGGGTAAGATGTCATGTATGATGATGCCTCCTAGGACAAAAAAGATAAAACACAAACAGGAATGCTCTGGGTGGACATCATCATGAGAGACATATCTTAAAAGCAGGCATAAATAAATAAAGTAATTAATCTGGTTAAGTGAGAAAAAGCAGTGGAAAGGTATCATTTGAATCATATTTTTAATGCCTATCTGATAGAGAAAAACTAAAAACAATGTGAAAACATAAGAATGTACAAGTGTTCTTTTGTGCATAACCAAGACAGTGGCATCAATGATAGCAACAAATGTAGCCTATATGTGTCATTCACGGACTAGTATCAACTATATCTAATGTAAAATGCACCAGCTGACACAGTGTTGTAGATTTTTTTTCTTCATATTTTCTATTAGCTTGATCTGAACAGTGGAATTATAATTTGTCAGTAGTCTACATCTCTTGAATTACATCATGCTTTTTTATTTACATCTTGATTGGATTTGTGCATGTTTTACAGGAGAGTTTACTTGCTATCTTTAATATACATTCTATTCTGCCTCCAAGAACAGTAGGCTGGTAGTAGCTGCCTGCAAATATGCAACCTACTAGAATAACAAAGAAACAGTATTCTTGTAAAGATGCACTCATTTATGCTTCTGGTATTCCCAAGAGGAATACTGTTTTCAGAGTATACTTCCATTCTTTCCAGAAGACAAGTATTCTTTCCAGAAAACAGGTATTCTTCCTAGGCCAGGGAAGATACTTCCCACTACTAAACTGTAGCATAGCAAAAGAGCCAGCAGCATATCTCTCCTTGTCTGTGGGATAGACTGATGCAGTACTGACAATTATAAAGTACATGTTCTATTTGGATTAAGATTTTAAAAGAGGAATATAGTATCATCTTTCACTTGGTAGGTCAAAAAAAGCAGTATGTAAGTATGTTTAACCTCTACATTATGTGTCCCTATTCTAAATACAAACTCGCACAGCTATATCAGCTAAATCAAAAATCTGCATTTCATAACACAAGACTTGGAAAATGTGTTACTACTCACCTGGAAAGACAAGTTTATGTACAATACTTCAAAAACTGTTTGACAACAGGAAGTCGGCTTTGACGTATATTTGACATCCTAAAACCTCAAACTAGTAAAGCTTAGAGGTCAAGCAAAGGTAAAATCAGAATAAACTCCTTGAGATTTTTATTGTGTATGATAGGACCACAAATAAACTAAAGTCCACCACCTTCTAACATGTCTGAACTTGACTGAAAGTTAAAGAGTAGGTTTGTCTGTTGATTTTCACATGTAAGCTAAATGGTAAAATAATCTTGACTCATTAAAGATGTCAGTGTTGTAGATGATTTAGATATCTTTGTCATTTGAAAATAACATATAGATAATTTACTCAAATTATTCTTAAGTAATTTGCAGTATTGCAAAGCATCAGATTTTTCACCCTCATAATTACCCAGAATGTTTCAGCATTAATCACAGTTTCATAGTTTCATAGTCATCTAGGTTGGAAGGGACCTTTCAGATCATCAAGTCCTACCATCAGCCCCACTCTGACAAGCCTCATACCTGGACAGTATTCAACAGTGGAAAGAAATGCTAGTCTGTTCATTAAGTCTGCATGAAGAGGAATATTTCCTTTTACACTTGTAAGTTTTAAAGTGGATTGCTTGTGGAGATTTTGCCAGTAAGTGCACAAAACCAAAATAGTTTAAATTAGAATATATTATTCAAAATTGAAAATTATTTTGCAAATAATAGGTCAATTGTAAAACATCTAGAATCCCTTATGAAATAGTGTTTGCGCATGTGTAGTATAAATATTACCTATCTAGTCTGTGAGGAGACCAAGATTTTATTTCTAATTGGTTTTTTTATTGCTATCAAATAAAAAAGCTCCATTCATAAAAAATTATTAGGGCAGTTTCACCAGTAATCCTGCAATCTACGATTGCACCTTTTCCTAGGTAAAGTTGCCTTCTCTTTTCTAACTGAGAAAAAATTAATCATTCCCCAGATTCGGGAGAATTGTTTTAGCAATGCTTCTTGATGTGTTTGGCTTCTAAAAGAATACAAGAGAGTCAGCCAATAATAAAAAATTGCTTAAAATGCATAAGATAATGAAACAGTAGTTCTCATCCCAAATACCAGTTTCTGTATAGGAAAAAAATGTATGTTCAGACACACATTCATGTGCAATTTACAGCTTTCAAAGGATAAGAATAGGCTTCCTTATCCTAAGGCTTTAGGGCAGCTTATTCGTCAAAAGTGGAAGGTCTGTGGTATCCCAAATATGAACATCATACTGAGACCAAGTGAACTTGCTCAACAAGAACCATGGAATCCCAAACAGGATATGATGTTTGTGCAACATTTTCTTTGTGTCTGGAATATCTGTAATTTCTGCATGTGGAATTTAAAGATTTATGCAACAACAGTGAAGGGAATTGGATGGGTGGGGTGGACAAGGTCCCTCTGACGTCCTCAGTCTAGATAATGCTTTCTGCTCTACTTAAAGGCAGTTCTTGTCATGCTCTCCATGAGATGGTATTTTTCAATGGTATGTCACAATTACAGCCAAGATTTCTGAAGCTCAGCTTCAAAATCAGAGTTCTATTATCTTATATGCAGATGCTTCATAGTGTCTTCAGATTTTTGCTTGTGCATTTGTATCACAAACATAATATGAACAGTTGCTGGATTGCAAAAACAATAAAATGTAAATTAATTACTCATGGATCTACAATTCCTGAAGGTCTATCTGTAGACTTTGGCTAGAAAAGGAGGGAAAGGGGGAGGCAAGTTGAGTGAATCCTCCTTTGGGATCTTAAAAAACCAATTTGCATTTCCAGGAAGATACATTATGAGAGAGTTTGGCTTAGGAAGCAGTTAGGTGAAACCAAAACCAGTGGAATTTGTGTCTGCTTCTGTCAGTGCTTGAGTTATTTGTAACTCTGGAAATCTAGAAATGAAACTTTACTGCAACTAATTAAATCAAACTGTGTTTACAGAGCTGTGTCCAAAGCTGTTGTCCTATTCTTGAATTCTGTGTAATCTCTCCTAGGAATGACTCTCTGTTAAGTTAGCATTTTGCTAAGGAACACTCAGTGGGAGTTTTAATATTACCCTCTGTATACAAAAGGGAGTACTTGGTGAGGAACCCGGCATTGGGTCTGAATCATTTAATAGCTCTGCAGGAATGGTTTTGTTTGCCCCCAAAAGAGTCACATCAAGGAGTGTCTACAAAAGGAAGAATCTATTTATCTGAAAGGTAAACAATGAAAATGGCTTTATTTGGTAAAAATGAAAAACTTCAAGACTGCTTGTCTCATGCATTTCAACTGCAGAGAATCATAAGGTAGTGTCTGAGACCAGAGTTTAGAGAAAAGTTGACTGGATATTGACAGACATCACAAAAAATGGGTTAAAAGCCTGATGTTTAGAAGATATATATTGTTCTTAGAACAAACATTATTGTAGAATGATACAAACTACACTAGGGAAATCAGCTAAAAGGCAATTGCTCTGTGAATATGTGGCAGCTTTGAAGAAGTTGGCAGGAGTGTATGTTGGCAGGGACAGTCAGAGATCAGGCATTGTGGGATAGGAATGTTTATGAAATTGTCATCTGTGAAAGCTTGCAGCCGGAGCAAAAACACCTGCACATACACAGGTACTTCAGCATTTGGAGGTTAGAAGAGAGTCATATAAACCTTTGTTGTAACAGTGGGGATTTTAGTTTTGAAGTGGTAAACAAAATACACAGCAATTTTGGAAGAAAGATCTTTCTTTTTTTATTTTAAGTATCCATCAGAAGAAAGTGCGACAACAGCTCTTGAATCAAATTGTAGATGGCAAAGACATATTTATACTTCAAAACAATGTTATGAGATACAAGGTTGCTGCAAAAATCTGCCTTCAACGGAGACAGTGATAAAGCTGTCAGTCTTCCTTCCTTTAGGTATAACCTTCCTGGGAAGACAAGCATGGAAAAACAAGCAAAGAGCACAGAACAGGGTTTAAAGTGAATAGACACTAGGGTGATGGGTAAGCAGACTGTTTGGTAGAACAAACATTATAAGGAAGAATGTTTTAATGTTAAAATTATTTTAAGTACTTGATTAAATAAATATGATTGTTTACCTTAATTTAAAACTAATATGTGACAGTTCACCTGCAAGAAGAAATGGTTTAGTCAAAATTCACAAAAAGTGCACATCCAGGAACTTATCTTGGTATTCCATATATGATAGATCTAAATTCTGAGGCATTTCTATTGAACCTTTATTGATGAGACAATAATGTGTAAGGAGAAATATGAACTGGTTAACTCAATATTGATAAGATTTGTCATCTGAACAGACAATTAAAACTCACAGTTAAAACCGATTTTGAAAGGATACAAAGTAACAGAACACACAAGGTGACACATTACATCAGAAATCAGTTGGGGTATTTGTTGATTATAAGTAGTGCCTGCTGCAAAGTTCTGATGGTATTACAGGTAGTTAGTTATCTGACACAAAATACCTGTTCATATCAGGAAGCCGCATCAAGAGCTCTATAGGAATTCCTCCATGGGAAAAATTATTTAATTAGAATGTAACATGGTTATTTGATAGTCATTCCATGCAAACAAATTTAAAGCTGTCTGATTTTATAAAGACAATAGAGGAAATATTTCATTGAAGATTTGACATCAGGCACCTGAATCTAAACCTTCTCATGCAAAAAGCAGGGAATTGGACTTGATGGTCCTCATGATCCCTTCCAACTTGAGATATTTTGTGGTTGTATGTTCTTTCCTGTTAAAGTTATTTTCTGACTTCAACATTTTCAAAATACAAATGCAGCAGTATTGTTGGCCACTGCAATCACCATTGTATTAAAGTAGACAATTTTCCTAAATCTACAATACCTGTTGGTAGAACTGGCATTCACATTTAACTGAAGAACTGTTAACAAGTCAAAATTTCTACAGGATATTCTGAAAGATATTCATGAAATTACAAACTGAGAGAAAAGAAAAAAATTATATTGAATTTCTTGTGTTTAAGATGCTACAAAGGCACAACACTAAACAGATAATATTCTATGATGGAAGGAAAAATGCAAAAGCCAAAGTTTTCAGTGAAATATTAATTGCACATAGAATTAAAAGTAGTAAGAATGTTTTAAAAAAATCTTACTGGTAGCAAGTATAGGTTCATTGCTAGCTTGGTTTAAACAAGCTAACAATGATGCATAAAGAAAGAAAGATTCAGCAGGTATTTCAGATATTTATTTCAAATAAAGCGGAGAGATGCATCTGTCCCATGTGATGCTGCAGTAATTGAAGCTTTGAAGCTTCACCCCCTGCAAACATTTTTTTTTTTGTTGAAATTAAATCCTTGAAAGAAAGCTGGCCATGATAGCTTATACTTGGGAACAACTGGCCAGAATCTTGCTAAGTCATAAATGTTAACCATAAACAAATGGAAAGCAGGGTGAATTCTAAGGGATTAGAAGACTGTAAATTATTTCCTGATATTTCAAAGGATACAGAAAAGTAACCAGAGAGTTACTAACAGGAAATAATGGTGTAAATTTTAAGTGAAAAATAGAATACTTGGTTTAAGCCATTACTCACAAGGAAGATAGAAATGTAATTATAAAAACAGGCAAAAATATAATCACTGTTTCTCAGCATTACTTTCTAGAAGACAGCAGTTGTCATCAAGTTGTATGGGTCTCTTTGTTTGAGTCCTATAATAGAATTAAAGACTTCAGCGATGAAAACATTCTCCAGGTAGCAAGGAATTCTTCCAGCAAAGTGACTTATTAGTAAAACATACTGTGGTTTAAAAACTTGAGCTCTACAGGGTTAGCAGGTCATACAAATTTGGCTTACAGACAGATCACAGAAATTATTTTTTATGTTGCATTATGATGAGAGGACTTTTTTGGTAAAGTCTTGAGTTCCAAGTCTTGATGTAGCATTTAGCCAGCCTCTTATCAAGAGTGTAGATGGCAATGTCACGTCTTTCCAGCCTGCAGATGATAGAAAGTCTGTCAGGGTTAAAATGATGAGGATGTCTCACTTTTACAATCTGATTTGAATGGCTTGTTAAAATAGGCATGGTTTTACACTTTAAGATGCAACACAATAAAACAAGAGAGAGTGAAAAAAAGTAGTAGACTGTTCAGAGGTCTGAGTAATACTGAACAGCATCAATTCAGTGTTGAAACATGATATTGAGTCAGTCAGAGATAACTGCTGATCCTGAGGTTTTTCTGCAGGATCTACTTCCACGGCACACACATCCCTTTGGTATGAAAAGTAAGCAAATATCAGGTAGCAGCGTGGAATTTATTTTCAGTCTCTGTGTACCAGAGAATAACCTTGAGTAGGAGATGTATCCACCCATACTTCCAGAATAGAAAACAGTAGAGAGAATGATGAAAAGAATATAAAAAAGGATTTGGGGAAAGAGAGTAAATAAGTATTAGGATACAACGATTATGATTCTTCATTTATTTATTTTGTAAAGTCAACAGTATGGAGCACTAATCTCATACAGAATAATTCCTATTCATGATGATAATTAAACACCAAAATGTTCAGTAATCTTGATACATCCTCTTAAGAAATATGTACACTTAAAACCTTTGAGTAAAGCTCAATGTCTCTGAGGCCCATTCTTCTCTGTGATGGGCCTTCATGGCACCAGATTCTGTGGTTACAGGTTAGGTGCTAGTAGACTTGTAACTCCAAAATGTGATGGTAATTTTAACTAAACATGTCCTTGACTTTGAACAAGTCACTGGTAGGAGGGCTTTCATTCTCCCTAAAGGCACAGTGAGACTGGTGCTTTCTTCCTGCTACATCTCCTCATTCTCCAATAGTCCCTTTCAGGAATTTCTGACATATCCAGCTAATCAAGCTTACAGTCAGAGCCCCCCTTGTAAATCCTAACTCATCAATCTCAATGCAGAATCCTCAGGCTTTCCAGGCCTATATTTCTCACGTAGCTTCTGGCTTCCCAAGTTCCATGCAATTCTACTTTATATATAACATTAGATCCCTAGGCTCAATGCAGGATTTCTTGTGTAACAGTTTGGATTACGGACTGCATAAATAATTCCTTTTGTGAGAGGGGTGTTTTCTGACAAAATTATATCCCTTCTCATTCTTATCCTGTTTCTCTGTTTCCCTACCTTGCAGTCTGCTTTCAGCTGGTGCCTCTGAAAATGGATACTCAGAGATCTTACAGCATTTCTACCTATGTTTCAAGAAAAGCACAAGTAGATAGATTAAAGTAAAATGTCTTGCTGTCTTCACTATACCAAGGAAAAGATCTAAATTGTTTTTCAGCCATCATGTACTCAGTGATTGAAGAGGGTTTTGGCTGTTCCACAGAACTGTTGCTGCAACCTGATCTAGTACAGGATGTTCCTGCTTCCTGCAGGGCTGTTGGGATAATCAACCTTGAAGATCCCTTCCAACTCTGTGATTCTATGACAATGCTAGTCAAAACTTAGGTCTTAATATTTGGGGTCTAGAGGGAGAATATTACTGTTTGGATCTTTTCTGATGGTAACATACGGGTAGATTTTACTGCCCTGTCTTGGATAAATGCACAGTTTTGATAGTGGTTGTGTAAGGGTGTGAAGTATATAATACATTCATATATGGATATTCTGTGCACTAAAAATTACTGATTCTTCAACTGGGAGGAAAAGACTATGTGAAGGTGAAAAAGACTGCAGTCTTCATTTCCTTTTCCTATCTACAAATCTGCATTTTTTTCTGACTTCACCTTCAAGAGGAGAGGCTGACAGGTAGCACTTCTTTGTAAATGAAAATTATAATAATTATACCTTTTGGAAAAGCACTTTTTTCCAAATAATTAAAAATCCACACAGAAAATATAGCATTTAATTTTATGAGAAAACAAGCTCAATTACTGCATTGGTTTTTTTGTATTTTTATTACATATTTTTGCTTTACATTTCGTCAGTACTCAGCTCTACCCTGACATTGTTTTTATTTCTGCTCCACTTTCAACTAAAATATGAAACATTTTGAAAGTGAATACGGAGGAAAAATAACATTTGTTATAGTAATATGTTTATCATTGTTTAGGATATCCTCTGTATCACTGTATCCATTCTGGGTGCTGCTACAATTAGTGCAATCATTCTGTAACGTGGTCTTTCATAGCAATGAACCTGGCCTTTATGTTGTCTGCCTCCTTTTTTCTATTGTATAAAACTTTTCACTATGGTCCTCACCATGGTTTCAAAAATTCTTTATTTTGTCACACAACCTTGAAATAAGAAGTTAATTTCTATCACAAACTTGACCTTTAATGCTGTTGAGCCTTATCTTTTCTCATACTTTTTATTTAACCTTTGAAGATACAAAAGGCATCTAAAAACCCATACAGAGCATTAAAACCTAAATATTTTCTAAGCAGCTATGATCTACTTGCCACATTAGAGTTGTAAATTAAGGTCTCATGTGTTGCAGAAACCAGCCTTCCATATCACAGTTTTCTCCCCTGAATGAGGCAAGAGTCAGTCAGTAAATATATGTGGTCAACCTCAGATTTGCCTCACTGGGAGTTCACATGTATTTTTAACTGCCTTCAATTGTTAATGTATTCCTCAAATGAGATGCATCACCTTGAAGAATGACTTTTTGCCCTCTGGGAATATGCCAAACAAGTATTTCATTCACTATGATAATCAGCTCTACCTCCAGCAACATATGAAACCCAAATTTAATAGGCACTAGTGATTAGGTTTTAAGACACAGAGTCATCACTGTCCACTGTAACAATAATAATAATAATATGGAGGGGAAACAACTAGGAGGAAAAAAAAGCATTATATTTGCTTTTAGAAATCATTAATAAAAGCAATGGAACTATGAACATTTAAGGGATGTGCTTAATAAATGCCATGTGTCTTGTCATTAGAGAAAAAAATGATAGCTGCATTTTTTAAATGAATTTAGAAATCTTCTTGAGCATAAATAAAAGCTAATGCATTACTTAGTTATTTAACACTGGAAGACAAAAAAAAAAAGGAGAGAAAAAAATAGGAGAGGGAACTGCCTAACAGAAAAGAAAAATAATGTGTAAGAGTAAAGGAGAAAACTGAGCTCCCTGTATGGTTTTCAGTGTTAAAATTACCTGACATCTTTTTGAACTTAAACTTTTATAGAAAGCAGAAAGGATGGTTATGAGACATTATGGAAAATAAAGAATCAGCCTTTAAATCAGCTGTTTAGGTTGTGGACAGTAAATGATACAGTGGTTCCACTTTCTTGGAACTGAGAAGCAGAAGAAAATGAAGAAAGATGCCAGTGACAGGGTGAGGATGATGGGAGCAGGGTAGCATTATGAATGATATGTTAAGTGATTGGCTCAGATGGAATCATGGGATTGCTGCCTCTTGCTGATGCTGATTTTCATCTATATTGTTTGCCTCTTTCTCAGAAAGGCCTAACATATGCAGAATGTGTGTGCATGCACATGAGCAATATAGACATATATTTATATGATACATCTTACATTCTTATATGTTCGGAAGTCACCTTATCCCCTATATGTCTTTACAACTGATACATTTAGCTAATCAGGCTAGCTTGCTACAACATATACCAGTAAAGCATGTTTTACATGAATTGATATTCTGTTTTCCATTTTAGGCTGAGTATAAAATTGTTTTTTCATTTGTCTACTGCAATGAAAGGGAAAATGTTTCAGGTTTTATTTGATTTTTTTTTTCTTCTAATTACTAATTCCAAGAGGTATCTTCTGATCTACTAAATGGAGTAAATATAAGAAATAGTATTTCTCCTTAATAAAGTGTTGTCTAATAGGAAGACCTGCTGAGGTCCTGTTACATTTTCTTTGATGTGCTTTAAGCTGCATACCATGCATTCTCTGCTTTCAAACTATCAGGCATTACCGGCTTCATTTAGTCTGCCTGCCTCTTTGTGTGGACAAACAGAAAGATAAAATGATGCTTAACACTGATGAGATATATCAGAAACACATGCATGCAATTAAACATAATACTAATTTTGAAGGGTTGTTTTACTAAGATTACCCTCAGCAGCATTTTTCGTGTCATAAACAATTCTTAACTCCAAGCTTCATCTCTGAACATTAACTCCTTAGTGCCTTGTTCATTGATTTTCAGTCTGGCCCTGTATTCTTTGAATATTCTTGCTTTGTTATTGAAACAAACTAAAATTTAGAGTGTGTATGGTGGGTCACATTTTAGTGTATAAAACAGCTTCTTAAACTATATTTCTATAAGATTCAGATATGAGTAAAAGGTCAAACATCCCTTATTTTCTAAAATATAATGCTATTCTTTGGCATGCAATTTAGGTAATGATTTAATTTGTTGTGAAAGCATCTACTATCCAAAGACATGTAAACAAAGGTGCGTAGGTATCTAAACACTAACAGGGCTATGGTGGGTTTCATCTGAATAATTTGTTAGAGATTATTCATTACATGAATACTTGTGATGGTCATGAAAATACTTAGGATATTGTTTCTCTGT
Source organism: Turnix velox (assembly GCA_013400935.1). Taxonomy (NCBI): domain Eukaryota; kingdom Metazoa; phylum Chordata; class Aves; order Charadriiformes; family Turnicidae; genus Turnix; species Turnix velox. The sequence goes on from VZTY01031444.1 coordinate 108,426, forward strand.
GGTAGGAAGAAAATATTCCAGATAACTGTTCAGATTGAAGTTTCTTTGCCTAAAACTTTGCTTTAGATCAGGTCAGTAGAATTTACGTAACTAATTTCTTGCTGCAATCCTGTCTTTTCACTAAACATATACCAATTGCTTGTGGGGAAAAATAATGAATTCCTTTTTTTTTCAGAGCAATAAATATTGATAATTAAACTAATGAAGTATTATTATTTTTTTCCAGGCTGGACATAGAAATGACCCAGGTGCTCATTATTAAAACTTTTTAATATATTTTTGCAGAAAGAGAAAATGAACATCAGTGAACCAATATAATTAGCATGCCTTATAAATAGATGATATAGTTATATACTTGTTAGTATTAGGAGATCCTACAAATTTCATTTACCAAGATACAGCCCAGCAGGCATTTTCTAGTGAAAAGGGCGCCTGTGAATCCCCAGTATACCACTCAGATCACCCCCTGAGGGGAAACGCAACTTGCATTCAAATCAAACGTTTTCCTATCAAATGCTCTACTAATGGCTTTCCTATGAGACCCAAGCCTGTCAGTCACCTACTACCTATTTAGACATGCTAAAACAGAATTCGTTGTTTATTTGTATTTCATTGAAGTGAGTCTGTTTTCTCATATTGAATTTGTATCCAAACCCCAGGTTGTCAATACTACTTAGTTAGATCCGCTGTTTGTTGTGTTTTTCTCTGCATGTGATCCAGGGGAAAAATAGTGTCACTCGTGCCAGCTTCAACCCTCCTATAAATCCTTAAGCAGTGTATTAATTAATTTTATAAAGTAAGTAGCATACACACTGAAGGCTCCAGGAAAAAGTTCTCACATTGAAAGCTGTTCTATCAGATTCAGCAATGCTTTTGCTATGCTAAGGTTTGGCTAAAATTAAGCCAGAAAAATGTCTAGTGTAAGGAAAAAAAGGAGGAGGGGGAGGGTGCCATTGTTTTTAATATTTCTCCTAGATTACACTAAATTTAATTGCCTCAGTTAAATAAAGCTTGACTTCTCAGCAGACACGTGACTGCTGTGATTTTGGTGCAAATTATTTAAATTAATTCTGTTAGCAACCTCTAAGTTAGTTTACTTGTGCAAAGCCTAAATCTGTGCATTAAACATTCCATAAAAACAAGAACTAAGTGTTATGTTTGATATGCACTTCAAAAGCCTAAAAGGCCAAAGAAAGCCCTTCCTTAATTATTGAAGAAGTGTCTGTAAAGGAAACATGAGCAAATAGCATTCATGCTTTCATCCCCAGTAACCTTTTATTGTCCTTTTCTTCAGATGGCCAAGTCAGTATATTTAATAAAGGGAGCAGCAACCATCAAAGAAGGCAGGGGTCTAATAAATGGTCCTGATTAAAGGCCCTGACAGGGTATGAACTTTGCATAAATTTTCCTATGGTGTCAGGCTAGGATCCTGATTGAAAACCCATTAACATAATCACACATTTAGAGGAAATGCTGTAATGTATCAAAAACATTTCCCTTAGTGTAATAATTTTAAGGACATTAAAATGCAAATTATAATAAGGAGCTGTGTTTTAGTGATGTTCTGAAAGCCTGATTATTCAAATATTTAGTATGAAATATGGAAGCTCCTTTAACTAATGCATCTACATGATTTCAAAGATTTAATCTATATTTGTACTTGAAAGACTTTTATACTACTACTGAATATTTCCTGTTAATTTTAGACTTGCAAAATCCAGCAAGAAATTTAGTTTAAATGATAGTGCTAAGTGCGAAGACCTTTTAGCCTGCTTTAAAAAAAAAAAAAAAAGGAAAAAAATCCCCAGTGCTGAAACCAGACACCAGCTATCCTCATTCATTAAGTACTGAATTGTTTTGGTATCATTTGGATTGTAAAAATAGTTTTCCGAATTCAAATCATCCTTTTCCCTCTTGCTATTAAAATATATGCTTAAAACAGATTGGCCATTGAATCAGAGCAGTGATATTCTTTAACACTAATTTTTAACAATAAAAAAAAAGCTATCCTCCCACACACAAATAGCCATAATTATGTAAAGAATGACTGCTTCAGACTGATGACTTTCAATATGCTTGAGTCTAGCATACTGGTATAAGAGGCCAGAAAGGTCAACAGTAATTCATAACTGCTATAAAATTGTATAGCATCCTAGGGCTTCTGGAGGATGCTGACATTATCGTGCTTCTTCTGCTGGTTTGTATATGTAAATTTGTGATAGGAAGTGCACTGCTTTGCTGTATCGCATGCAGAGCATCAATCAGGCAGTAGAATACATCAGAGTATTTTCATTATGCCTAGTTATTTACTGCATCAGAAGAAATTACCCTGGCAAGCCAAGCGGCCTTCTCTGGATAGCATGATATGACCAACCAGGTTTCAGCTCAGGAGTCTTGTAAACATTACAGGATTAATCTCACAATCACAATCATCAATCTTTCCTAGTCCTGCCTGGGTGCAACTGCGGAGATTGGTAACCAGGCAATGTAGATTTAAATTTAACCCTGAACATCAAGAGCTATATGTCAGAACTGTGCACGGTATTACAAACACCTATATTTTTACTCCAGCTTTAGTACAAAATGATGAAAACATAAAATTTTTGCACTTCAAATTCACGTCTAATTTTTCATTCCCATTTTTCATGTATTACAGGGAAACGAGAAATATTCTGAAAAAGATACATTTCATAATACCAGACTCTAATGCTAAAATGATGCACTGTGATGCCTAGATCTAATGTATGTATTAGAGACAACTGACACTGCAGTAAAATGTGGAGTAGTAATTCAGGTTCAGTACCAGACTTGGGCTCCTTGGCACCCAGCCATGAGAGGTTAGGGCACTGTAGGCATAATGTATTTAGCCTCTAACAAATGGAGCATTAAATACATCACACTGACTCATAGGTGGCACTGGCACCAGTTTCTGAAATGACTGCTTGCCTGCCCTCTTGCCAAAGGAGGAAAGAAAAGGATTCTGGCACAACTAACTGCTCTGTGGAAAAACAAGAAGCTGGGAAATGAGATCAGCCTTTATGAATGTTTCACCATTGTGTGTTCAGCTGGGGACAGTACATAACCTGGCCTATTGAGATGGTGCAAAAGATGGTATATTTCCTTTTTGTTTAAGGTGAACTCTGATCTTTATTTTTACTGCTGTCCAAAACACATTTTTGCATCCATCCTAAACATTTTTCTCCCTTTCTGTTTTTCTATTTATTTCTCTCACATTAGCTCTGTATCTTCCTGTCTTTGTTTCTCTTTCTCTCTCTCCCACCTATACAGCTGTTCTGTTTTATACAGTGCCTATAGAAATTGTTAAAAATCACAAGCTTATTTTTATGCTTTGCATAAAAGTTTTCTATGATATCATGCCTTTCTTTTTATTTAATCAGAGCTGCAAGCACTCTGCTGCTATATATGAATGCATTCCCTTTGTAATAGGTTCCTGTTTTTCAAGAGAACTGGCCTTTGCCTACTAAATAATCTTTGTATAATATGCAGTGATCATACTCATTTGGTCTTCAAGAAGTGATGAAAGCTGCAGCTGATGCTTAGCTTATGCACATATTTGAAACTACTGATTTTAGAGGTGTTTCCTGGTTTATGTCAATTGAAATTCTCCTTTTGTGTGCTTTCCTTAGAGATGAGCAGCACTTTCTCTATTATTTCTGTCCACAGTTCCCCTTCCCCAAATTTATTTTTTGTCTTTTTGATCATTTTAAAATAACTACTAACTTGATATACTTTTGTGACTACATCTAGTCACATACTGTTCTCTTCAGAGGCCCAGTTAAACACACAATACATAATTCTTCCAGTCTAGACAAGACAAATGAGCACCATTTCACAGTTGTTCACAGATCAGCTTGGTGCATGAAGGAGTGTGAGGGGTGGGAAACTTACCTTTTTTCAGATCACAAAGCCCTTTGGGACACAAAAAGTGCATTTACACAATGAACTAGCAATATAACTCCCATTTCTTTGTTCCTTGTTATCATGGAAAGATTAGGGATTTCTTTGACCACATGCTCATAGAAATTACTTGGGTGGGCACAGAGAGATGAAACAAGTGTAAAAACTGGCCTAGGCTAACATCTTTGTACAGGGTATGCCTGCTGCCACTTGAACAGAGAAAAATCTGCAATCTCTGGGCAGCCACCAGTAGTATCTGATGGGCCCAGCAGTGACATGGCAAACACAATCTCCTATTCTTCTACTAGTGCATTGTGAAGTGCCCAAGTCTCCTGACTAAGCAATGGGCAGCTACATACTTTAGTCACCTACCAGAGCCTGCACCTAATCAAATGATGATGTCTTCATGTTGTAAAGATTGTGTAAAGCAAGAACAGAATCTCTTCTAATCTTTCTAGAATTCCATTAAAAGAAATGGTTAATCTTATTTTTCAGTGCTAGAATATGATTTTTTGCGTTTTTTTTTACAAATTAACTGATGACATGGAAGGAGAAACTGACAGTAAACTACTACAGAAAAAAAGGCAAGCTGAAAATTAGCCTTCTGATAAGGGTGAATAAAAAGCATGACAAAAGGCAGGTTGCTAGGCTCTAAACTTGAAGGAAGCTTGCCCTGGAGAGTGTTGCGATACACATCAGCTTATTAATTTAGAGACCTCTTAGTGACAGACCAAATATCCACTCATAAATTTATAAAGACTAAAGGACTGAACAGAACTGCCCAATTCCAGATATTGCCCATATGTTTGGTGAAGTATGAAATATAAATTTTTAACCTCTTGTACTGGATACACTTTGGAAATTCTGAGCTGGCAATGTTTTATGGGCCTGGCAGGTTCTTTTAAGCCTCTAAATGACAATGCAATATCAGCCATCTTATAAGGCCCAGCGGTTCTAGCAGGGGCTATAGAGGCATTACCTCTGTATTCCCTCTGCCTGAGCATTTCTAGCAGCTGTTGCCCCCACAGAAAATTATCAATAGGTTATAGCTAGTGATGGGAGCCAAGAAGGATATCTTGTGCCCTGAGGAGGCTGGCATCCTACACTTAAGGAAGCACTCAAAAGCAGGAACGACATATAGGTAGTAAGGAGATACCATGACTAAATACTTTTCCATAATTCCTGTCTCCTATTCTCCACAATGGCATTTATAGTGTAAGAACCACTGGCACACTCAATGAAAGTTTATCAGATGTGGCTGCAGAAGTTCCTGTTCCACCTGTAAGCAGCAGAAATGTAAGATCGAACTTTTCAAAGACTTTTTGTCTACCAATGGCACTACCTGCATGATGTCCTGTTAGAAAGGATGTATGAGATCACATTAACCATACACAGTTATTACACTTTAAGCAAGGGTGTGAATTAACAAGACTGGACTCTTTTTTTATATGCTGTTTAGTTAATAAATTCTTTAAGAAAGTACTCAGTCTTTATTTCTATGTAAGCAAATATCTTTTTGTGTGGATATTCCTGGCATGTATTATTTTATTTTACCTACTCCACTTCATATTAAAGGGTGTGCAGTGTAGCCAAAGTGTTAAAAACTCACATTACTAGTTACTTACTAGTTTTTATAGAATCATAGCACCAAATGGTAGTAAAAGCTAAAGAAGTTCCTGAAAGACATTTCTTTATACATAAGCCTGAAACCAGTTATTCCCCCAGGCTGATACCAAACTCAGTGGATTTAACATAATGCTGTGGGAGCAGTGATTCTAAAACAGCAATCAAATGCAAGAAAAATCTTAAAAATGTGGAAGTGAATCTATCTTGCTTGCTTACACCTAATTAATAAAATGTGGAATCAGTATTCCTTTCAGCTATAGCATCCTGAACTCTCTAAAAGAGCTCCACAAAATTATATTCTCAGATTTGCTGCTCTGAACTTTTGCACCTCTTAGAAGTTTGCTTTTGTCTTATCCCTTGCATCAAATATGGTCCAACACTAACCTGCTCTCATATCCTCTGAGTAAATTTAGGATGCTCTAGGAATCTTACCTAGGCTGTTATATAGTACCTATCAATATAGTATGTATGAGCTCAGCATCTGGCAAGACTGGATTCTTTCTTTGTATGCCACTTAGGTTACAAGGGCTTATTGGAAAATACTCCGACTTCATCCTTGCCTTAATAGCCCAGTATACTGTTTGTTCCTCATAAATAAATTGTAATAGTATTTAATTTCCAAAAATGCTTATCTTTTTTTTCCTGTTCTCAGCTTTATAATACTTAACATGACAGTATTTGCATTTGGGGTTTGTCCAGCTGTAGGAAAAAACTAAGACCTTCAGCACTTTGTGCAGAGGCTATAACAGTGTATGTGTTCTGCTTCATATAAATCTGTTAGCAGACTTGGGGCTACTGCCAGCAAGTAGATGAAGCACCCCACCCCACTAACAACCACATTGGTGGTAATGACAGATTAACAAATGTTGTATGATGCCACTGGAGCCCTCATCCTTGAGTCTCTGTGTTTCTGAAATTCACATATAGAGTAGCATGGAGAAAGCCACATCCCCTAACGGGACAGAAAGTGCCTGCTAGTTTGTGCAGAGATTTCACCACAGCGTATTTTCAACAACCGCTTCAGACTAGTGACTGCTGCTTATGCACTGATTAATGTGTCCATGCTTAGTAGTTCTGACAGAGCTAACAAGCATACCATAGTGTTTTAATACAGAATTAATATTTCCCATTATCTTAATTTCAAAGTTCTTTACTTTTAACACAAGTAGTTCAAAGAAATATAAACTCAAATTGGGGGAACACTGAACCTGATGAAATATCAGTGATTTTGAATCTTGATGCATCATCCCTCTTTTCTAAATACTAGAACTTTGCTTCTGTGTTCTTGGAATATATACTAACTTGGAAAATTTAAAATACAATAAAATAATTTTGACTTATAGTAATAATTTATGTTGGCATTTAGACCTAGTAATAATTCTTTATTTTCATGTGCATTTTCTTCTGACACAAGATATTCCTCTTCATTTCTTCCAGACACATCAAATTCAGCTTCAACTTCTGCTCCATACATCCTTAGAACCAAGTAAAGTGTTGATCCTGTGCTCAGAATACATGCAACTTAACGCTGCAACAAAAAAATAATGTAAAAGCACCAAAATTAAAGTTATAATTTTTGTTGACTGCTGTTCTTCTCTCTTTTCCTCATTCTTCTTCCACCTATTTCCTCATTCACTTTAAAGAAAACATTTGATAAACCAGCTTTCAGTAGCTGAAAAAGGAGTTGATCATGTAGGTGTATTGATATCCAAGTAAATTATGTCTTATTTTCCCTGCAGCTGTATAAATTTTATCTTAATCTCAGATCATCTTTCTTCTCTTGCTCAGCATATCATATGAAGCCTCTCAGACTGTAAGATTTTGGGGCGGAAAACTTCATCCATACAGTTATATATCCATAAATTTCATGCTCAAAAGTAAATTATGGATGTCTATTGAAAATTTTTACCTATAACTGTACTTAAGTTTAAGAGGTTTTGGAGGCATATACATTTCTTTTTCATATTTTTTTCTCTTCCTGGTTTAATTCTCCTTCCTTTGTCCTTTACTCCTTGTCACTTCTCCCAAAGCACTATTATGGGAATATTTGCTTGTGAAAAGATTTTTTTTGTTACATCTTGACATATGTTAAATTTTTCTTCTAGAGTCAGGAACTAAATACAGGAAATGCTTTTGAGCATTTGAACATAGGTTCCATGCACTTTAGTATTTTCAATAAGCACAGTCATATTGGTGGATCTTGGATAGAAGCCAGTATCTAAAATGTTAAGTTCTTAAATATAAGGATCAGGAAGTTGATTTGTATCTAGATAATGAATGCAGAAATCCATTAGAGTGTGCAGATTTCCATTATGATCTCTTGGCAGGTTTTCCTGCTTAAGAGGTAGCCTGCTGAGTGTTGTACATGATGAAACTTCTGTGGAGCCTTTAGCACTAGTTAACAACATGGAGATAATAAAAGCACGAATCGCACTTTCCAGATCTTCCTTTGATAGGAATGGACAGTCTCCCGAGAAAGTGGAAGAGCAGCCATTTCTTTTCACAATTATCTCTGTAAGTCAGAATTAACAGTGGTTCTAATGTACCCTCAGGTTTGTTCTCCATTATCCGTGGAGATTAATGTGTGGGGATATTCTCTGTAGAAGGCACTGTCAATGTTACTGACTGCTCCTTTCAGTTTTGCATTAACTTATTTTAAAAATTTTAAGCATCCTGTTCAGATGTCAGTGGCCTTTTAGCTACTTGAACCCCTTCATCAATTTAAACTTTATTTTTGTATATTTTTATTCTTTCTTTTGGATTATAACATTCATTGATTGTAGAGGCTAAAATGGAGGCAGTGGAGCTAGTGAAGTTCCAGCAAAATTGTAGTGTTACTATTTATCTTCAGGCATCCAGTTGTCACTGAAAAGCAGGTCTGAGATAAATCCTTGTAGGGCTTCATATCGATAACCTCTTGATGGACATCTATCTCACAATTCACTGAGATCTACTTAAAAATACCTTGGATATTCCTTAACTAGATCACTGGAGGCCACCCATCACCACCATCCAAGCAGTCTGCATTATCTATTCCCATAGGTAGCCTGATGATGAGGAATCCAATATTTTGCTATGACATACCTTTGCACGACAAAATTTTCATTAATCAGTCAAGAAAAGGATTTTAGAGAGGATTCAGCAGCACTCTCAGGTGAGATCACTCCGGTCAAGTGTTTAGTGTCTTGAAAGATCTATTGCGCATTACAACAACTATGAGATTACTTTCTGTGAGCCAGCATTTATGTTTCCGGTCATTAAAGTAGCCAGTTGTACTCTGCTAGCTTTTACTAGCTATTAGGGTCAGTAATTTTCTTAATAAATCATAATAGCATATGTAAAGACACTTTTTGCATCTCTTAAATTTACAGCACATTATTGGCCATGGCTATGTAGACTCCAACATTTTACTGAGTATTTGAACTGGGTTTGTACATTTTTCAAGGAAGAGGTTAAGGAAGATATCTACATATATTTCTCCTAGACTGAGGGTGGATGACACTTATCAATTTTCAGAGGTTGGACAAAAATGCAAAGATACATATTTGTTTATGTTCATGCTTACAATCATATACTACCTGAAAGAAGAATCAATTTATTTGTAGCTTTTCCATTCTGGTGAAGGAAGGAAGTCTTGAACTGCTGAACTGTTTTCATTCCCCTTGATCCAGCTGCATTTAGAAACCAAAGACTGAACTGTCCGCAGGACTGAGGATGGTAACAGTGCTTCTGAGATTGTTTTACACTGCGGTTTCTTCACCCTGAGGAAAATTTTCATGAAAGACATGGCATGACTTATTTCTCTATATAAAGTATCACAAATCATTTGGAACAATGTCCAAAATCTCATCCTATAGAATTCATATGTATTTCTGTGAAGTGTGTAAATAGTGTGTGTGTGTTTGCATATTATGATTGAACTCAGACCTCGTTCTTCCTTTCTAGGCACAGCCACCAGAATCAGTATGGAAAGGTTAAGGAATGTGCTTCCTTGTGTCACTTCTATATATGGTTATTTGTATGAGTGTTTATTTAAATATGTACACACTACAAAACTGAACAATTTGCCATCAAGAATTTACTAACAGGAAAATACTATTTACTCTTTGAAGAGTACAAAGATCAACTGGACTGGGTGAACTTACTGTTCATTGTGGTTCTTTATACTGCTATCTTCCTTAAAAAAGATCTATTAATTTTTGGGTTACAAAACAACAAAGAAAATCTAAAAACTGTAGGGGTTTTACAAAAACCATATTCAAGAAGTAAGATTAAATTATTGGCTCTGGTTCTTCTCTGCCTCTGCTGTTGAATAAATACCATTTATTTGACTGAAGTACTATTTGGCATTATATGGTTACATTAATTAGGTCTGCAGCAAATTTAAATACACAATCTTATACATATATATGTATGTATATGGTTTAATCTTTGACACGGACTTTCTTCTTAGTTTTATCAACTCTTACATACAAAATGTCAGGTTTTTAATTGTTGAGATCATACGCTGCAAATAGTGGAGTGCTTTCAGTCTCTAATAGTTGAGGGTTTCTTTTATTTTATATTTGGACATGATAATTCCATTTCTGGAACTGTTACTTTGTTCTTTTCATTGCCACCCAGAATCTCTCTCCCACCAGGACCACTGTGGAGAGGCTAGGGCTTAGACATGCTTGTTGATGTTCCAAGCAGATATGAAAAGTACTAAAAAAATAATCAGAGGATCCACTTCAGCTTGGAGACCTGAGTAGCAGCCTCAGAGCAGTTTTGTTCAGGGTGGTGAGGGGTTTTTTTACTTAGGCTTTTTTTTACTATTTTATTTAAATCAAGATTTTAGTGTATTTCCTTTTTATCCCTCAGGGCTAAAATCTTGCCTTCATACAGCACTTAATACAGTGGGACCTTGATCCTGACCAGGACATCTTAGTGCTACCATTACACAAATAATAATAAAATGAAGCAGAACAAAACATGAGCCTTATGGGTTACTATTATGGGTTAGTTTTTAATGCTCCTATCTCTTCTTCATCAAAATTAAGCCAATTGAAAGATAACACTAAGCAGGGGACTTTTTTTTTTCAACTGATTGTACATTTTCATAGCACACACATCATGAAATAAGTGCCTGACTCATTTTCAAAAAGTAATAATAACACCGGATTCACTTGGTTTTACTAGGCAGGCTGCTATACATACAATGTTTGGTGGGATCCTTTTCTCCTAAACAGATAGTAATTTTTAAAGGGATTTAATGCTATGAGAAAGCACTTATTTTTTAGTTGTTATTATCATATTATTTTAACAATTGTAGTCTGTTAAACAAATCCACAAAAAATGCTTAATACCACAAAACCAGATTGAGCTAAGTTTATGAAATTTACAGATTACCTAAAATGCTAGGAGTTAATTGCAGTCTGCTTTCCCTGGCATGTCAGCTTGATTAAATTTGGAGTTCCAAGATGAATTGGCCCAAATTCATTAGTGTTCCCCGGGTGCATATGTTGGTCAAGGTCAAGTGAAGCACATTGACTGTAGTGTTAGTCAGGAGGGGGAAGGGTTTCTAAAGAAGGTGGACTCTTGAAAGGTCTGGGGTTGCAGCAAGAAACTTTGATACTTTTTAACTTAATAAATCTTGACAGCCTAATCATGGCTAAGCCTTTGCAGTGTTATTGGTACAGATGGCAAAGCTAGACATATTTAAAGAGATCTCAGCAGCTAGTGGCAGGAGAGCATTGAATCCAAATGCACTACTGGGCTCTCGGAGAAAGTGCAGGAAGGCAGGATAAAAAGCTACACAGAATTTCCATCTCTTGACATCTCCAACAGCCTTAGATACAAAATATGATAAGGCTCCTGCTGAGCTAATAAGCCCAACAAATGTCTGTGTCCGTGAAGTAGATGAAGTGGGATCAAGTAGTTGGGGGCTGCTGTATGAAAATAAGTCAGCACCCAGGGTATAATGGCACTGTAGAAAGCTACAAGGTCAGGCTGATGACAGAAAGGCTGGATAAGTAGAGACCCCATCAGTAAAACAGGTTTGCCTGTTGGATCTGAGCCACATAACTATTAAAAAAAAAAAAAAAAGGTCTCTATGTTTTAGAACAAATTTAGTTTAGTAAATAATAGGGCAGTGTTTGGTTTGCTGTATGAGAAACTGCAATTGTTAGCTCCTTACTGCCACATAGATTGTATGATGAATGGTTTCTCTGCACAATATTATACCAAAACAGACCTGAAAAGAGTATTTTACTGCAAACTAAAGGAGATTTTTAAAGAAAGCAGTAATATCAAATGAACCATGGATTTTCTCAAGGCCTGCTGGCTTGTTACACTGATTTTTTCTTAATTTCATGTACCTCAAGTATATCTCCATCCATCTCACTCTTAAATAGAGCTCTATGTGTTCCAATTTAAGCTGAAATCATCCTGGATATAAGAGAGCAATAAATGCTCTTCCTTTCATTTGCAAAGAAAAATAAAGATCTATCTCGATGAAAGAGAATTATAATAATTAGGCAATGCTTGGAATCTCAAGAGCAGGTCAAGCTTTTATTCTTAAAGCTTCATATCCACTTAGTACTATGTGTGAAGGTATGTTTGCAAAGCACACAACTTTCTAAATACCATGTACATTTGTTTATTACATTTGAGAGACAATGAGAAAAATCTGACAGCATGCCACAAAGGTCATACGTATAATTCCCTTTAACTTAACTGTATGATGTTTTACATTTATGCACACAGAATTATTGCTAAATTGCAGTGTGTCATATATGTAACTACTGAAACCAAAACAAACCAGATCTGGTCCTATGAGTAACAACAGCATTAGGAAAATAAATCGGTAGTGAAAGATGATGAATATTTATGATTGTTTCTCTCCCACCATTTTAATCATTTACAGATATTATCAGTTTTCATCTCGTAGAAGTACAACTGAATGCGGGGCCTCCCCTGGAGTCTTAAGGAGGGTGCATAATAATGTGGCAGCGAGCCTCCTTCCCTCTGTTCAGGGCTGGGTCATATATCATATTCACAGGCTTGCATTGGGATGCAAAGCTGTGCGGCTCAGCAGGAGCTCCAGGAGGCATGGTGCCTCAGGCAGGCACAGTGTCTGCTGAAGCTCTGCGGCAGCCCATGGAGAAGAGCTCCTACTGCTCCAACATTTGAGGCTGTAGCATGAAGCTACATCATACCCCCTTCGAGACCTGCTGTGCGAGGACAGTGAGGTGACCTGGGTCCTCCCACTGAGGAGGGAATCTGTGATAAAGGCCCATACATTCTGAGCAAGGATTACTATACTATTCAATCCTTCAGCAATGGTGCAAACTGGAGGGGTACCTCCTGTCAGTACCCCTCTTCTCTGAGGCCTTTTATTTGGATTAGGTTTGTAGGTGGCTGCCACTCACCTTAACAGCTCATATCTCCCTTCTTTTCTTTCACTTCCATCTTGCATGAACACAACAGTATTTTTTCTGCCCTGCCAAGCATTCCAGTCTCGATCTTCCCATTTATCACACAAACATCTCGGCACCTTTTTACTGTGCAGCACCTTCCGATCAGCAAAAAGCCCAAAAACAATAATGTATTTTAAATACCCTGCCAGAGCAATTTTATTGCTTGATGGCACAGGAAAAGGAGGGAGAGAAATGGGAAACAGAGGAGGAAGAAAATATTTGAATCGCCTTTGCATACATAGAGATCACAATGTGATCCTAAGCACAAATAGGGGGCTAAAAACCAGATTGTACATCAAACATAATGTTTGTCATGAGGAGACTTAGAGCTCCACCCCATGTACTCATCCTAAAGGAGCACTGTAAACATCTAGTCCTGTCTTCCATGGGTCAGAAAACACAATGAATTCATGTCCTTCTCAATGTTCTCTTAAAGTACTGACATCTGTAAGAAGCAGCCAGCAGTGGATGGGATGGATACAAGTGGCGCAGCTTTGCACCAAATTCAAAATGAGGCCTTAAGCAATGCGAATGGTGAAATGACCCCGGACAAAGGGCTGGGCTTCTAGGGTGAGAGGGATATAGAAACTAATAAAATATCAACTATCAAGTAACTGAGCTTTGACAGTTTATGTTGTTCAGAGAGGCAGATTCATTTCACCTTTTGAGGTAAACCAGAAAACAAAGCACAGTAAGTACCATCGTTAAACTATACATGTAAGATAAAGGATGAGTGTTTAGCCTCATTGTACATTATCTGGTCCATCACAAAACTGTGTGGATGGCAGGTGTGTTGTAAAGAGGAAAAGATCATGCTCTGCTTAGCACCAAATACAAGGAAGGAAATGCTGAAAAGGACAAAGAATGAAAGCAAAAAGACAATGGCCATTTTGCTAGATAACTCCTCTGTTTGGTTGAAAATGCAGCCCAGTTACTTAAACCTGCATGAGTTTTTACTGCTATCAGTTGTTGTTCTTATATGTCGTAATGGCTCTATGTTTACACTGAAAAGCCATGGCTTGCTATTCCACTCTTGCTCAGTGTAGCTTTTTTTTTTTCTTGAAGCATGTATTCATGAAGATTTCCATCCACTTTTTGCAGTCGTTGAATCTAAAGACAGATAATTTCAGGTAGACGATCTCATTCTAGCCCCAGTTCATCTCTCCAAGATTCATAAGGCTGGACTGTATCTATTCAGACAGCAGCACACAGGTTTATTGCAACTCGTAACAAATTCACCGCATCTGAGTACTAGTTAACTTTTCTTATTCATACAGAAGAGATGGTCTTGAGGAACTGGAAATGGGGGAATGAATTAGAAAAAGTTCTTTGCTGATGGCTTTTTAGAAATCATGGCTTTAGTTGGGGAGGAAAGACATCTTCCCTCCTGTACATTATTAGTCTTTGTAGAGAAAGTGAGGTAATTTGGTTCAAAGTATACTCAGTAGTTGTGGTATCTCACTCGTGTGACAGTAGAGATCTAATTTGGAAAAATGTCTAAGGAAGAATAATTCATCTGTGACAGAGAGTGTCAATGGTTATTCTATCCATGAAGAACTTTCTTGTAGAAGAATAATTATATTTTTAAGAACAATCCAGAGATACTTAGTATTTAAAAAAGGAAAAGATATTTAATAGCTGGTACTGACACCAATCGAACACTGGTGAATTACTTCCTAAAACAGATATTTTAGGAAAAAAAATCAGTATGGATCTACTCCTGTTTTTAAAACTTGTTAAATTGTAAATAGAGGAGATAGCACCTTCAGCTTTACAGTGGCCAAGAGTGAGCTCTGTTACTTTCCCTCAGCTAGCTGAATAGATAAATCATTGAAGGTTTCCAGGGTGCTATTCAATCCCACTGAAAATGTCCCAAGAAAAAAAACAGAAGGGAAATGTCTTTCTGTCTCAAATTCATACAGCAGTAAACCTTATCTGCTGAAGCACTAAATTAGAGCTGAGAAAGACCATGCACATGAAAGCTACCTGCTTTGCTGCAGAGTATTACTTGAGAATGGCATCAACATGAAACATGTGCAACAAAATTGTGCAGCTGACTGTCCCTGATGCTGGCAAACATATTAAAAGAATAAGAATGCAGAAAACGGTTCTCCCTGCTCCCAGTTCATTGCAAAATGTTCAGTTAGGATACAACATTTAGGCCTAATTTTCAAATAGACTCTTGCAGAATGTCAAGCCCTTTTGCATACATCCAATGTGATATGGCATGTGGAAGAAATTTTCCAAAAAAAAATCTGATTCAAAACTAGTCATACATCAAAAACTTCACTAAAGGGCTGGAAAAACAACTAATATATGTTCCATCTATGATGATTAATTTGAATAACTGCAGAAATGTACTAGTGTAAAAGAAAACATAGAAGATAATTTTGCTATAATCTAAAATACTTAAATTTACTGATAATTTAAAACAATATGTATTTTGAAATTATAGATAAGAATAATAATAGAATAAATTATACAATTATTTTAACATAATGTATAGATTAAATGTCTAAATTACTAATATCTTTATATGAACAATTCTTATATATATTTATATAGTCTAACTATCAATACATCATTAAACCTCTAAAATATAAAGTGCAGAGAGTATTCTGACTGCATCTTTAATTATTTTTTTTCACTATTGCATCACAGTAAATATTTTCAGTGTTTTTTTCATTCTTTGTTTTTTTCTGCCTCCTTTCTGTCTCTCACAGAACAAAGGAAGTGATAGATGTGAGCTTCTATGATTGCTGAGAAGGCAGAAACAGTAATGACTCTCAGAAAATTCTCTTCAGTTCAGAAATCATATCTAGTGCATTAGAAACATTCAAGTTTCCAGCACACTGTGCGCAAAATTCTGGCTTTCTCTGAGAACTTGGTTTGTTGTTAAAATATAACACTCAAATGAGCACTTTTCTATCTAAAATATACATAATATGTGACAAATTAACTTTTATATTAAATTATTTTGTTTATTTTTGAGGCAGAGCAGATATAGAGTATCAGATAGAATTGTAGGTCTTTGTTACTTATATAGTACTTTCACCTGAATGCCTAAGAAATACGGAATTTGAAGGTTAATTGACTCATTGACAGCTGAGATTGGATTTGTCCCAAACTTTTCATAAGTACAGAGACTTTTGTATAGATACATGTGTGAGTCTGTCTCTCTGTCTCTAATTCTGACTTTCCTCCACCTCCAGCTCAGAGGAAAAACGTTCTGAATGAGTTGTCACAAAATTACAGCAAGGGAGAGCTGGCAGTGAAAAGCAGAGATTCTTGAAAAATGAGGTGCATTCTTTAGAGTTATTTTGCTTACACTGTGTGCAGATATTTCTGGTTCCAGACAAAACTCAAAACAGAGAAGTGTTGTGGTTTCAACAATTTCCCGTTCCACTTCCAAGAAGGGTCTGTGTTTTTATATACCTGAATCCATCAAAAAATTGTTCACTAAAAATTAAAAAATTGCCAAAGACATAGGAAAGATTTTGATCATTCCTGCCTGAAAAGATAGCATTAAAGTTTAGAGGAGTGGGACCATGATCATCATGGTCATTGAATACTAGTATGCCTACATTTGGCAGCAGGTTCCAAGTGTCCCAGCATCTTGCTTCCCCAATTTCACTGCTCTTACCAGTACCCATTTTTCTGATTAATCCCATTTTTTTCTTAAAGAACTTTGCTGATCATATACACCTACAATAGGTCCAAAAGATACTTGCTAAACAGAAGAACCACATAGATTCAGTAATTGCTTAAACAAAATCCAGAGCTCAAAATAGAGAATTTTCTTATTCTTCCATTAGCTTTGGTTTCAGGTTATGATTTGTTGTGATATTTACTAGTGTGCTAACTGCCAGCTATGTCGTGCTTCTATCTGAATCAATAAAATGCCACAGTGACCTCAATAAAAACAGTTTTCAATTTTGGAAATTTTTTCTACCCTGCAATTGGTATTCATTACTTGTTCCAATTCTTCACATGATTTAGTCGCTTCCTGAAACTAAGACTGCAATAGCCATTTTTTTGCTGCTCCCGCACTTTAAGTTGGACTATATAGTATATTTTCTACATGTCATGGCTGCACTTTGCTATATAGTTTGAAAGTACTTTTTTTACCATCCATGTCAGATATTTTTTAAAGCAAAATATAAACCCAAAAGAAAAAAATCTTAGATTTAGCCTTCCTATGTTAAATCAGGTTAAAAAAACAGAAGTGTTTAGATATTATGTCTCTAGTAGTGGTTGTCCAATCTGAGAAAATCTTGCTGCCATTAAACTGAACTTTCTATAGAATAAAAACAGTCATCCTCAACATTAAATGTGGACTGTTTAGATCTGTTCAGGCCTTTTCTGTACCAGTTTATAATTGGTGATCAACAGTTTGCTCAGCTACACTCATGAAAGACAGCTAAAATCTTGACAATACTCATTGGTCTAACTAAACACTTTGCACATCACCACCAGTTATAAGTGGATGCAGTGAGATAGCTTCATACTATGACTCATGCTTGCATTAATGTTGCAAAGAAGTCTTATTTTTTGCTGCATGTCAATATATTCCCCAGAATGTTTTTTTCCATTTTAATTGTTAGTTTAATTTTTGTGTTCATTTGAATTAAAGAGAAAATATTTGGTTTTCATAATAGAGTATGCAAATGTTTTGAATCACTGCGATTTGATCTTTTATATTTTCAAAGCTGTGCTGGCAAATCCTGGCTTTCTTTTAGCTACAACAACTAATATATTGTGGTTGCTTGTTCCTGGCTCTGAAGCCAATGAGGCTTTATTTGTAGCCTTTGTCCAAACTGTTGTAAAGCTACTTTGGGGGTACAACAGCTTCCTCATCTGACAAGCTCAACTGCTTCTTGCATTGAAGTTGTTAATATCTTTTACAAGAGTCTTCCATTGCTATTTGACTTATTTCTACACTCCTGGTACAGCTTAATACATGTTCTGACAATTGCTCTAAATTAATTTCTAAATACGTAACACTTGCTGCATATTTAGATTGACTATTACTAGTTAGCTTTGTATACGTACCTTTAGTGGCCTACTATTTACAAGGACAAGGAAAAATATCTACTTGCACCCTCATGACTAGGCATTTTACAGCTAGAGCTGAAAGGTCTAGCTGATATAGAAGCACTCTTCAGGGTAAAGTTGATGAATTGTAGTAATCCTGACTGGTGTCAGGACAAAGAAGTCTCTCTAATTGAGCATGGCTGGAGAATCAGTAAGGGGTAGTATTAGTTAACTGGCCTAAAATTAAACTTTCAATAGGCCATCCCTCCCCCTCACACAGAAAATGAATTGGAGCATTAAAGCCACCCCCCTACATCATCTCTTATCAAAGACCTCCATCTCTTGCTCATATACAATATAGCCTGCTTCATAGGCTCTGGTGCAAACACTGATGTTTCCTCCATTTCCTCGTGCTATGCAAAATTAACTGATCTTGTAAATGGAACCAACTTTGACAGCAATGCAGCTTTACCTTTTTGAACCACTGGAGAATCATATGAATAATATTCATCACTTGCCAAAGAGAATGAGAGAGACACCAGCACTATATTTTTTAACATCTACTATGGCTCTGGAGTTTATTTCATTGATTTTATCCTACCTGACTGCCTAGTTCCAAGAAAACTTTTAGGGAATACTTAAAGAACATGAACAATATTGTATAAAAAAAAAAAATTAAATTACAAAGAAAACATGTCAGAACAACAGACAATGTGTAAACTCCATCAGTAGTCCCTATACCTGACTATTAAGAGAAACCAAACAAGGTTAAGCAGATTTTGCTTTCCCAGCCCCAATCCAGGATGTAATGGGACAGAAATCTATTAAATTCTCTCTAAATAGTAGAGATGTCGGTAGCTGAAGAACACTGCCAAAAGAAGACTTACTCATTTTGTTCCACAAGAAGTGTTGAAAATCCTCACCTATTAATTAAGTGCATCAACTGAGTGGAACTATTCAAGAGTATACAAACTAAAAAAATAAATGTGGAATAACAGAAAGTGTATGCAGCTCTGGTTGTTTTATCCCCTGGTGATGCTTGCTATGTAGCTCTGGGCAAACAAATAATGCTTTGCTTTAAATAAGCTGTTATGGATCACTTAAGTTGATCTAGAAAAGTAACTTGAACTCTGAAAGAGTATTTGAGGGTGTATTGCATCCACATGGAAAAGCTCTGATTCCCTTTAGGAATATTATGAACCACTGTAAACCAGAAGTCCTGGCATTCTGTGCTGTAAGTCTGGTTATAAAAAATAGCCATGGCTCAAGATGTCTCCTAATTACATGGTGTTTGCTTGAAAACCAGTTTCAGACAGTTATGGTTCCAAAGTTGTGCCAAATAATTTCATTGTGTCTATATCTATTTTTATATCCTGACAGTCATTTTCTTTAACATAACTACTGAAAGATGAAACTAAAATTACATAACTTGTCATATTGAAAATCTTTTCTTCGTGGACAGGCATGTAAGACCTCATATACTAAGGGTCTTACTATATCAGCAAATAAATTCACAAGTAAACAAGAATTTTGGTCCCTTTGACTTCCTGATACATTTTCTGAAATCATGCAGATAACATATGATCAACAGACATCTGAGAATATAACATAAAAATTAGCTTACAATATATAAGAAAAATAGAAGGGAAAAGAGTCCTCTTAAGACAAGCTAAGGGTCTTCAGAACTAGTTGCTTGAATTGTTTTGAGGAAGTGATGGGGTGAAATAGGCACAGATCTTTTTGATGATTCCTGTGCTTATCAGTATAGACTTAACTAACTGGTTATGACACAGTAGCACAGAACATACAGTCTAAGCTCAGAGCTGTCAACAAGCACTGCAAATCCGGTAGGCATAGATAGGCTTAGTGCACCATTACCAATATGATGCAGATACATTTCTTTGTCTTCAGAAGAAAGAAGCAATCCTGGAACTGCAAGCATTTAGACAAAGAGGCCTATTAGGGCTGCTGTGGTGACACAGGACTGTCAGAGACTGGCATCCAGAAAGACAAACTGACTAGTTTTTACTAGTCTTTCAACTAGAAAGCAATGTAAAGAAATCTAATAAATACTGGTGTTCACAGGAGTACCCATGTCCCTTCTAAGTGGACAAGGTGCATTCCTTTTTCCTTCTCTGTCTGCAAATTTAAACTGATTTATACAGTGTTGTAGCTTTGGCAAAAAAGACTGAAATCATTATACTGTTTAATCTTGAGAGATGGAGTTTGTGGCCAAGTTCTTTCCTCAGATCAAGCAGAAGAAAGATACATCCCTGAAGCTCAAATATGTGGCCATGCAATATATGGGCAGCGTGAATTATTCCTGATAAGCAGAAAAACACTGCAGCCTTTAGTTTCAACTACAGCTGAAGGAACGCTGCACTCATCTAGTTATTTCCCTACTAGTATAGCTAGATTGACATTTTAGACAAATTTACTGTACTACAGTGTACTACTACTTGTGAAATTTGTGTTTTCCTGAGTACTCTGAAAAGCTGTGGTATCTCTTCCCCACTACTGCTGGTGCTTACATGTGTTGTTACAAATCTTCACTTCCATATAGCATTTATTTTAATTTTGCAAGCAACTTAAAATGCCTCTTGTGCTGCTCCCCTTCCTAAACCTTCTGTTTCTGAAGAGATTCTGTCATTGTTTGGTATTTGCCTGCTCTTTCCTGAAATCAGCTGGCATGTGAGGAGCTGCCTTAGGTGAAGCTGAGGTCATCAGGAGAATGGTTGATGTAGATAGGAAACTCTGGAGATAATTGCTCCAGCAAGACCAGCTAGAGTTGATTGCTCATGACCATATCTGGACCACTTTTGAATATCACCAAGGTTGAAGACTCAGATCTATGCAACATCTGGGTATAGGAATGAGTCTGGCATGAATAAACCTAACACTGGTGGAGCTGAATCGGAGAGCAGACTGATTCTCTGGATAATGAGTGAAGTACAGGCTGTGAAGGATTTTGTTAAAAGATTTTGTACCATAAATGAGCAGAGGCTTGATATGTGCCAGATGCTCAAATGAGTGTCTTATGAATCCATTGATTACAGCATGAGAGCTTAGGGTTCAAAAAGACTACTTAGTAAGCACTATAATGTTTTAACTTTTAGCTTCTTCTAGGGCTTGAACCAACCATGCTGACATTTTGAGTTGGAGGAATCAAAAAGATTGACTATGATTTTGGATTCTTGCATACATCCATGTAGCACAATGTGATATGGATATTTCTGGTTCTTCTATCCTAAAAGCATACAATGCAACTGAAAAAGCAACAAAGAATAATAAAAATTATGAGATTTAGTTCAGGGCACTGCACTTCGGGAGTGAAAAAAAAAAATTTAAAATAAAATAACAAAGAAAAGTTGAGTTAAGGGAGCAACCGGTAAGAGTCAACAAAATCTTTAACCACCCTTGAGAATACACACTGAGAATTATTGACCCCTGTGCTTTCCTGTACAAGAATATGGATTACTAAGTGAAAGAAGCAGCTAACAAGTTCAAAACAAACAAATTATAGCTAATCTGTGGAACTTGTCGCTATACACTGTAGATATTTCTAAATGTTTTGTCTTTCAATTCATTGAAGAAAAAAACCCTTAAACTCTCATTTAAGAGGTCTGAATTACAGACAGCTAGATGCTGAACAAAGAAAACACATTACATGTTTACCTTGTTCTCATCTTCTCTCCCTGACATCTACTATAGGACATTTTCAGAGACAGAGTATCATACTCAAAAGACCTTTGATTTGAATCACTATGGCTGCTTTTATTTTCTTATGAATTGAAACTGCATGTTATTAAAGAAATTCCCAATCTGACATAGTGCAATAGTAACTACAGCTCTAGTCTAAGTGATTACACAGGTGGCACTTCAGTAGACAGTAGTATGGGAACAATAGTATAGCAGTGTCAAATCTGGGCTGGGAACAACTGTGCTGTGATCATCAAATCCAGAAGTTTAGCACACTGCTGGGATTCAGTTGTCTGATATGCATTTAATCTCTGTTTTGGATTATAAATTAAACTGGAATTTTAATGAAAGTTGTGGCCAGAGCCCTTTAACCGTGCTGATAAATGTCACAAAGCTTCTTTTGAGCCACAAAGTAAAAAGTAGGAGAATTGTGCTATTTTTGATTGGATACAGAATTCTCTTTCAAACTCCGTTTCTAAAATCATTTAAATCTTGGTTGTAGCTTGGCTCTTCCACAAATTCTTTGTTCATTAAACTTCTACTTACTTCTGCAGAAAACAGAGATGCAGTCACGTGAAATATTTTTAGGAGGTTTAGAAAATTATCCGGATTAAAGTTTAAAAGTAATGGATATTCCCTTGATGCATACCCTTGTATCATACATATAGAAGTTAAAAATAATTATTTTAGTTGTAGAATTAATACTTTTAAAAATCTTTTTTTCTGATTATGATCCTAAAATTACACAACATATGTGGAGTGATGATCTAATCTGATCTGGAAATGATCATCAGTGTTCAGCTCAGAGTAATTATTTAGAGAAAAATACAGACCAACATTTTTAAAGAGATAGATGAAATAGAACTCTTGTCATGTATTTCAGTAAGAAAAGGAGAATAGAATGCTGTTAGAAATAAGTGTAGCAACTGCCATTAGAAACAGAATAAAGGCTGTGTGATCAAATTAATCAAGCTATGATTAAGATTTTCAAAATTCATTAGAATTTTTTAACTGTGTTAGCAATTAATACATTGTACTATTATGAGTTTAAATTTATTAGCACATTTTTGAAAAATGTATACCAAATGGCTATGTTAATCCAAAGAAATTGAACTACATTAATGCAGGTTCTTTTAATGGTGAAAGATAGAACACATACAAATGCTTTTTTCTTGGTACATGTTTAAATAGATTTTCTATTCTTTGACTAGTAAAATGTTTAAGACTGACAAAATAGTCATAGTCTACAACCTACATACGAAAAGCCTTTGATTACAGTAAAATTACTCAAAAATGTGTCATTAAAAGGCATTGGACAGACATAAAACCTAACCTTTTGAGCTGAGGAATACTTAATATTCTCTTCATGATCATGCAAGGGGAAATTCTTTGCTATGGAATAGCTATTTTCCTGTTAAGCAGGCTATTTCATCAATGATTTACTCCTGAGATGTAATAGGTCATTTAAAATGGTGGTTTAAAAGTTAGGCCTTTTTTGTTTAATTTTCTCACAGGCAGTTGGTAATTATCATGGTCCTGCAGTTTCTCTGGAATGCTGTGGAGGGTCAAATGCCAATGGAACCCTGCTTTATAGGGTAATTAAGACAGTAGACATGGTTATTAAATACATCATGCTAAACTAAACTGGAATGCTGTGAAATAAAATCCAAAATCATAAATAAAATGAGGGTATTCTAGTGAAAAGCAAAAAAATAAAGTTACTTTCTACAATCATGCTTATAATAAACAGCTCTGGCTGAATTGTGTCTGAAATTCTACCATTTAAGCATCTGCAGACTTGTGAGATGTTTCGGGAATATTTTAATAAGAAAAATGAGGGTAAATGTGCTCTAAATGTGTTTTGTGTGCCCAGAAATCCAGTACAGTAATCAAGATTCAACCTCGTAGTGCTCAGTGTATCTAAAGAATGTAAAAAAAAACCCTCCACAATGAATAGAACCTCCTGTATTCATAATTGCCATGCAGCATGTACTGGAAAATATGTACTAAAATAAGATGATGAATGTCAGTTTAATGTGAATAAAAAATGAAGTTTGGAGAATCTTGCAGAAAATACCATGGGATGATAGCTGCTTTTTAAGATATTACCAGGTGTAGTGTAGCTATTTCATTCATGTCTGTCTGAAGATTTTGTGTTTGCAGTATCCTTTAGGGCATGTATAAAGACAGTGCTGTGTGTCTTACGTGCAGGAAAGGGGGTAAAGATTAAAGCCTTGATCAACGTAGATAATATTTGCAGTATGAAAGGTAAAATATTTCAATCTTTAAAATATTTCAATCTTTAAAATATTGAACTTTCCTCAGAATATAGAGCAAACTTGTCTTTGTACTTTTTCCATACTGCAAATACAAAGTAATACAATTTCTTCCTAGAAAAATTGTGATAAGTACACAAAAACAGTGGAAAATTCACTTCGGAAAATGTGGCCAATGCAAAACAAAGTCCATATAACATCAAATGAGAATTTTGCATGCAATCTAAAATGACAACTTATTTATTTAAAGCCTGGAAGTCTATGCATGCAAGTTTATTGATAAGTTTGTTGCATCACCAGAAAAGCACAAAAAAATATACCCCACCCCTCCCTAAAAGAAAATTAATTATAAAATCCAATTCTAGCTGTAAAACTGGAAGCCAGAATATGTAGTTGACAGGCACAGAGCCAGCTGACTTTAAATCACTAGCCTTTCCATCAGATTGGTCTTACTACTTCCACATGGAACACATTTTAAGTTAACAATGTGTAGTTTGGCAAAGGAATTGTTTTTCTTTGGCATAAAGCAGTTGTCTCATTTCTTCTAAAAAAAAAGTATTTTCTGCCTGCTTATATATACAATGTGTGTCAACATTCTTTTGAACTTCAAAAACTGTTGTTACATCAAAAAAACTTTACTTAGACAATTACATTCCAGCTATATTGGTTGTTTTAATATATGCAGATATAAATTATGGAAATTGATATTTAATTCATCTGTGTACTGGCTGGTGAAACTTATCCAGGCTTTAGTGTTTACTTAAATACATATGTAAATGCCTTTTAAAATGTTGATTAAGCTACCTGACCAGAGAAAACAGTCCTCCTTCCTTGAGACAGTAATTTAAGTAACTCTCAGTTATCAGAGTATTTACAATGTGAGTATAGACTCTAAGACAAACTAAGATTAAATTTGATCATTTTGCTCTTACTCT
The DNA here is from genome assembly GCA_013400935.1 of Turnix velox. Classification (NCBI taxonomy): domain Eukaryota; kingdom Metazoa; phylum Chordata; class Aves; order Charadriiformes; family Turnicidae; genus Turnix; species Turnix velox. The sequence goes on from VZTY01031444.1 coordinate 133,371, forward strand.
GAAGCCTGGTCATTTCAACCAGATGTATTTATAGCACAAAAAAGCAGTAGAATGGAATGTTACTCATTCAGACGTTTGCTGTTGATTTATTCATTCCAGTCGCTTCCACTGAAAACTCAGAAAACCAGAAATGCAAATTTTCAGACATTGGTTCCACATGAAATGGGACAAACCACTGCACCAGCTACTGTTGTGAGACCAGATAGAGCTACTGCTGCCTACACATAAAGAGAGCCATTAAGGGAAGTTGTTTATTTCTGCTTCTGCAGAAATCATAAACACCAGCCATGAGCCTGACAGCACAAGCTGTGCTGCAGTAAATTCTAGTACTTTGCTGGCCATCCTAAGCTGCCCAGTAAAAGTTACTGTAGCTAAATCCCATATACATTTCATTAAATAATCCTGCTCAGAAGATGGTATCATATTCATGCACAGCAGGGTGTGCAAATGCCTATAAATCAAAATGTAGAATCTGAAATATCTATTAAAAAAATCTGTGCAAATTTAACCATGACCCTTTGCCAGACAATAAGCCTTCATATGCTTTGCAGCTTAGCAGACACCAAGGAATTTTGTTTGGAAGTGATAGCTACTGTCTATGTAATATTTAGGACCTATTCATGGAGCATCTGGCAGAAAATAAAAGGGTTTCCTCCTCTAACATATGCTAAAGAAGGATGTGGTCCTCTGCCTGCTCCTCCTCTTCTGACTTTTAGCAAATAGCACAACATAAGAGACAGTTGTTTCTGGCTGCCCTGCTGCCTGTCACGGCTGTCAAGTGAAATCCCATGAATTATTGCTCTTCCAGATGTAAGAGATTTCCAGGCTGCCTTAAACTGCCTGTGGTTTGTGGTACTGGAGAGGAGAGAAACGAGATTAAACTTCATCTCATCAGTGCAATCTGAAAAGATCACACAGAGGACTAATAACCACAGTTTTTTCATTCCAGAGCCAGACGTGAGAGCTGTGTTTTTGTTTCAGGGCTATGTCACATTAAGGTTGTTGGAAGACATTGATTAAGGTCAAACCATATTTAAAGATCAAAAATAAAATACTTTATTTTATGCTGCTGCATACGTTTTGCATTCTTCAAAAAGCATCACACATTACTTTAGCTGGCTGAAACAGAAAAGGCTGTGAACTAAGTTCTGTAATTCTGAGATGTCAGCACTTCTTAGCACCAACTTACGAAAAATAAAAAAGAAAATGTTCACCTAAAATTATGAATCTAATGACATAATGGCATGCCCTATAATTCAGAGCAAGCAGTCACCAAAAAACCCCACTTGTCCCTTTGCTTTCTCCATAAATGTCTGACTTTGTGATTTTCAAAACTTGGCTATTTTTTTTATGGTTTGTTTGTGCCAACCACAATGGCTTCCGGACTTTTGAGGTTAGTCTGAATGTTTTGTATTAGTAAAGAACACTTACTCATACACTGATTAGTTATACAGCTTTTAGAATGTTCAACTGTAACCCTCCACAAGTTGAGAAATCAGGTTCAAAAAAGACAGGTAGAAATCTAACTAAAGGTTTATTTTATTGTTTACAAAATTAAACTGTAATTGCATTGTTGACTTGAACCATTTACTGTTTAATTTCCAAGTTTTTTCTAGTCTCTTTGATATATACACATATCAATGTATATGTGCAGGGAGAGATACAGAATAGTCACCTGAAAACTATACTTTAAATAATAGCTGTAACACAAACTAGCATAATGCTTTTAAACCTAAGCATTGTCAAATGATTGCCCTCGTGACTGTTTTTTTATGAAACCAAGACATGTGGAGAGGAGGCCTCTGACATTTCACTTCAGCCCTATTAGTAAAATATTAATTATAATAAGGAAAATATGTTGCCCAAAAAAACACCTGGAAATAATTGGCAAATGTATGTGACTTAGATCAGAACATAATTGCCCTGATTCGACCTATGTAGCTTTTTTAAAAACTGACGTAGCTTGTTTAAGTAATAGTCTTGGCTACCAGATGTAAAACCTCCCAGGCTAGCTTCCTTTTCTATTTCAGCTCAGGCATATCACAAAGGCTCTCTAATACAACAAAATACCAGTAAAACAGTGATGAAAACCATAGGTATGCAAGTGGCTCACATGAAAGCATGTATTATCAACCATAGTGGAAAAGAGCTCTTCATTGAAAATGAATTAATTATTTGACACTGGTTTTCCTCAGACTTCTCTTTTTTTTTTTTTTTTTTACTATAGGATGCAAAACAAAGATTACAGCTGAAAAAATTATCACCATACTTGAGGTAGGCTCACAGAATCTTTTCTTATGTTTTGTGTGAAGTTGCCTTGAACTGAAACCTCTGCTCCTTAAGGATTAAGGGATTGAAACGCAAAGACTGAAGCTGCTGTAATTTAAACCCAGTCATTCTCTAGCACAAAGGTGCAAAATGGACTTAGCCTATCTGCTTCTTTGCTGGTTCAGCTAAGAAATAATTTTACCTTTTGAAAGTTCTGTACTATTAACATTCCAAAGACGTCATTATCTTTAAAGAAAATCTATTCTCTTGATTTTTTAACATGAGATCAGGGCTGTGAGACATGGAATAGGTGGATGTGGTTTCAAATTGCAGTTTATGGTGTTTCTTAAAAATTCCATCTATGTGATGTATAGATAAAACATAAAGATAAAATTAATCAATGAATGCCAGTGAGGTGGGGTTTCTTGTTTATAAAAACGCTTTGTCTCCAGAAATACTTGCAGAGCAGTTTTCTGTTGCTATTTTCAAAAATGGGTTTATATTACTAAAGAGTCATAAAAAGCATCAGATGAAACTTAGTTTCAAGGACTACAAGAGAAGAGGGAGCATTATGTTATATTGCAGATAATTAATACATTCACTAGACAGAAAAAATCCAGTTAATTACTAGGTGGGCACTAACTGATTGCAGGTTCCAAGTTTCAGTAACAAAATTAACTGAATTCACATTTCAGGTTGTTGGGTTTTTTTTTTTAAGTTTGTCACATAGGCACAGTATGTAATTCTAATCAAAACACAGTCAAAAATTAAAATATTCCCAGTGGAAGAGCATCATATCCAGTAAAAAATGAAGCCCTGACACTGTGGTTTGGGCACTACTGTGACATGTAAGGGACCTGTCTTTGATTACCCTGCTTGGAGATGAGGGTTCCCCTCAGAGTCTGTGATGCTCAGCTTGTAAACAGGGAGCAACTCTGCCACTGGGGAGTGCAGCTTCCTGGAAATACTGGGTTGTAAGAGGCTCCTGTGCCAGCACAGGTGCATTCTCCCAGGCTCCCACCAGCATATCAGCTGCCATGCAGCAAAGGCTGATATAGATGCCCATAAAGGAGTTGTACCCTTTGCCAATCTGGCAAATGATTTTTTCCCTAGGGGAAAATACATAAATATACTCTCTGGTGATATATGTTGAAATTTGCTAGCTAGAGGATCAAACCTGGACTTTGGAATTATGTGTGTCTATATCAGCTTTGGACTACGTAGTACACTTTACATTTGGATGAGGAAAAGTGACATAAATAGTTACCTATTTTTATTTGTAAATCATCTTCTATCTCCGATTTAAAACTGTGACTCACTATTTATCCAAAATATAATTTGCTGGCAACCAGCAATACTGCGAGCTTTCCAGCACTTCCCATTTGTAACCTCAAAACCTAACCTGGAGGACCACACTCTCTAGTGAAGATGAAGCAATTCATCTTCCATATTCAATGTGCTTCTCTTAAGAGGAAAAAAAACTGCCAGTCATGCCAAATTGTGTTGATTGATACAAGGTAAAGCTAGTTTTATCACATGGGCAGCTGACTCAAAACTTTTCCACTTATCTTAGGTTGGATGGGAACTGGGTTCAGAGATGAAAGGTCAGTTCTTTATCCACTAAGCCCTCTAGATATACCAAAATCCCCAGTACATTACAAATTTGAACAGTTTAAGCCCGCTTAAATAAAAGAATCTCTTCTTGAAGTAAAGTATACAGTGTATATAGATACAGAGCAGGAGAAACATGTGAAAGGTCAGAGATGTGACCTTTTAACGTCAATAGTTTTATTTATTGACACAAAGTTCAGTTTAAAGGGCTTAATGAAAAAGCAAGACAAGAATCAAGGAATCTGTGCAAATTTGACTGGCTAAATAAATTGTGCTACATGCAATTGCTTTGAATGTTTTCTGGGGCTTATTCTTAGTTGAGAAAGCAGCTTCAGGAATTAACATCATACTGCTTACAACAGCAATCCATAAACTAGTTCTTTAATTTTCCTAATGCATCCTAAAGCACCTAGAGAGGTAAATTTATTTTCTTTAATATTTTATTCCACGTCTTGTAATGGTTCTCTTATCCTATGTAAAAAAAGGTAATGAATATTGAAGTGATAGACACTTTGTAGTTAGGGTTCACACTGAAATCAGTAGAGAACACCCACAAAGTTTCTCTAATGTGCTATATTTATTTTATTCCGCTTTATTTTGTTTTGCTTTATTTTGTTACACTGACTATAGTTGTGGAAGCTCAGATCAGTGAATTCTAATTCATATGTGCACTAGCAGAACAGTTGTACTTTTCTATTACTGTATGACAAATGTTTTTCCAATACATCAAATACACAGTTGGAAACATTGATGACTATGTATGTAAATTATATAGTTAATATATATATGAATAAATAATAGCTATATGTCTAAGCACCACCAGTTTCCATTAAAAATATCAAGTGCTGTAAATGATCAAAAATTCAAAAAACAGTCAGTTACCTTTTTTAATTTTTTTTATTCCTCACCAAGTGCAATCCAGGATTTCTGAAAATTAGAAGTGGAATTTGGAAATTTGTTTCCTGCAGGAACAGTACCATGGCCTTTTACAATGCTATTTATAGATCATAGCATTTTGTTTAGGTGAATCAATTATCTGTACACTCAAGTGTAGATTTTATTTTCATGGACATTTGGATTTTACCATTTCAGTAATAATGTCTGCTATTATTCTAGTTCAATTTTACAGCTTCTCCTCCGAAAAGACAACTGCCTTTTGTGAGGTAATTTAGAGACTTCATTGCGAATGGCCATCAAGACACACAAATTGAGAACACAGGCAAGAGAAACAAAGCTGGATTAAAGATTGCCTTGAACTGCTGGAGCTCTGGCCCAAGGACTCTGCATTCTTGTTTAAAATGCCTTGACAATAATACTGATAATTTCATCTCTAGTGCCTTTTATGATTTTTTTCCCTGTAAAATGAGAACAGCATAAATTGGGAGCAGCTCTAATGACAGAAACTGGATAGTGCAACACAACAAAATGGTAGTGCTATTTCTCCTGGTAATCATTTAATCTTATTTCTCTTTCTTTTCTTATTAGAGTGCTAAAATGCCTTTGCAAATTGATATTGATAATTTTTCATATAAATAGTAAACAATACCAGCCCATTAACATAGCTTTGCTTATGAAATTTTATAGCCTAATTAATTCAGCAGGGTCTCCTGTCAATATTTCAGGCTACCTTCAGCATGACATAATCACTCCGTTTGATCTTTCATGCCACAAAATATGCTAACTCTTTGCATTTGTATTTTACAGATATTTTTAATCATCTCTGAGGTTAGACAAATTATTGGTGAAAGATCTCTTGATCAAAAAAGATAGTTGGTTTTATCTTCAGATAAGAGTGCAAGCTTTACACTAGCAGTTTCTGTGCTGGTTTCACTCAGGATGAAGCTTGTTCATGACACAAACTGTAACAACTTCACTTTTGCAGGTTTTTTTCCCCATATTTTAAACATCAATGCTCAGCTTCATTATACAGTGAAGCATATAGGCACTGAATCATCAGTTCTTTCACACCTGTGACAAAGCTTTAACTAGTCTCTTCTCTGAAGGAAATAGCATAGAATTGCCTGATACGTGTATATCAAAAGCAATTTCTTCATTGTTTAACTTATCTCATTGGAAAGAAATTTCATGCACAGAGAATATGTGCATATGCAACCAGCTAGATTATGAGCAAATTCTCTGGTGTCATTCTGGCTTATTTTTAAGGAAAGCTGTAATGCCCCTCAGTTAATCTGCATTATATTGAGCAGACAGGGCTTTCCGTAGTCTCATCACTGTGGTGAAATGACGGTTTATTAAAGGTCAGTTACAGTACTCAGAGTGCCACAATGGACTGAAATGTAGGAGAAGATGAGTAATTTGGAGCCTTAATAAAGAAATTTTGCTTTATTTGTGCCTAACCTTGAAAAACACTCACAGATTTCAACTATTATCCAGGATGCAGCAGTACAACTTCTCAAGGGCCTTTTGTCTGCACACCTCTCTGCCTGCCAGCAGCTCGTTGTTAGCACTTAGTAGCTGCAGTAATACAGGGAGGGGTGTTTATTGTATTTATTAACAAGTGCCTTTTGTTTTCTCTATTTTATTTTTCCCAGATTGTGATGAACATTCTAACCTGCCTTAGCTTCTTTAATTTCATTTTAATTTTTAAGGCATTTAGAGGCCTTTTCCTATCCTAAGGCGGAGATGCCAAAGAAATTTGGCACGGAAGGGAACAAGGGAAAACAACTAAATAAAAAAAGTCAACAAAAATCCATTTGCATTAGGTCGAAAGTCTTCCCTATTTCATATGATCACAGAAACAGAACTTAAGTGTTCCACAACAAATTCTGAAATTAAAGACCAAGATTTGTTAATTTTTTTTTAATATGTACACACACATATATATACATAAGTATCAGATGTCTGAAAAAAGATTATCTAAGTAATCTGTGTCGTGATATTTTGCATCATAACATAGAGGTGAACTGGAAAGAAGATATGTGTACTGCCATGGAAGTTGTGAGAACATGTTGTACTAGTACCTTAGCTGTCACTCCAGACAGTCAAATGAAGTAAGTCAGTGGATCTGTGGTACAGAGGTCAGAGTGGCAGTATTTCTGAAGAATTCAGAGAAGCTGTCTGGAGACTGCTAGTGTGTGAGATGGAGGAAGAAAGAGAAAGATGAGGAATGAATTCCCTAAAGCTCTTCCCCTGAATGTGTTCCATAATAAATTTTAAATGTGTGTCATAGTGGGGTAGAGGGGTCAGATTTACTAATAATTTGCATTAACATTTGTAATATCTATCTTTTATGAGCATAATCTCTTTTAGAGTTTTGAAAGTTTATATTCTTCCCTAATAAATTCAGATTTTTTACTGGCTTTGTCATTCTCTGATATTATGTACTTTATCTGCATCTTTTATAAACAAAATGAAGAGGCTGCCATATCCCTCTTCCTCCTTTCTTTGCCTGACTGCTTGGCTGACAGAAACTGCTGTAATCTGCCACAGCATCAATGACTGAATAGGAGAGCGGATGTTTTCCCCACAGAACCTAGACAATAACTCCAGGCAGGAGGAAAATGGACTAACACAAGGATCTGATGAGGGAATGCCTTTCCTCCAATGACCCAGCTGGCTTGCCTGTGACAAAGCTTTTACAGGACATGACATAGATGAAATAAGAAGAATGGAAGCATTAAACATCGTAGAGAGGGGAAAGAGAAACTTAAAGGAAGGCAGAGTCTATCTCAAAAGCGGCAAAAGGCAATATTGCCTGTGTGATTGTTCCAGTCTTTATAAAGGGGATTGTTTGCTTGGCTGGGAGCCTCCGGAAAGGATTAACAGTTTTCCAAGGCAGACAACACCCTCTGTGATCCCACTTCGGGGTATCTCAGGTGTGAAGTGGGGACTTGGGGAGAGGGCAATGGTGCAGGCTCAATTGGCCAGTAGTGCCCTTGGCTGACATCGTAGTTTATTTGTGAGCTTATTAAGCCTGGCCAGTCCTTTGGGGGCACTCTTGGCAAAGGTCACAAAAGACAAGATTTTGCATAATGAATACATTAAAATCTTTTTGTTAGTGCATGGGGAGCAAGAGGATAATGGCAATGAAGCTTTGGAATACAGGAAAGAAGGTAAAAGAAAATTAGTCCCTGAGGTAGCAAATATGATCACCATGTGGAGTTGTTTGTCTATTTTAGCAAGTGAGCCCTGAGAGAAAAAAATGCTTGGAAACATGCTGCGTTTTATTTAGATCCACAGCTACTGCAATGGAGGAGTATACCACAAAGGGCAAAAGTGCCACTCTCTTATGTGATGAGTCATTTATATAGAAGGATCCCAGCTACTGAATAGGATGGGATGGAGAATAGTGTATGTATTTTGAAAGTATCAGAGGAAAAAAAAAAAGGATTTCATGTCAGCACGTAGGCTACAAATTGCTCTTAGTTATCATAAATTCATGTTGAAAATGAAGTTAACATTATCAGATTTTGACCATGAGTCTACTATGAAATTGATATCATAGTGTGGCAGATAGGACCTATATGCACCTTTCCTTGCACTTTTTTACAGACCCAAATCATATGGCAAGGATAAGCAAATTTAGGTACCCATGTGAAGAATGTGGGGTCTCACAACTCAATAATCCAGTGATTCAAAAGACTCAGGGCTGATAAAAGATAGAAACACCAGCCATCAGGGTCAGTTTAAGGGTGCTGTAAAGAGAACCAAATCCCAATGAAAACAGATAAAATACTTCTCTAGTTGCTAAGGTAGCTTAATCTGATGTAAGCTAAATTGTTTGATTTTTTTTAAAGGGTTTATCACTCTTTTCACTATTCCTAAAGTATAAATATTCAGTCTTTAGTAACTGAAAGAAAGTTAGAGGCGGAGTTAAAAATATAGTAGCTGGTCCATTTGAGTACATTAATGCTGTCTTTGAGCAAGTTTGGGCTGGAGGAAAAATCAGTGAACAATTACATCAATTTGCTATGATGTCTTTCGATCAGTCCATCAAGATCTCTAAGGCACCAGATAAGGCCACCCTTTTGGCAAAGACAGATGTAGAATCTACTGTATTTCTTTAGTTGTCAGTAGATATTTTAGAAAAGTAAATTAACATTTAATTTGATTTTTTGAGAGAATATTTTCTAATGGAAACATGTATATCTTCATAATGCACTGTTATCTTAAAGTCTGCGAGCAGTTACAATAATTAGTCCAATAATGATACTTTTTTGCTCTCAATAATTATTTGTTCTGACCTGTTTTGTCATTTTTGTTTCTATAGAAAGTGTGGGAGCTAAATAATACAATTCTATTTCACTACACATTCCCTCTGTAAGTCCCTCTGTTATTCTCTTCCTCTGTCTCACCAGATGATGCATCTGGTAACCAGCTTCTGCCTTTAAAAAGAAAGTTCATCTGCATAAATTGGAAATCTCTGTTTCTTATCCCTGATCACTCCGCATCAGTTGCAGTATCCAAGATGGTCCCAGTGGGGTTATAAAGAGAACTCTAAATGCTTGGTCTTTCAGCAGTTTTGTGACATTTTGAAATTTCTTTTTTATTGAGGTGCCTCAAGGATAACTGTGCTATTCCAAGAAAATTCTTTAGTGACAGGGACTAGTAATGAAAATAATTAAGATCTGAATCTTTTGTATTTGTAAATAGTAGGTGAAAGTCACATCTATTTTTAATTCTCAGAGTATGCCTAAATCAGTTACATTACTCCAACCTCATTTTTATTTGAAAACTTCTCTCTGGACCTAATATCTTAAAATGAGTTAGTACTCTTCTTGTCTAGTGTCCACATATGTACCCTTTGGAACAGAAGGAAAAGGTGGCATCCTGTGCAATGTGTGCACTATGAGTTTCCAAAGCATTAACTGGGACTCACTGCACAGCTACGTTCCCTGTTCTACTGAAAAAGAAATGGATTAGAACCACAACATAAAATAGAAGTGTTTGGGGTATTTTTTTAATTTCTTGTCCAACATTTTGATCTTTCCAGATTTATTTTGTAACTGGATAAATAAATGCAGTATCTTCACATGTGTGAAAAGATGGCATCTAAATTTCTGTTTGAATAAATATTGTATAAATGCTTAGGATACTACATAAATATTTTCATCTGGCAGATGAGGGGAATGCATTGCTTTACAATCTGTACAACTACTTGTGTTTTATTCTGTACCTAAGAATGCCTAGAATTCCTGACACTATACCTAGGATATTTTTAGCATCTGGTTTCAGGTCACAGATAAAACAATACAAATTCATTAGAGCACAATGCAGATGAATGCAGAACTTGCTAAGCGAATTAAATCAAAAAAGAGTTAGTCGGTGGTAAATCATCGTCAGATGGAAGTGATCCTATGAGGCTACTCAGGGATCAACATTTGAGTCAGTATTAATCAACATTTTCATCCATGAGCTAAAACAAGCATAAATCATTCTTAGAAAGATAGTAGAATCGGTAAATAGTAATGAGACCAACAGACCCATACATTGTGCTCCAAAAAGCTGAAAAAATTAGATAACTCAAAAAACACTAAAACAAACTAACCCATGCTGCAGCTCAGTCAAATGCAAAACCATGCATAGTAGAAAAAGATCCATGCCAGTCCAGCAGAATGATCATCTTTGCCTGAGAATATGTTGACTGAGGAAGCTCTAAGTATCATAGTGGAGAGGTAAACACAAGCACAATTCTGAAAAATAGCAATTGGAATTCTATGAGAAGCAAATGAGAAAGAGGATCTTGAATTTGTCCATCTGTAGATTTTACAGTAATGAGACAGATAAGAGAATACTTTGACTGTTTCTGTTGTCCACAGCTAAAACAGTTTTGGTTTGTTGGGCTTTCTTTAAATCTGGAGATGTTGTAGAAAAGAACCATAAAAGGATTCAAGGTTGGATAAAATGCCTACAGTGAGAGACTTTAAGAGCTTGGTTTGTTCAGTCTACCAAAAAGAAGATTGAGTGGTGACTTGATTGAGAGGTAACTGAAAGTCTAAGTACTCTCACAATGAGAAAACACAGAGTACTAAAGAGCTCTTTAATAAGGCAAAGAAAGGGATAACAGGAAGTAATGGCTGGAAGCTGAACTAAGCCACATGTTAACCATGAGTGGTTAACCACTAAAACAAGTTATAAAACAGTATGATCACTTCCCTATCTTTTAATGTCTACAGATCAAGACAGATTCTCTTTCTGGAAGATAGGCTTTACCCAAACACAAGTTATTGGCCTCAGTACAGAGCTGTGGGATGAATTTTAAAGGCTTATAATGGAAAGACAATAGCATAACATAATGACCTTTCCTGATGTTGACATCTATGAAAAAAAGAAAAACAGATGGCAACCCTACCGTGTATCTCTCAAATGCCATTTGTTATATCTAAGGCCAATTGCTATACTGCTTCTGTCTAAGATGGTCTAAATTTCCAAGTGAATTTTAAGCAACACTGCAGCCAAATGCCTTTCATAAACATATTCTAGAGAAGATGCATTAGAACAAAAACAGGAATATGACGCAAAGCATTTCTACAAAATTAAAATTATATTCATAGTTACGACAGTCTTGTCATAACAGATGAGCAGGTGAGCAGTTAAGGTGTCATTACTTTGTCCATTGTCTGAGCATGTATGCAGTTCATGTCAGGGCTAGTTTTGTTTAAATAAAACCTCAGCCTAGCTTTTCTGTCAGTAAATGGGTCATCTCCCTATAACACAGCTGTGACAGGTTCAATAGTGTGGTTTCAGGGTATCATCTTTTCAGATGCCAGAGTAAACATACTTATTTGCTATTCCAGGATGAATGAAAAAGAATTGTGGATCATCCTCCATAGATAATCAGAACTCACTTACTGTCTGAGATTGGAAAAAACATTAACTGCAAATCACAGAAATACAGAATGTCTTGATGCATGTGAAGAGAGCATCATCTAAATTTCAATTTGAACAAATATTGCAGATATACTTGACATACTGGAGAAAGGCTTTCAGCTGATGAGTTAGGGACACGTGGTGCTTTACAGCTGGGACAACTACTGTTGCCTTGTGGAGCTGCTGGATTGAAGGATTAGGCAAAAGAGTAGGGCTATTCTTCCAGATACAAAGATAGAAAGCATTAAGCCTTTGGTAACTTATTAGAAGTAGGTAAGGCAGTAGTATCAGTATATGTTCCCTAAGAAGAGATAATGGAAGAGAAGTAATCAACTACAAACGTGATTATTCATAAATATTGTGAAGATCAAGAAAGGTATTTTTTCCATGCAAAGAATCAAATACAGGGCATGTTTTTCATGCAGAAGTTGATAAATTTAACAATATTGATTCAGAAATTATCAGTGTTAGAAGAAGTTTGTAATCAGTGAAGTTGCACAAAGCTGTCTTGACTCTACTTAGGATTTGAATTAACCTGATAGTTTAATGCAGTTTTTTGTCCTATAGTATATCAGCTTTTAATCAATTCTTTCTGACGTTGTATAAAATTACATTCACCAAAGCTATAAAAGTAAAAATTCTGAAAATTTTTAAATCTGTTTTCCTGGAGGAAAATGAGTGGCATAAACCAAAATGTAAAAGCAAGTATCAAGGACCCCATAATCTCTGTTAAAAAATATACTCCCCAACCCTTAGGTTCTTAGGTAGGACCTAACCGTTGTCACTGAATCTTCAGACTGAAATGCAGACCTGGATATCTTTTCTCCTGGTTTACTGAGATCAAGAGACAATACTGTTGAGGGGTCCTTGCAAACTTAAAGAAAATTCCTTACCTTTGAGTTACTTATGGGTAATATCCCCAGAGCTTTACCTGACTAAGGTATCCCTGTCTGAAACAAAAAGGTCTTCTGTCAAGTGTGATGGAGAAAGTAATGAAGAGTAAGTGGCCTGGCTTCTGCATCATTATTTTTCCTTTAAAAAACCTGAGGAATGGTTCTCTGAAAGCTCAAAAGGTTTTGCAACATGATCTTCTGCATTTAGTTCTCCTCTCAGCCATGTGGATATCGCAAGTACATCAGTAGGGTGAGCTCCTTCAGTGTTGTTCTCATCTGTGAATTTTTCATACTAGTGACATTCTGTTCTTAAGTAAACATGGATTTTATGAACATCTGGGCTACCCACATTTAAGAAAGTGGTTCTACAGAATTCTTTTTGGAGTGGTGGAAGGGGAAAGGACAGCAAACCAGAGTCAGCCTCTCCTTTCTGCAAGCCTGGCCAATTGCTCACTGACACATCACTTGGGTGGATATACAATTTTTCCTGGGGCCATGGTCTTAGTCAACTCAGTGAAGTTGTAACAGTTACTAAATTTAACCTAAAAAACTACTCATATACAAGAAGTAACAAGCAATAAAGAGGCTTAATCTTTGGGAATGGTAGTCATCAATAAGTTAAGTTTATTTGGGTAACAAACATAACTGCTGATAATACAAAAAAGGAGAGTTTATGCTCTAGGTAACAGAGGAGTCTCAAGTAGGGAATGAAGTAAACTTGTCAGATGACAGCAGATACCACTTTTTCATGATAGAAACACATTCCCAGATAGAGCTGTCAATTTAGTAAATGCTGAATTAGTGCTGTGATCAAGATGAATGCTTGTTTCTTAATAAAACCTTGTGTTGGGTAAGTAAAGCAGTGGCACTCACCTCAGGCACTTCATTAACTGAACAACCAACTGATAATGGACCATTGCACCATTATTGCTTAAATAATGATGTTATACCAAATGAATGTAAAGAAGCATTGTTTGGATGTTGAAATATACTTAGGTCCAGAAGTACCTTAGTGTTTATTTTTCTTATGCGAAGGCTTTGTTTTTTGCAAATCAGTGTTTTAGGAATATTTCTGCCTGCTGATTTTCTAGTTTCTGTTGGATGTTTCTAAATAGATTTAGTCCTTTTATAATCAGGTGGTTTTTTTCACCTTCTGTCCAACATTCCAAATAGTTAAGGTGATATGCAGACCTGGTTTAATCAAATTTCCTTCCCTACGTCACACTTTCACATTTTGATTATAATTCTTCCTCTACAGTGAAAGTGCTCTAATCTGTCTTAACCTGACTGCAGTACTTTGTGGGGAACTATCAGTTAAACAAGGTATCTAGCACAAGAGTTCTAACATTTTTAAATGGCTTAAAAAAGAGACTAATATGAATCCTGTTGAAAGGAAGTTTATAAAAGATTGGAGCATCACTAGTGGAATTCCTCAGAGGTTGGTCTTAAGACTAGTATTATTTGATATCTCCATTAATGGCTTTTATACAAACACTGAGAGGGTGCTAATATACTTTTTCTGATGACAAAAACTTTGCTGGAGTTGCCAATACTAAGCACTGGAATTTCATACAGGAAGAATTAGGTGACCTTGACAACTATAGTAATAGAAGCAAGATGAAATTTAATAGTACAAAGTGTAAGGTCATGCACTCGGGGACTAATAACGAGAATTTCTACTATAAGCTGGGAGCTCATCAGTTGGAAATAGCACAGGAGGAGAAAGACTTGGGTTTAATCAGTCAGTCACATGATGATTATCTCTACCAGTGTGAAGCTGCCATGAAAAAGGAAAGTGCAATCCTAGGATGTGCTGGGATGTTTTCTCCTAATGGTAGACAGTACCATGTGCACAAGGTCTTGCCTCCGGAATAGCACATAGAATTCTGTTGCAAGACAATTGTATTCAAGCCAGAAGTACTTCAGAGAACCAGAAAAGAGGTGCTAAGAACCTCAGGTAACACCTGAAAAGCACCTTAACTTCTTTAGCTTAGCAAAACGGAAGCTGAGGGAATACAAATACTTTGTAAATACGCAGCAGGCAGAGATTTACTTATATTAAAGAAAAATTAAAATTAACTATAAATGAGCTAACATGGAAATTTGTGGAATGCTTATGAATATAAAATTCTGCAGCAGCACTAATGAGAACTAAAATATGTCTCCATTTGACATCAAGCTCAAGAAGTATACAAAAAGATAACATGTTGAACCTGACTCTAATAGTCAGGGATTTCTCTCCTTCCTACCACCCTAGGTCTTCAATGGCCATTGCTAGAAATGTTTGCTGCTAACACCTCCTTTTAAAACGAGACTAACAAATCGTTTGCTCAAATCCACTGCCAGTCCAAACATAACCCATTTTAGGTTTTCAGTTAAATTTTTTTAAGCAGTACATCAGTGGAAATGATTGATATTGGTAGCCATGTTCAGTTATTACCCTGCAGTACACAATTATTTTCAGCCAATAAAAAACTGTTTTAGTAAAAGCATATGTAACTTATTTGATTTATTCATATATATATATATTACGAAGAAGACACCAGTAATAGTAAAATAAGTGCTTTTTGAAAAACTCTACTCCTTCAGCCAAAAGTTTTCAACCAAAATTTCTTATAAGCACTGATGAAATTGCGTCAAAGAGAAAAATTCTCCAATATTTTCCTCTTGGTAGCTGTTTACCAAAGATGATTAGAGATAAATTTATGCAAATTACAACAACTACAAAAAGAATTTACCATCTAGACAACAATGAGAGTATCTTACAATAATTCCTCGTCTTTATAACTGTGCATGTATGAATGAAGCAGAGATGTCTCTGTAAAAACTTTGCTCAATGGAGACTCAGCTGGGCTGAGATTAAATGGCAGGGAAATAGTGGCGTATTTGTACTACCGCTTTAAGCTTGTTCAAACTGCTTAATTTATTTCAATCAGATGTATTCTCTCAACTTTGGCTTTGAAAAACAACAGTCTGACAGTTCGATATCATGGATGCGGGAAAGACTTCACTTTCACTGCCACAGAAAAGATCTGGGTTTGGAATCAGCACAAATTTTTGCTTCTGGGACAGTGCCTCATGTTATGTCAAAAAAAAAGTATTCAAACTAGTGGAATTCATGGGTTTTTCAATATTATTATAAGAACATTCTTTGTGCTTATGACTGTAGAAATAGGAAGGGTGTGGAAAATCAAGTAAGCCAACAAAAGGGAAAATAAATGTAGAAGCAGAACTGAATTTCAGCCCAGCATAAAAAAAGGCCCTCTTTGAAAGGGGGAGGAGTCCACTTGAATATCCTTTGTTTGGAAGTGGTGGATGAGAATGTCTGAAATATAGTGTGTGTAAAGACATTGTCTGAAACTCACTCATTTTCTTTAAATCTTCAACCATTATACTACAGATATAACTCCAACATATGAAGACATTTTAATATTAGATTTATGAGAAATTATGCAGTATGCAAAATATGCAAAAGAGGATATAGTATGATGATTTGAAAGAATGCATGGGAAATATGCAAGAGGTCCACTTAGAACTTTTTTTTTTTTTGAAGTACAAATCCAATATAGCATTCCTAGTGAAGTATATTACTTTTAAGCAACTCCTGTGTTTTTCTGATTAAAGAGAGTCCTCTAGATCTTGGAAAAATATAGCTAGGGTATTTCTTTTTCTTCATTATTTATGTTAACTTTTGTTATTAGGGAAATACACCTTGTCACCTTTGCTGTCCTGTATTTTCTGCTACTATTGGACTGTATATTTTTAGGCTGGGAGAAGCGAAATACATATGGCAAGCAATTAAGACCTAGAATTTTCAAGTTGTCATGGCAGATTATAGAAGAAATTGTATCTTAGTTGAATCTTACCAGTATATAATGTCGTTTCTCTGTAGTCCATCTGCCTATAATCCACTGTAAAAAGTAAATAAAGACCTTGAGCAATTTTTTTTCAGCTGAGTCTGTCACCTCACTGTTGGGGAATGCAGAGTCAGGAACACAATAGATGGCTTATAAGTATGAGCATTCTTTCCTACCTTTTACTGTTAACTTTTAGCAAGGGACAAATAATTGTTGTCTCTACATGAGGCAGATTGCTGGGAGTTTGTAGGACTATGCCAACCATCTCAGGCACTGCACATTTAAGAGTTGTGTTATGACTGCCGGAAGAATCAAGCAGTATTGTCTTTTGCAAAAACTTGGCTGCCCGGATATAACAAAGCTCACAAAATGAAAAAAAAATTATATGATGGAATTGTTTGGTATTTGAGAACATAAACTTGCAGAGAACACACTGGATTATAGATGCTATGGAATGAATGGAGACAAAATGAAAGTGCCAGTGTCCATGTGGCAACATGAAGAGTGTTTCCAGAAGATATTAGTGCTCCTGTTCTAAACCATAGCAGGAAGAATGCAGTATTATTCTGAGCACTGTTTTGTATAAACCACATTGGATTAGTAAGCATAACAAAGATAGGCCAGCAAAAGGCAAAATAAATTCTGAGGGTGAAAGGTAGGCCCAAAAACCAAAATGGGCACCCATATAGAAAGGCAGAAGCCAGAAGGATGTACTACAGGCTAGAGAGTCAGGTGGAAAGCAACCTCTTGAAATTCAACAAGGGTAAGCTGAGGGTGCTGCACCTGAGGAAGAATAACCCCATGCACCATAGAATCACCAAACTAATTCTAACAAGAACTATCCTTAAAGTGTATATCTGAGCTTTATGTCTACCTGTTTCTTACAGGGATGATGCCTCAAACACTTCCCTGGACAGCCTGTTCCAATGCTTGATAACCCTTCCAGTGTAGAAATTTTTCCTAATATCCAATCTAAACTTTCCCTGGTGCATCTCAAGATAATTTGGCTTGGGGGTCTCTCTAAAAAATAAGCAGCAATCTGAAATAAACTGCTGGAGAAAAGAAAGCTAGATTAAAAAATACAGGAAAGAAAGAAAAAAAGGAAGCTCCTGAAGCTTCAGTTGTAAAAATTCAGAAGATTTTTCTGAGATCACTCAGAACACAGGCTAGTGTGCAAACCAAAATTTAAAAAGACTTTAAATTATACAATTCCCAGAACTGGAGGGGAGGACAGAGTATTTATGTGTATACATATATATATATATATGTACATGTATGTCAGTACCAGCCCATTTTAAGTATGGAAGTGTCTATATATCTGTTTGTCACAGTTTGGGCCAGACTGACCACTGAGATTAATATTCTAGACTGACAGTTTGTCACATTCTGGATCCAAACAGGCAACACTAGCATCATTTTAAAAATCAGTACAAGCATTGCTGATTGTGATTAGAAGCTCAAATCTCACTCTGACATCAGAGTTTTTCAACATTCAAGTTAAAGATGACAGTGATACAGATTAAAATTTTCATTTATTTGAAATAAGTGTTTTTGGAAGTTTTTAATATTTCTTGTGTTGATATCTCCATGTGAAAGCGATGGACTTATTACCAATGTTGTAAAGAAGTAGAAATGAAGAAATCTTTAGAAACTGTGTTGCTAAAGTTAAGTCACCAACAGAAAAGTTTAGTTGTGTTACTTTTCATTGGTTTATGTTGCTCTAGATTACTACATTCATTTGGTGACATTGTATAATAAACTCTGTTTTACAGTTTGTTTTTATGATATTCAAATAAAATATTCATGCAGCATTGAAGACCAATTCATCCTATGTAACCTTCACAAATGTCTTCTTGTAAAAGTGGAAATGCTTTTAGACTAAACCGATTGGGTTTGATTCATATGAAGATAGCTGTGATCCAGTGATTAGGATAGAGTTCTCAATCAAAAGAAACCCATTTTTTGCCCTCATTCTGGTACTATCCTGCTTCATAATCTTGACTAAGACATTTTAATCTACTTTTTTTAAGTTATATGGATGCAACTCTGAATGCCTACTGGGAATTTTCAGCAAGAGGAAAAAGTAGAAAATGCAACAGAAGTGAATATAGCTAAAAAAAATGCATTGCTGCCTCAGCATTGTTTTACTTTCCAAATAGCAATTACTTTGTCTCTATAACTGATGCTCTGTAGTGTTAAAAATGTAAAAAACAGTATGTAAGTTTATGAATTTATTAATTTCCACCAACCTCTTTTTAAAAAAAATACTCATTTTCACTTGTTCAAGAAAATAATTTGATTTATACTTGACATAAATTCCAGTTTAGAAAATACTACCTCTATAATTGAACAAAGAAGATTTACAATGATCAATTTATTGCCAGATGTTAGTTCACATTTAATCAAACACTAGATTTGTCATCTGCAAAAGAAATTTCAGTACAATATTTAAAAACATACATAGGAGTATATTAGTAGCTGAAATTATAGATCTTTTAAAACTATAAACATTTTACTAAGTTTGACTTTATAAAAGAAAAATTTATGGTTCATTCTAAGTATCCAGGTTTTATTTCTTGTACATCTTAACAAGCATTAGTATGATTGCTGTGGTAACTTGTCAATTCTTCCTTAATAGGCATATAAAGCTTTCATTAATGGCCAGCATGAATTAGACATTCCCACAGGCAACTTGAACTCAAGTATGGACTTTTATTAAGGGGTTTTTAATTGAATGAACAATTCTAATTTTTTAAAAAGAATAGCTGTTTTTCTTCACATTCTTTTCCCCATTTAGCTTCTCTGATCCTGAGGTGTTACTTAAGGGCATAATTAGTAAACATTTGGGGCTAATGTCCAAGTACTATGTTCAAAACCATGATTATATTTTCCTTTTTATCTAAGTATTAATTTTGCATTCATGATTATGAAGACTGAGAGGCATTTAAGTCTAACTTTTTCAGAAACTTCTCATTGTTTCAAAACAAAAACCATATGTTTCTCTAACAAAAAATGAAGGCATGACAATACAAATCTCACAACTGTCCTCTACATTAGATGAATAAGATTGTGTTCAACTTTGTAGCTGTGATGGTAATGAATTTATTTGTAAAGTGTCTCAAGATGACGAGTAAAATCTCAGTTTCTGCTTTCAACAATAATGCTTTGTCTCAGCATCTTTTCTGATCATGGCAAACCACAATCTGTTGTATACTATCAAGAAATCAGTTGGAGAAAAATGTATCAGGAAAAGGGCCATCTAACAAATAAACCATCCTAGCTCTCTCATTCATATTTCCACATAATTTCAAGAATAGCAGAATGAAGTAGGTCCCTTCATCTGTGAATTTGCATCTCAAAGCAAAGTATCCACTCAGTAAAGGTATCATTGAAAACAATAACAGCAATAATTTAAAAAATTCTGTTATGCTCATCTAGTCAAAATACTATGAAAACATTAGCTTCACCTACTACTTCTCGGCACCATTGATAAAAATGCTGTTTAAGGTAATGATGAAATAAAAGTGAAGTTGAAATAGCCAAGCTACATTTCATATGAGTAATGGAGATAGCAGCAGTTCATAGCAGTTGATCCTATATTCAACTCCAGCTATGGAAAAACTCAAAGCTGTTGCTGAACATAGTAAGAAGTGATAGATTTTTCTGAGTCAACTATAAGCAAACTAGCTTGGTTTAGTAAGTTCTGTATAGTTGATGCCAGGAAAACTGGAGGGTTTTGGCTACTGAGGAAGAGTTGATGTTTATGAAAGAGATTTTATGACCAGGACACATCTCAACTCTGACTTAATGCATATTGCACCTAATCCTATAGGTGATGTCAAGTTCTGAGGCAGCCTAGGCTGCAGTGAGGAGAAAAGGGAAGAAAGAGAAAAAAGGGAAATATTCTGCAAATTCAGATAATAGTTGTAATATCTTGAGAACCTCTATGTGCCACTTAAGACACTCAGAAGAACACCCATTTATTTCACTATATTATTCGCACATTTCCCCACGCTTATATAGCTTCCTATTAATTCTAAATATTGGCATAGAAATATATGTGTGTATATAAATATAATTCAAAGGTAAATCATAGCCTTTGTTTTCAAATTGCTTGGGCATAACATCATAAATATTGTTTATAGCATTATTTCTTTTTAAGTCATCCCATCAGCCTAGTTTTACTGTAACTTATTCAACTCTATCTTTTTCTTGGAATCTCATTTTAAAATAATGCTTATATTAATGGCCTGTTAATAGACTGTCATTTGCAATAAGTTTAAATGATTAAAAAGTAAGACCAAGCACAAACCATTTTTATAAAAAAAAAAATAAATTATTGCATTCCTTGTGGCTATTTAAGTTAAAAAGTATAGCTAGAGGGTAAACTGCTAATACAGTAGTCTGGTTTATCATTATGATGAAAACTGTACCAGAATTTAAAACATAAATTCGACTTTGCCTAGGATTTTTTACTTCCTATGCAAAGCTGTCTTCTATAGATGATTCTTCAAAGCTCTATAATACACTACATGCATGTGGCATCTAAATGATATACTGTCACTACAACTTCATCATTTTGTTTAGGGACTCGAAAACCAGATGTGGGCTCTTCAGTACACTAAGGAAACTGCTCAATATGCGGAGGTTTGAATCACATGATTCCTATTAATTTTAATGAGACTTACATGGATAAATCTCTGTGCTGAAATACATGAGAAAGTAACATCAATAGAATTTACTGTTCCCAAGTTTGTGCTCTGAATCTTTGTGCCTGGCTACCTGCACCTCTGTAAAGATATGGGGGGAAGGAGAGGATGGAACAATATGGAGTGAATAAAGCAAAGGCATTCAGAGCTTAAGAGGTCTATGGTATTTGTGCAAAGGCAGAAAGTAAGTAACCAATATCAAATGTGAGAAAAGGCAGTTTTCTCCTTAAAATTTCTTTTGAAATCATAATCTCCTTACTCACAGTGTTTTGCACAATACACTTTTTTAATTGTGTAAGAAATATCTATATTGATATTTAAGTCTAACACTTCAGTGAAGTGGATCAAATGGATGCTCACTTATACGATAAAAGCAAAAAAAATATCTAGAAGTTGTACTTAGAGTCTAACTTGCATGTATAAATATAATAGCTGGATTTCTGTGAATTTCAAACTGAAATTCGTTCAAGCTGAACCTATTTGATATGCCTAAAAAAGTATAAGGGAAGAAAAAAAAGAAAGTTAGGAACATAATTAGGACATACAAAAATAAATGGATGCATGCTAGCTTTGGGTTCAGTTCCTGCCACCATTACTGTTGACTTGTGTGTGAATAAAAGGAGCATACCATAGGAAAAACAAGATCAAAATAATTTCTTACTCAGCTCTATTGACTCAAACAGTGAACTTCTAATGTGCTTAGAGACTTGCTCAGCACTGCCAAATATACCATCCAAGTGGTATATATTTTTGGCAGGATTGTATGCAGCTTGTATTTATTAGATAGGCAGCTATTTGAGTTGATTAGCTACAAACATTTCATGAAAAAGAAATAATTGCTCATTCACTATAAATACATGTAGTTTTCTTCACCACTTGCTGAGTCAGCTTCACTTGTGGTCTAAAGGATGAAGTCATATTGGGTTTTCATATTCTTGTTTTAATTTGTAACATTGAGGGGAATAAGAGTGCAGTTTGTTTATAGCTTGCCCTTGTGCTGTTGAATCACTCCCAAGAACAGTCTAGAGAATCCTTGTGCTGTCTGGTGGACTAAAACAAATCACCATCAGATTCTCGTTTGGAGAAGAAGGCAGCAACAAGTACCCAATATTCTGACTACTTTCAGCTGGCAAACAGCTTAAGAACTGATCCCAGCTTGCATGAGTAAAACTGCATCCAAATCAAGTCTTCTTATCAGAGATTGGGTAGTGGACTGACTACTGCACTGTCTTTCTCCAAACAACCTATGGAAATTAAGCTTATCATAACTTTTTCCTGCTTTTCTTTTAATCAAGTAAATCTGCCTCTTTACTTGTGGAGTCCTATTTGAATGCTAGGCACCTCCAAAAAGCAGATATTACTACCAACATAACTTTTTACTGGTATAGTTAAGAGATCATGTTACTGATTTTCATACCGACTGTGGGACCATAATAATTTTACTAATTTCTTTTCCAATACACTGATATTCCCAGCTAGTGTTCTGATCTGGGATACAGTCATGCCCTGGAAGTAATGAGAAGGAAACAGAGAATTACTTGGCCCCCTATACCTAACTAATGAATCCACAGGGAAGTTCAGTTTTATTACTGCCCCTTTTGCTTCTTCAGGATATGTACTTGGAAGGGTTCCTACTTCAACTGTTCTGGCTGTCCTCCATGCTTCTTAAAAATAATAATTGCAGACCTTGTTCTCTTCTTGGTAGACTCTGAATACTACTTGAGTGTGAATAGCTCAATACACACATTGCTTTCCTTAAGATCCTCTCTGATTTTTGAGACAGCAGCTTATTGTAACAATACTTTATATGAAATAATAGTGAAAGCTGCTGGCAGAGACCTGGGGAGACAAAAGCTATGCACTTGAAGAAAATGCCAGTTACGTGGATTTAGAGGGATGGGCACTGTCACAATACCAGCCACAGGGAAAGAATTATTGCAGTTCACATTTGAAGAGAGAATATACTCAGAAATAGAACTACACATGTAATAGATTGCATCAGACTCGTAGGAGAAAGCCAAACTTATCAAACTTGGGAGCTATCTAATGTCATGTGAAAAATGTGGCTTGGTATGAAGTTTGTCTTTGTTGTGTGCCAAAACATGGTTACTTAGAAAGCTATCTTCACTTCTGTTCTTTCAGAGAACTCATTTCAGATAAATATTTAATAGTATCAACTTCATTATAATTAACAGATTAAAGTGTGCAGAATTTTCTGAAGAGCACTTCATGAAATAAACTCAAATAATAGCAAATGTCAATGCTTATCACCCATGCATATGCTTATACATAGGGAATAAAACAAGGTACACTTGATATTTAAAAATACAATTGCTGCCAGCAGGATGCTTGGAAGCTAACAGAAATAACACTTAAACCAAAATAAGATTTTACAAGTAGTGAGAGCTTTGAAAATGTGTATGTGTACATTTGGTAATAAAGTTTTGTGAGTAGATACATAACTTGCATCAAACATGCAAAAGCAACCTAGATATAAAAAGAATTCAAAGGTACAAACAACTAAGTGCCAGCAAAAAAAGAGACATTACAAAAATTAAGAAGAGCTTGAATTAAGACATTACAGAAGAAAATAGGGTTTAACCTCTGATGATGTGTCACAGAATAATCTGATCTGAGCAAGCATGGCTGCATTTTTAAAAGACCAGATTTTATTAATTACTCAAAACAGATCTTCTAATGCGAGGGCATTTTAGCACAAAGTTTATCTGACAGTGACTACTCTCATTTTTGCTGCCTAGGGGAAAATGCTGCATTTCTCCTCTCCAGTGACACACAGCAACTGGCAAGTGTTTATGCACAGGCAGCGAGATACTGTAACTAGGATTGTTAAAGTGGAAAAACTTAGCTTATGTGGCAGTTGATATGGTATCCAGCTACTGCACAAGCAAGTCATCAGCTCTGTATTTTAACAAAATGAGATTGTAATTAGGGGCCTTTGATTCTAAAGGCAGAATGAGTTGCACATTTCTGGCTGCTGTTCCCAAAGCGTGACATCAGAGTAATCAGCCATAGACTGTCATCCTCTACTCACCCCACATTTTCACTCCATTACTAACTTGAGACTAGTCCCAGGGCAAGATGAGATTCTCAGTCATCAGTGAGCAATAAATATCTCTGCCAGGGTTGATAAGATTTTTCAGACACATATAGTGCTTTTTGTTTTATTCCCATTTTTCAATTTCACAAGCTGTCTCTGTGTTGATGTTGGGTCTGGATCACTAGTGACTTGTGGCTGCTTTGCCTCTGTAGGAATTAACAGTGTTCCTTTGTGCTAGCTGTCTTGAATGGAACACCAAAGACCATCAGAATGGGTTTCTTTCACTCCACAATGTAGGAAAACTGTCCAGAATATCCCGTGAACTACAATTTCCACCTGTTGCAGTGACCCTGTGGGCCACTGATTGCAGGCAATTTAAATAATTTGTTTCTCTATGCTTGGCTATGGCCAGCACAGTCTGGCTGTAGGGCTAAGAAATCCTACAGCCCTGTAGTTTAGTTTAAAGTTACCTATTACTCTTTCTCTTGAGGTCAGAGCATAGTCTTGCTGGCCCAGTGACTTCACCAAGAACTCTGCGCTTAGAACAATTACAGAATTGGGTCCAGTATATGGAACTGCACATCTCAAAATTGCTACATTCAGTAGCTATTCCCCAAAATAAGTGGTATTATCATAGGACATTGCAAATGATGTGTGAAATTAGACACCTTTTCTGATTGGCCATGCACAAAGAGGATAAAGAGAATGACATGTAATTATTACTGTGCTATTAGTTGTAATATTCAACCAATACAAAAACAGAGAAAACCAATAAATTCAAAAGCTTTTGATTTGTTTAAGAATGAATAAAGTTCTTTGAAACTTCTTTTTAACAAACTTCATTGTAACTTTCTTCTGGAAGGGAGAAGCATTCAAAAAAAAAAAAGAAAGGGAAATATTTTATATTAGTCTAATTCTCTCAGAGTTCGTCTCCTTCTTTCCTTTTGGGAAAAAAATCAAACACCTTTGAAGTACATTATCAAATTCTCTTAAATACTGGAG
Organism: Turnix velox; assembly: GCA_013400935.1. Classification (NCBI taxonomy): domain Eukaryota; kingdom Metazoa; phylum Chordata; class Aves; order Charadriiformes; family Turnicidae; genus Turnix; species Turnix velox. The sequence continues at coordinate 158,599 of VZTY01031444.1, forward strand.
AATGGAAAGAGAGGAGTAAGTAATTTAAAAAGTTTTGATACAGTTGTGATTGTCAGAATAATAGCTGTAATGCTGTCCCTTTTACAGACAGAAACGAATGTAAGGTATGTCTGCCAAAGCATAGATTAAGAATTAGTTAAGAATCTTCTTTCCAATTTTATGAACTACACAATTTGTGGCAAATTATAGAGCATACATTACACAATCTGAGAAATAAATTGTTAGGAAAATGTGTTAAAGACAACTGAAGAAAGTGTATGCACCAGCATCTGGCATCCATTCTGCAAACTTCCCAGATGCAATTTCAATAAATTTAGAAAGCCTCTATACACTTTGAGATAGATATGTCAGGCAAATCAGAATCCCTTCAGTTCTGAAAGATGAACAATACTACTTATATATGAAATGTTTTGAAAAGGTGAAATGAAGTTACATGTACAAAGAAAACTGAAGAATATTAATGTCGGGCATTTGCTACCTGGTCAAATGAATTTTTTGCCTCTCTATGGGTTGCTTATCTTCTCTTTGTTTCTTTGATAAACACATACTGAAAGATTATAAATAATAAAGAATAGCTTTTATTAAGAACAAAAATATTTACTACAGAGCATCAGTGTTCACAATTTTAATTAAGAGCTGGCCAGCAGATCTTCAAACGTTCTGTTAAAAAGAAAATTAATGCTGCTTTGATTCTAACAATATCCAGCAGGCATCAGCACGAGGCTCAATGCAATTCAGTATTCCCAGCAGTGATCTGGAGGTGCAAACAAAAATTACCATGTTAAGGATCTGAGGATGAAAGAAAGATTACTTGAGCAGTACATAATGATGAGATTGAGGAAGAAGAGATCTCTCAACAAGCTAGACCCATTGAAAAATTAGCATTTTAGGACAGATGATTGCATGGTTATACATCAATACAAAGGAATTTACCAAAAAAACCTGGGATACTGTGCCTTGGAATGCCTTGACTCTGCAAGGATTTATGGACTATAATGGACCAGCAACTCAACATGAACTCCCATTGTGAAGATACATGAACAGAGCTAATGTAATCCTTGAATCCTTATGCAATTGTTGGAAAAACTCCCAAAGATCTGCTGTCCATATTTTAATGGGAATGGACTGGGAAAAAACTTGAGAGTTCACCAAATTGTATTCAAAATTAATTTGAGAGCAGAAGACAATTATTTGCTGATGAAGTATAAACTCAATCTGTTTGAGTATCAAAAAGGAGGGCTTGGATTGATGATTAAAGTTATAGATCATGGGGAAAAAAACTTTCATATGCAAAGCCTCTCTGTCCTGAAGGGAGAACAATATAACAACCACCCCATCATTCCCATCATTTCTCAAAAGGATAAAAAATTCTAGAGTCTGAACACTGACAAACTAGAAACAAAGCAGTTTTCTACTAATGAAAATAAATGTCAGAATAAATTGCCAAAAATAATGAATTCTTCCTATTGAAAGATACAAATTGGAATTTCACTAATTAGCTGTTCTTTAGTTAAATAATAATTTTTACTTGACACCAAATAAATCAAATAGATAAAATTTAAATGCATTTGACATACTGGTAAATTTGCTGATGCTGGATTTCAGAAATCCAAAACAAAATAGAAAAAGGAAGAAAGAAAATAGAGGGAAATCAGAATGATCTATTCAAAATTATATTTTCTAAAGATCTGAGGCATGATTTGGGTCCTCTAAGAGAGGATCTTTGACTGTAGATCATATACTCTACTGTAGTATGTATTGCATAACTATGGAAAATTTCTTAATGTAGGTATTTTTCATTCACATAAAATTGTCTGTAAGAATTTATATTCTAGCTGGCATGATGTTACACAGAAACAATATCAAGTGTTGTTCTGCACGTTGTGCATATGTTTGGTTTCTGAGGCCAAGAATCAGGATGTGGTTTGAAGAAAAGTGGGAGGAGTCAACTAGTAAAAGTGTTATGCCATATGACAACCTCAAAAAAAAAAAAAAAAGATCATATTAGTTGGGAAAATCTATAGCAGAAACAGAAACCAGTGATCTGCTGTGCATATGTGCATACTCGCACATGACTAGAGTTTAAAAGAAAAGCATTGCAATTTGCAATTTGCTGTTTACACAGTCTAAACGTTCATAATTATACTGCCAAAACCCACTTTTTTGTGATGGATTCTGACATATTGTGCTAGTATAAACCACTCAGATTTTCAGTATATTAGAGGCAAACTAAATTATTAAGAATACAAAATGGCTTCCACGTCCATGACAGGAGACAGGATGGCCACATCCTACTGTATAGAGGTCCACTTGTAGGCTTACTGTTGGTTTAGGAAAGGATCCAGAGGATCTATTAAAGAATAACAGTCTGCAGGTCACCTTAAAGATATCAGAATTATAATACTCATGATCTGGAAAGCACTCAATTTGTAAATGGTTTAACATACCTCTTCCTCAGGTGTCATGTACCTGCTTCAGTCTGAAAAATCCTTTAATGACAGACCTAATACGACCAAGTGGAAACATATTTTTTGATCAAAAAAACCCAGCTTCAAATGCGTTTTGTATAGGTCTATTCCTGATACATGAACCCACTGAAATAGTAGGAAAAATAGGTTCCTTGGGGGAATCATAGCATTTATAGATACTAGTTTGTTTCCTGCATTAATTTTTTAAAGCGTGTTGAAATTTTCTGGCTCCATATGGACACATTTAGTAACATTAACTTCTCTAGTATGTTCAATCAAGTTTTCAGTAGTTACGGGTTTTTTTTTAATTCTATGTTTTCTGACTATGTGATTAATGTAAGTAAATAAGTAATCACCAGATGGACTGAAATTCTGCTTCCTGAATTTACGTAAGTACTGCAATTAAAATAACTTGAAATAACTACATGAATAAACTACACACAAATTAGCCATCTTCACAAAGAAAATATAAGCCCAAATGATGCCTCTACATATTCAAACCACTCTGAATATAATTAAAGACAGATAGTAAATTAAAAGTTAATTTCAAGAGTTGATCTCAACTTTAATCTTTCATTTACTAACAATCCTAACACATCCCTTTATATCATGTAGTAATTATGGATTTCTATTTTTCAGTAGAATATATTTGGTGGCATCTGGTGAGCACATGTCAGTACTAAGACAGGCATTTCATACACCTGTGTTTCAACTGTGAGCTGATTACTACCACTGGCAAAGCAGCAGGTAAGAGACACCTTTATTGCTTCACTGACACTCTGAAAGAAAAAATGCTGCATTCCTGATTCTGATGTTTTGATAAATTGTTTTGGTTCTGTATTTTATTTGTATTTCTATGCTAAACACTGAAAGTTTCAGATTTCAGACAAGAAGGAAAATTTTTTTCAGCATCTCTAACCTTATAACTTTGGACCTGTGTTCCAGCCCCAAATGCATTTCAAGGGTAGTTGTGGTAACATAAAGCTATGCTCAGGGTCAAGCCTAGGGCATATTTCAGGATATGCAAGAGAAGAAACCTCAAGTGCTCACAGACTTCTTGCATATATCTGCCTCAACAACCAGCTTTTTCACATGTACTAGGACAACCCTAAGATTGCCTGTTGATAAAACAGATGGATTAAGTAACCCAGATTATTGGCAAACCAAAACAGCTCAGCCCTGAGCAAATCTAAAGGCTGGCAACATGAAGTGCTTGTCAGGAGACACATCACCCTGAGCATACTCCATGCTTTTTGTCAGAGTAGACATCATCAGTTCCGTCCATGTGAACTGCAGAGACAGTCTGCTTGTTGTATTTCACTTTTACATAGGTTTTCTACAAGTTCCACAAATTTCCTGATGATTCCCTTTCATGTAGCATGTAGCAAGCCATGTGGCAACAGTTCTGTCATAAAAATTTTCTATAGGAGATTCACTACTACTTAAGTATCTTTTTTTTCTTATCTTGTTTTTTCAAGAAATACTAATGAAATCAACCTTCTTATTTAATGTTTTTCCATTGGATGGAAAAACATGGCATTTACATATGACCTGGGTGTGAAGCTCAGTTGGGAGAGCATCAGAATACTAATCTGAGGGCTGAGGGTTCAAGTCCCTGTCCAGGTATGAGGCTTGTCAGAGTTGAGCTGATGGTTGGACTCCATGATCTGAAAGGTCATTTCCAACCTAGATGATTAAGAAATTACTTTTCATATCATGGTATGACCCAATCTGAATTGGTCAAAGGTAAGGAGTCTTCTGGTGTTAACATTTAACAAGCAGCCTTGAAATAAGATAAAGATGTCCCTGAAAGATCAGTAGCTGAAGTAGGAAACATAGGTCATGCTAATACTAAGTATGGTATGGATGACAGGATTCTGCAGATCGTGTGATCTCCGAGAGGAAGCTTTTTTATTCATATCATCCCTCCCTTCTGCTAGTCTCCAGAGATCTGTATATCCCATAGATGATACCCATTAAACAGTTAAAAACAAAAAACACCCCACAAAACCTTCAAGTTGCCGCCACTACCACCTTAAGCAACCAGAGCCTAAAGTGGCTTTTATCTCAAAAGCATGAAGTTCAACAGGCAAGTTTTAAGTGTACCATGCAAGATTTTTCTGTTGCACTGTGAAACCACTGAATACGTGAGAAGTGAGCATCATCATCTTCTATTTACAGATAAGGCAATTAAGACAGAGAAAATGTCCTACATATTTCTGCAGTAACACCAAAGAACATCCCTGGAATAATTCCTTCAATCTACCCTAAACATCATTTTTCCCTTTTTTGTTTGGTTTTTTTTTTCAGTTCCAATTATTTTTGAAGAAAATTAGGCAATTTCTTTAGATTCTTGTTTTTATGTTATCCTTTGTGTTTCTGAGATACTCTTGCAATTCGGAAAATAAATAACTTTCTGGGCTGCATTTTTTCACTTCTATCAAATAACCTTGACTTAGTTCTTCTATGAATGGAGAAAGAAGTCATTACTTGTATTCCTTTTAAAGTTTACATTCACACATCTTGGCACACAACACTCGTACTGATGGCATTTCTGGAAATTGTACTAATTATCACTAAGTTCAAGGGTCTGATACAGGAAAACTTGTCAAAACCGGAAAAAAAAACAGTGCAACATTAAAAAACACAATTAAGCGTGTGCTTACATTAATAAACAAATAATCTAAAACTGCAGAGTTGGAAATGTGGTAGAACCATAAAGGAGCAGTCGTTGCAGTAATATTTTTCTGTACAAAATGAACAATGAAGGCCCAACGAATTAAAAGACACCTTCCTTCAATTCATAGCAATCTTAAGGAGGGTCAAAGATTTGTTTTACAATCTCTGACAGTCCCTTTAAGCAGTCAATCATTGTAAGAAATAACAGAAACAGCCCATCTTACATGTACCTCTGGTAGGACAATAATGAGATGATATAATAAAAAAGAAACTAAACAAAATTAAAACAATAAGACATTTTTGCCCCAAACTCTGTCCCTTTTCTTTATAGAGCTTTTGGAAACCTCAGTGGCTTAAAGCAGTGAGAAGCAGATTCTGGGATCTAGACATGTAAGTAATTTTTTCTCTTCAAACTTGAAAATGAAGGTTACCATTTGCTCTGCCACCACTCAAGGGGCTTTAATGACATGGGCATAGAAGCTTTGACTAAAATGGAAATATCAGTTGCCAGAAGCATAACCGTGAGCAAGTCCTGGTAAGCGAGATCCCTTATCCCATCACAGGTCACCAGCTCCTTTCCGTACCTTGCCTAGCAGCAGGGACCACTTCAGTGCTGCTGTTACTGTGTATGCTGAGTATCGAGCTGGCAATACGACTTGCAAGATTTCTTCACATGACGACAGGCAAAAGAAGCTTTAAAGTGCATACCCTGTTAAATTCCAGTAAATAAGTTGCTGTGTATTACAGAAGGAGCTTATTACCACACTGTTCACAATTAGTGTGTCCACTTCAGCATTAAAAAAGTACCTAGGGAAAAAAAAATGTGTGTATTAAATACCAAAATTACTTCAGAATAGAGCACTTGCACTGAATAATTAATACTATTTTACATTATACAATTATAAATTTTAATCATCAAAGACGACTAAGGCTACAAATTCAAGTTTATTGACAAGGATGCATTTCTTAAGTCACCATTTAAAATGGATTTTTATGGCAGGTCTTAATAACCAAGAGGCAAAAATGTGTTGCACTGCATAGGCATGCTGAAGCCACAAGTTAAATGACCAAGACTACTCTCTAACTCCCCAGGCAAAAAGGCAGTAGAACTGTTATTGAGGCAGAACAAAGAAAGAACTGTCCTATTCTCCCTGTATCTACTGCATTTAAATATGAGTTAAAGCACCAGTTAGTAAAAAAAAAAATAATAAAAAAATAAAAGAAAGTTAGGAAATTTGCCAGGCTCACAACACAATACAAGTTTGTATTATGAGTTTACATAACTAATGATCTTCATAAATCCACTACATAATGCTGATTTTAGCAGAAGTCCTACAAGGAAACATGTTTTATACCAAAATACAACATTTTCTCACCTCATCTTTACCAGTGAGGACACTTTCTTCTGCTTCACACGGTTCTATATCTTCTCAAATTTCTTCACGTTCTCACATAATTAATCACACTACTGAAAACTATTTTAATCTGAATAATCCGGCTTCCTTTCAAGAACCATGTTCAGCGGGGTGCTAAATGGTTTACACAGAAATACAGCCCAAAACGTTTTGCCATCTTGAGGCATGAAACAGCTATATGCAAGAATGAGTGTCATATATATTCCCATTCTACCACAGTTGCACCATGACATTTACTTTAAATTTCTTCAAATGAATAAATAAATTGTATCATGACTCTGTGGTAATCACAGCAGCTTCCTGTATTTCTGCACTGACATTAGAGAGGGATCCATATTAATCACGTTTTCTGACCATAACTATGGCTCCTGAAGAGGAAGCCATTTCAGTTTGTTCTAACTACATTATCACAGCCCAGATGAAGACTTCTTCTCTGGAGTTGCCAGTGAAGCTGCCTGCTTAGTCACTCCCTAACTCAATGCAATGAGGGTAAACCAAACTAATATAAATAGTAACTCAGCAAATAGCCACGGGATTGCAACCCATGAGCAATTCAGGGAACGTAAATTTCTGCTACCAAGAAAAGTGATCAAAAGCTTAGGGTGAGATGAAATTTTGGATGCATTCATAAGACAGCATATTAGCAAGGATCAAATTAAACACAATTCTGTTATGCTTTCCTGTGACTGCTTCATGAATAGGTTATTTCATACTCAAAAAGTGACAAGCATCTCTAAGGTAATGCCCAACTGGTAATAAGAACTCTATAGGGTGGCTTCAACCCATGTAAAGTGACTTGCTATCAGGATATGCTTCAGGATGATTTCAAAAGCAATGATTCAAAAAGAATACAAAAAAAATACACTAAAAAGTCACTTCTTTAAATGCTCCTTTGAAAAATAGGGGATATTAAGCAATAATAATTAAATTTATATGAAAAACAAAATAATTCCTATTTTATTATTTTCATACATGAGTGGCACAGATTCCAATTCAGAATTTAANTAAAAAGTCACTTCTTTAAATGCTCCTTTGAAAAATAGGGGATATTAAGCAATAATAATTAAATTTATATGAAAAACAAAATAATTCCTATTTTATTATTTTCATACATGAGTGGCACAGATTCCAATTCAGAATTTAAAGTTTCTTTGTTCAAAATTGAATAGGTAAAACTCTTAGGAACATTGTCTCAATGATCTGAAAGGTCCCTTACAACCTTAGAAATTCTCACTATAAAATATGGTGGTCTGTTTATGACCAGGAAGAAATAAGACTACGGTGGAATGACTTTTTTGTTTCTCTTTTTCCCCTAAGTTATCCTGCATATTGCTCCCTCTTTGGATCAGGCACGCTTTTATTTAGTACTCTCTATACCTTATTCACATCTGTCAACAAAAAATGCACATCGCAGTCACACACCAAGGCACAAGTCACAAAATTCACAGAAAAAGTAAAAGAAATTATATTTATATGTCATTTCAATAGTCAGGGGAGAAGAAGTGTCCCAGTCCCTCTTTCTAAAAATAATGCTTCATATACGTGTCATCTCTGTATTTCACTTTAGTTATCAAAAGAAAAAAAGTTTTCATTTATGGAAGCTGTTTCCTGCTATTGGAATAAAATGATCTGCTTTAAATCATAGTTCAGATTGCCCACACCTTCCTTCCATGAAAATCATTCTTTCATGCAGAGAAATGGGGAAAACAGTTATATTAACCCATAATCAACCTATCTGATCTACACAAATAGTACACAAAACCTTTCTTACGGACATCTACTCTGAACAAAAATGGATTGAAACTATTTGCCAGGCCTTTAAAAATGAAAAAGAACAAAACCAGCTACTCCTGCTGTCCATAGCAATAATGAGCTGGTAAATACCTTCACCATATCGTCTTGTCAGGCATATCTAATAGAGATGAAGAAGTCACTAATTAGGGCCTTAATTCTGCACTGCATTGCAATTGCAATGCAACCTAGCATTGACAGGTGCAATATGTGGGTGCAAATATCTTGGCATCAGCAATCTACTCCTTTGCATTTACATTGCTAAGCAACATCATTACTTTGATTGACTTACGTACAGTACTACACTTTCACCTCTTGGGTACAGAAAGAAAAGATTGATTCTGATTTCAGCACCACAGTTTTACACAGACATAGTTCCAATGAATTAAGTGCACTTACTCCTAATTTACAGTCATGGAAGAAAAATAATTTTCTTGATTACCTTCCTATTTAGAAAGCTCCAACTCTTTTGAATAAAATAAAGTTACGCTGATCTAGAACTTACATGACAGTTAGGGCATATTTACATGTATTTTTCCACAAGAAGACGGCAGCTGTCCTCAAAGTGTAATGTGAGTTAACTAGGAAAAGGTGACTGACTGATGCTGAGGTTAATTGCGTGTTGGCATGCTAGAAAGCCTATGCTAACAAGTGCTGCTTATAACTAACAAGTGCCAATTATTTCCTTATATTCTAGTACACATCTTACTATGCTAGGCACTATCCAAACATCTAGAAAGATCCAGGCATCCCTGCCCTGATCTGATGAGTTAATGATTTAAGAAAACTATGCTAGCTACTGACAAAAATGACTCAGTGGATGTCGCTTATCACAGATGTACAATTCTTCACATAATATTAAAACACAAAAAGCATTTTGTAAAGTTATCGATGTACTGAATTTATGTTCATAATGAAAGCATAAAGAGTTTCCTGATTATAAACTTTTTCCCTGTTGCTGGCCAAAACATTACACTAACAGATACTGCTGATTATATTGTTAGAAGCCAGAGAAATCTTTTAAAGTCTCAGATTTTAATCCTGTTTCCACATCTGCATATGAAAAAAATGCTTTCTGTATATAATTGGTGACCAAGTATGCCAATGAGCCTGACAAAACTTCCCTCTTAATAGGTAGATTATTATGTAAAATATTGCCTAATATTTGTATAATGCATTCACCTAGCTTTAAAATATGCTGACAGAACTAGAATGCATAACATCATCTGTTGTTAAATTGATATTAAATTCATAATTTTGTTCCTGAAGCATCAGTAAATACCAATTTTAATTGCATTAATAAAATGTGAATTATGAAAGCAGAATTGCACTGACTAATACAGATTTTCACTATGATAATAATGATTTAAAATAAGATTAAAAAGTAACAGCTCCTAAAGAAAGAGAAAGTTAATGTACCGAAAATAATAGCACCAAGCCAGCCTTCCCCCTCCAACCTTAGACAAGTCATCTACCTTATATCTGTTGAAATAAAAAAAACAAAACTGAGGGAAGCTGCCAGTCTTCCAGGCTTTCTAGAAGAAATTGTGAAGTGCTTGGTAAAACTGCATGCCTTACCTATCACACATTGTATAATTGCATAATAAACATGTTTAATGACATCACGAGAGGGTATCAAAGTTGAAAGTCTTTGGAAATGCATTGACTGCAGAAGCTGGAAATCATAGCTTCCTCTTTCCCTTCTCTAATTGTGAAGACATAGAATTTATCAAATATGTTGGTAGTCTGCTGAAAAAGATAAAAAGTGCCTAAAGTTTGATCTCTCCTGGTCCTGCAGTGCAAAGAGCATTTCAGCACACTGCTGTCCTGAGAATTCAAAATAATGCAATAAAACTTCTTTAACCAGATGGTTTGTTTAGTAGGCACAGGCAGCCAGAACAGCCTTAGGTGAGGTGACCGTAAAAAGGAAAAGACTTAAGAAAATCTAAAAATTTTGAAATTGTCTTTGTAAATATGGCATCAGTATTCCTGGACTGTTTTAGAATAGATATGTACATTTCCATACCCATCAAACACTTAATAAAAGATAGCTCCTCTAGGCAATTTGCAAACTATAGTTTCATCAAGATATATGTCAGTGTAAATCAAGAACCTTCAGTTCTCAGTTTTTCTAAACAAGTATGCCATAATCTTTCCTAGCCCTGTTTCCGTCAGACCCTCATAAATCTACCACATTGCTCTGTCTCTTCAGAATGCAGTCAAATTCACAAATATTTTAAAGGTATAGTGAAATACACATATAGCAAGTCTATCATCCTAGCACAAGTTGGTAATTTCCTTCACCTGCAGTATATATTTCATTTTAACACATCTTTAATAGACATCAACTAATCATGTTTAAAGGCTACCTCTTTACTATTGCCCTTTATCCATAAACTGCTCTTTTTGCTGACCTTAATATATAAGGTGAAGATAGGCAATCATTCCATATAAATGCTTACATATATGGTTTTTATATTAGAATACATAAGGTAGAACTACTTTGGCTGGACATAGCTAATATTTTCTTAATTTTCAAGTACCATTGCTTATGTTCTAAGCTGCCTAATACCAGAAATACCGGTTACCTAAAAAGCAGTGCCTTCATTTTTTTGTATATCTTGCATTTTCCAAAGGAACAAAAATATAACAACATTTATAATTTCAGATCTTTTAAGAATAAAATACTACATGAAATTTATAATGTAAAAATTCCCTTTTCCTGGAATTACAGTTTTGTATTTATTGAATGCATTCACAGGCTCCCTTAGGATGTGAAATGTATGGAAATATATGTGCATTACTAAAGAAAGAACTAAATTTATTCTTTCCCCATATCATGCTCTTCTTTGCAGTAGAGGTTTTTAATTCAACACAGAGCTAGAATGAGATGGAGCCAATTTCCTGGTCTATATGTGTGACAAATGCTAAAAGTGGCACAAGATTAACAAATTAGTTGATGTATATATCTTTAAAGATTTTTTGACTATGTCTCAAATCAAAATGCATGCTTTATTTGAAAAGAAGATTTCTTTGCAGTTAAGTATTAAACAGAAATCTTATATACTCCTGTAATTTTAAGGTGGAATGATGACATGTATGACAACGAAAGCACAACATGGAAAAAATATATAAGAAGGCTTTTATGGCACATCCCTCTAATAATAGAAACTTTTGTTGCTATAGATTGTGTATTTAGCAATTAAATATGATATTTTAATGAAAAATTTGCATTGGCAAAGTTTATTATTTCAGTACACAAGTGTTTTTTATATGTGAATATTGCCAATGTATTAAATACCAAAATCTGAAATTCTTTCTTGTTAAGCCATGTGTCAGATAGAAGCTTTTTTTTGAAGTGAGTATGGAGAGATCTACATTATAGACATGTGTGTCATTATAGAAAGGTTTCTTTATGGTGGTTTGAAATAAAAAGTATGGAACTTGACCTTTTTAGCTGACATAGTAATCACCTACTTGATGTAATCCAGATATCTAACACCAAACAATAAAAACATCTGTGACAACAAAACCACGTAAAGCTTGTGGAATTATTTAATTTTTTTAAAAACGATAGCAATATTTAATAATCAGATAAGCCTGGATTGGTTCTTCTTACACAAAAACTTTTGCTCTTTGTAAATGCTACTTTCAAAGGGCTATTAACTTAGACGTGAAAGCTTTTTAAGCTCTCATGCATATGTTTTGGAGTTACCTCATTCATTCTGCTTTTAGGACCTTGTCATAGTCCACCTGTTTTCCTTTTGCTTAAATTACATCAAAATAATAGCTTTCTTTGGAGGGAAAAAAAAATCCTGTATTTCTACTGGCTGTATCCAAACATGATAACATGCTTAAAATTCAAGAGAAGCCATATTCAGGTTACATGTCTCAGTCACCCAATCTCCCTTTCACATATCTGTTCATGTTGACAGACTATGTCATAATACATCAACAGAAAGATCAGCATAGAAGAACAAAAATTCATCGCCTGACAGCAAGAGGAAAACTGATTTCTACTATTAAATTAGCAAAAAATATACCAATACTACATTACCAATAAGGACACCACAGCTAAAAACATTCACTGCATTATAATTCTGAATGAGCATTGCGATTTTTTTGTTTCAATAATCTTTAGACACCAAAAAGGGGGGGAAGAGGGTGGGCTTGATGATATCTACATCTCTAAAAGTAAAGAATTGATTTCTGACAAAACAATGCAGTTCCATTTTGGTTGTAATAGTATTTAAATATTAATTACAAATATTAATTGAATTAGAGAGCACTGAGCAGTGTTTATGGAGCATTCAATTCTGACAGAGGCTTTTTCTGACAAGGTCAAGGAGAGATGCAGAAAATGCTCTATATCAATAGAGTGCATCAGCCTCTCTGAGAATTTCTACTCATGCAGAAAAAAGTATTCCCTCTCATTGCTAGATATAATTTTAATATACTATATTGAGCTGTGGTGTTTCACTAGGAATTTAACAATACCTGGAATAAATAATGTCTTTTGCAGCCTGGGGCAACATCTGCCACTTATGCATTAATTCTCCCCGTTTGAACACTCTACAACATATGCACTTCTCTTTTGTCTGTTATACTAGAGTTGTGTTATTCCCAAATATTGACATCATCTACTTTTATCAGCACTAACTGCTCTGAAGCTTCCTAGTCCCATGCTCAGCTCTATTTCTCTCTATTGATTATCTTCCTCACTCCAGCAGGTAGCCAGCCAGCGAGGCTGTCCTGAGAAATAGCTTCCAATGACTTTATACGCACAATTTACACGGAATTGTTTAAAGAAGATATTAGCCTCAATACAAATCAGTGAACCTCATTTAGTCAATACTGCACAATTCAGCTGTTGGCACCCTGTCACATGTTAGTCTTTAAAGTCAACTACCATACCCAATCTGCACATTAGCCATAGTATTTAGTTTCATATTAAAATGAGGCTAGTTTTTCACTTTTCTTTTTGAAATCTATTCAATATACTTTTTACATCACCTCATTGAACCATATGATAGTAATATAATTTTAAGTATAAAAACCTGAGATTAAATGCTTGATTTTTGACAGTGTCCTTAAATATAATAAATTCAAAGGGAAATACTGTTAAGTTAAAATGGAGTGTTTTTCATTAAGTCAAATCAAATGGTAGACAACAAAGGATCTTTTATTTGAGAATATGAAGTGAAAATGAAAACCAGAAAACCTTTACTAAGAAAAGGTCTAGCTAAATTATGTTGGAAGGAGGTCTCCAGACTGAACCTGGTTGTTTCTTTTGCTAAAAATGAATTAAACTACGATGCACTATGGGAGAATAACTTACAAAGAAGGAAAACCTCGTGCTTTATAAAGATGAAAACAGGGCCTAAGTACAGTTAAGTTAGAATAAAAACTACCAAGAGAAATCAAGTAGTAAAAAAAAAAAAATTCCCTTAACGTAGCACCTAAACTATTCTTTTATCATCAGGACAAGGAAATTTGGGGGAATTTTTTTGTCCCTTTTGCATTCCACAGCAGGGCTCTAAAACCCTAGTTGGACTCTTATGTGAAAATAATCTTTTCCTTTTAGCCTACCAGAATATGATCTAAATAATGATTTAGACTATTCCAAGAGATAGAAGAAAAACAAAGTGTATGTTCTTATCTCTGAATTTCTTCCTTGAGGACTAAGATAGTTTTTCTGTTGTTTTCATTCTGTATCAGGCTCACATCTTTTAGTGTATTTAGCACATCTATTATGTTTATACTAAAAACTACACCTTCAATATTTGACAGAAGAATAAAAATAGGAATTTTTCCTCATTTTTGGAAGAAAAAGACTAGGTTTTGCTGTATTAAGAAAAGAAATGTTTATGCGTTTTCCATGATGTGTTGTTCATATGAAGCAAAAAATGCACAGAAAACCTGCAAGGATTCAT
>VZTY01031444.1:172969-183498 GCA_013400935.1 Turnix velox
AGGTCTGGGAGTATAAAGAAAACAGAGACAACAAAACAGAAATCCCTGATTTTATAGTATTTGATTTATATATTAGAAAATGCTAAAGGAAAAAGGCAGAATCCTTCTTAAGTGCCGACGAGCAGTCATCTGTACTTACTGAGATACATCTACATGCTTTGGAGGGAAAGTAAAAGCTATGTAATCAGGTAGCCGCTGGGAATATCGAAATTGGACAGTAGGCTTTATTCAAAATGCTGGCAATTTGAATATAAAACTAGTAACATTTTGCGTGACCTCTGCTCCCTTCTTTTTTTTCCTTTAAAGCTCAGTGAACAGTAGCTGAGGTTCTGAACCCCAGGTAGGAGAGCGATGCTGAAAGATGACCAGTCTGGCCTTCCTAATACATCTTCATATGCGCACACACACACACAGGCGCTCTCTCTCACTCACATACACACATTTATTGCAACCTAACACTCAGAGGAAAGCTTTTTCCCTTCTCTAAGCTTCTACAAGAGACATTTCAGAAACCAAAGGGGAAAAAAAATGCAGAGAGGACAAAAATAGCTGCATATTCAGGCAACAAAAAGGCAGGTGTGATATAGGAATCCCTGGTGTTTGTGTATGCTGCTCTATGTTTGCTTCTGAAGGATGTGAGGGCTATTTTCCATGGGTCAAAACATGTTCAGGATAAGTGTAGTTAGAAAGGGAAATATTACAGATACTGTTTGGTCTGTTTACTTGGGTAGATCTGCTTATTTAAAGAAAAAAACATTACGGTGTCCTTCAGCTGCGGTTTTCTATGCACATACATACCCATTAACTATTATTCTCTATCAGTTACATTATTAATTACTAAAGTAAGTGCAAATTCTTTTATTTATATATATTGGGAAATTGTACAAAATGTTTATATGCATTCAGTACTTAAATATATTTTATAAATTCTACTTTAGGTTTCCCAGGAAACAATATCATTAACTGATGGTATGTTACTACTTACATCAGTCATGTCTTATAAGGATTGATAGATAAAATTGTAGTTGGTAACATAGTTAATCCAAGGTTTATTTAAAAAATCTTAGACCTTTAAAGCTAACTCTGTGTTATATACTAATATGTAATAAATTTTCTACACAAACAAGTGCAGCAAAATAGTAAATAAGCACACACTGAGTAATACAGCATGTTTAGGAAGATACAGCATGTACAGTAAAACAAAATATTAATTCCTAAAGTTTACAAAGTAATATTTCTTTTAAGCTGTTCTTTTAAGGAATTAAAAATACATTTAATTATTACTACCTGTATTTTCCTTCATTGTGAGAGGGAAAAAAACACCACAAAATTCCTTACAGTTGCTCATCCTGTTTTTGCTCATTATTGGAGATACATGGATTTACTATGGGTTCAAATTAACTGTACTGATCACCTTTTCCATACTGTGTTAAAACGGTAACTGGGCTTGGAAAAAAAAAAAATACAGGAAATATATTGGTACTATGCTAATATTTAGGAGAAAGGATGACTTTTCTACTTGAAACTTGAAGTATGTGTAGTCCAAACAAATGTCTTATTTCATTTCTGTAAAGCAGATATTTATACTTCTAGATCTCAGGATTTCTTTAAAATATGTCCTCACTACACACAAAGGTGCACATTAATAATTTACAGACATTTCCTTTGCTGTTTATGTTGAGAATATACTATTAAAAATAACTAATGGAAAAAAAGATTAATTAAATAACATTGTCTTTCCCCCAAAAGCATCACTATTAAAATATAATTGTGTTATTTATCAGTAGATTTTGTTAGTTTCTCTGCTTGATTAGCTTTTGATGAAGGCTCATAAATTTAAACTCAGACATACTGAGCCTCTTTGATTTTTAGACAGATGTCAGTCAGCATTAGTGTATCAATTTTTCATTAGAAAATAGAAATGCATGTTAAAACCACTTTAACCAACATGGAGTCTCTACATGGGACCATAGTATCAAATGCTAATTATATCCTTTAGATGAAACTTTTAGCTTAAAAAAAGAAAGTACAGTTTCTAGAGAATGTCAGTCTCAACTGGATATAAAACTGACTGCTTTGCTTCTTCCTTTCCTTCTTCGGTCCCACAGGTGATCATGCAATGCATGGAAATGTTATAAAACTATAATAAACATACTTTAATTAATTATGTTCTTCTGACATAATGAGTTGGGATAAGTATGCCAGCATAGATATCCAGAAACCAGTGATTGTGCACCAATTCATGTTTTATAAACATGCTTCTAACATGCTTAAAAAAGAGGTGTCTGTGGGAGGGTTTCAGCCCTACTTGACCAAGGGGATACATGGATAAGTCCAATATGCAGCCTACAGAAGTCCCTTGTGTTTAGCAAGTTGTTTTAAAGGCAAGTTTTAGATATACAGTACTTAAAGTCCTTTGAGACATATTAAAAGGATCACAGCCCCACAAATCAGGCTTGCTAATAAGACTACATTTTGGGGCTTAAATTTTAAGTGGCAAACCAGGCGCACCATTTCACCGGAATTCTGAAGATAATTCTAAAATGATGCTCAGCTGGAGTAATGTGTTATTTTGTGTTCTTAAGATGAAGTGGAATTTAAATTTCAAAAAGGGGGAAAGACTGTGAAGTGTTTTGCAGAAGGCCTATTTAGCCTCCACCTAATTTAAAAATTAGTCTTGGCTGTCTTCTCACTTCATCAGTCCTTGAATCAAAATTCCAAATCAGGATCTATTATTTTCTTACCCACACTAAGCAGTGTTAAGTAGAGTGAAAGGCTTTTATTTATATTAAGGAACCAATCCTACAGTTTTCACACAGGAAAAAACAACCCTTGGAGTCAATAGCAATTTGCACAATTTATCTTAGTATGCATGAAGCTTAAAGACTGCAAGTCACAAAATAAATTTGGTATTTACCATACTGCTATAAAAAAATCCCACTACTTTTCATTTTTCAACATTACCGAATACCTTCCTTTATATTGGATTTCACTGCGTTTCAGAAACACACCTTACAGTGTCAGTGTTCCCTCTCTATTTCTCCCTCTACCTCTCGCCTACACCAGTTGGATTTTAATTTTGCCAGAGCCTATTCAGTTTATAAATAACCTTAAACTGTTGAACTGGTCGCTAGTTTATTTGAACAGGAGACAATGTTATTGAAACAAATCTAGTTAACAAGATAATTAGCTTTTGCAATATTCCTCAGAAGGCTGGAAACCTTCTGTTCATCACTGCACTATACAAATAAGAGTATGTAATTGTTAAGCCTGTGCTTAAGAGTGGTTCTATCAAAACTGATTGGTTGCATTACCAGCAAAGATATTGTTTTCAAAAAAGATATCCAAGAGCCACCTAAAACAGATTAATTCACTAGAAGTGGAAGAATGAAAATATTTTCCAATAGTAACCCACTGTAAAAACGTAGGCTATTGCTGGCTGTGAAAAGATGGGGCTGGAACCAAGAAAATCCTTTTTCTTGCTTCCACAAAAGGCTTTGGGCCTAATTATTTTTAAGTATAATCCAGCCAACATCTTCTCATGCTTAGCTGCACTGAGTGACACTATTTGTGATGCCCAGTCTGCTGAAACTGAGCAGGTTGCTGTCAGTTTAAAAATGACTATAATAAAAGTGACCATGAAGATGGATCTTGTGATTTTGCGTTTCTAATCAGTCATCTGTGAAGAACACTTTTGCTTTGATTCAGCAGACTGGTGACAGCCATGATTGATAGTGCATGAGGATGAAAAAAGGTTATTAACTGTCTTCCTATTAAACTCAATGTATTACCCCTCTAGGTGCATCTCATACTTTAACTTAAAGTACTTACTCAGGTAAGGTCATGAATGAACTCTATAAACACAGTATCCATCCTGTTGGAGATGAACTGGGAACTATAATGTTAAATTTTCCAATTTCAGCATTAAACTGCACCTGAATCCTGCTACCTTAATTACTGTGCCACCCCAAAAAGTGAGCAGACCTCTGTATGCATCTAAAGATATAGCTGTGCATGACTATTTTGGTGTGAAAAAGGGACAGCTCCATGGTTTCTGTGTTGCTGTGCATACACACACATATCTGTATTTTACTTATTGCAATTGCCCAAAAATAAAAATGCGAATACTGTTAATAAAAGAAATGTGGAATGGGGATATGAAGTGTCTGTGGGGCTAAAGTATAAATCTTACACCGAAAACAGCATTTTACCTGCTGGTATTTAACTTATTAACTGCATCAGACGCAATTTTAATAACTTTTGAAGGCTTCCTAAGAAAAGGAAACCCAAATGTTTAAGCATAAATGTAAAAATAGCTATTTACTATCTTACAGCCTATTTAAGCTTTATTTTTTATTTAATTCTCTTTACTGGCAATTATGTTATCACTCAATATTCACAACTATCTACTGAAAAGAAATGGAAAATGGCACAAATATTCCATTTAAAAATCCAGAGATACTGTCTCCTAGGGTATTACAAATTTCTAAGGAGATTCTTCTGAAGAAATAATTTTTAAGGAGTTTAAAGGTAAAAGAAGAGAATATGCTTCCTGTCTTCATTATTATTATTAACACCAGAAATTAGTGTAAAGAGAAAAGTTGTCCATGTTAAGGAGGGAGGTTAGCATCTTTTTATATTCACAAGTTTATTTAGGTAGCAAATATTAAAAAATCTTGTGATCACCTTTTGAGAATTAGGTATTTCACAAATAGTTCTTCACAATCAATAGCATTTTAGATATTTTTTAATTGACTTTATAGGTAAGTTCTAGGTGCTCTTTGATTTCTGTTAAATCAGACCAAAACATCAGAAATCCCGTAACTCTAACAACAGAGTCATCTGACTGTCACACTGTCATCTGAAGCAATGGTATGCAAACTCTTCCTCAAAACAAGCTCTTTCCACATCATATACAAGATCTCCCCAAAAATCCATATAATCCATATTTCTCTTTTACAATATTAAAACATACCCTTAATTTTGCTTTTATAATATACCTTAATTTCCTCTTTTACATTATAGCAAAAACATTTCTGCACTCACTAAACTAATTTCAAGGGAAGCAAGATTATTCCAAGTAGATCATTTTGGAGAAAGAAGGAAAAACTATATCTCTGTCTTCACTATTCCATAATTCCGTCATGCACAAAGTCTGCAATGTGAGTGTATATCTTAATTCTTTCAATGTGTTCCTGAATTTCAATAGTCCCTTTTATTTTTAAAGAAAATTTCTCAAAATCATCCAAAGTGGGCTAAAATGAATCCAGAATAAATATAATCTGCCTAATGTCATGATGCTATCTCACAAGAAATGTTAAACAAGACTCTGTAAAATCTTTATTTCTGCGAAGTGTGTTCCTTTCAGGTGCAGGCTTGGGAATAGGCACCAATTTTCCCTTCAGTAACATTTCTGCTTTATAATAAATTGCAATCCTGTTGTAGCCCCGTGTGGATTTACAGCTGGCAGGCTTTCTCTCTGACAATTTGGGGTCACTGTGGATATAGGTGAGCAATAATTTCAGGGGTGATGGAGATATTGACAGAATTTAACAGTCTAAGTTCCTGGGCAAATATCTGTAAAAGGTACACTTCTATATTGGGTTTTAGTTAGTAAGACTTTTGGATGGCATTGTTTGCAGATTGTATTTTTGTCTGAAACTATCTCAAATATTCATTTCTGTTTGTGGCTTGGTCGGCACCATGAAATGTTCAAGGAAAAGGTATCATTCCTCTCTGCAGCATATTTAAGCAAAGCTGAAAGTTGTAGCTATTAGAGTCTCAGTTTAAGAAAATTAGTTTAAAAATGCAAAACATATAGCATGCTTTTAGCAAACCAGAATCATATGAGTCAGGTATCAGTAGTTGTTTTGGGTAGCTTTACAGATGATTAGAACAAGTAAAGCCAATGTAAAGGACTTCACACCAAACAGCAGCCTTTACAGCAGTGAGGATTTCTGACAATGGGCCAGATCTACCTTTACTCACTCGAGAAGGGACTGGCAGGATCAGGCCCATTCTGTTTGGTCCATATGTGTAACCTATAGGGGAAAAACAAAGCTAAACATAACTTTGACCACATGTAGAACAATGAAAATGTTTCAGCCAACATGGATGAAATGCATAAATTAGATTTCTTCCTCCAGCTTTTCACAAAGAGCGGTCGTGAGAGCAAACCCAAATAACAAAACAAAGGACAAGGTTGGGCCATTTAACCGGGAATAATAATTTCCTCAGGTTAAGGTTTATTTAAAACTCAGAGCAGGCCCGAGACATTGATTCTAATGGTACCCTTGTAGATACTTTTTTATTCCAGCATTGAATGACACAGGCAAAAAGCAAACCCTGAGATAAACAACAGGTTAAGTGCATGTGGCCCAACCTGGGACATACAAAGGTGACACACATTGCTTATGTCACACAGCCAGCAGCACAAGAGTGACTTCGCCGGGGGAGGATCCCTGGTCTACATTCCACTCCAGACAGTAAGGACAAGATGAGGGAAATGGCCGAAAAAAAAAAAAAAAGAAAGAAAAAAGAGGAAAGAATAGGAGAGGGGAAAAGACAGGAAAAATAAGGAGGAACCAGACCCAACCTCTACCTTCTGCCGCCCAGACAAACGAGGGCAGGCATGCCAGCTGGGGACACTGACCCACAGAGGCCACTCAGCGCGCGTGGGAGTTTGCGCTCTTCAGCGCGGCGCTGCGCGGGCCGTGCTCCTCCCGGATGCGGAACCCTCGCACCTGCCGGACCCGTGGAGGGGAGGGTCATCCCCAGGCACTGGGGCCCTGCCTGCTCAGGGGCGTCCCTACTGCAGGCGGAGCTGCTCCTCCGAGCGAGCGGCGGCTTCCTCACCCCCCCGCGGGAGCGCAGTGCCCGCGGCCGGTCCCTGCGCGGTCGGCCGGGCTGCCATAGCGCTGGTTCCGCGGCTCGGGGGCGCTGCCCGGCGACTGCAGGCGGAGTGGGGGCGGGAGGTGGGAGGTAAGAGGGGGACGGCAGCAGGAGGCGGCCGCTGCGCATCACCGCGACCGCAGCGGCGGCGCCGGGAGTTCCACGGGGCTCCGCGTACACTGCGCGGTGGGAAGAGGGGGGCGAGTAATGAATTCCAGCAGAGAGCTGGAGAGGAACAGTTTTTCAGAGATCTGCCATATTTAACATTGATCACACTAAAGATGTTATTAGGGAAAGGGGGGGTTGGGGAAGGGTAGTGGCGGATGCGATAAGGGAAAATAGATAATGACACATAATACAAAACAGAAGTTTGAAACTAAGTTACTTCGCAGAAAAGAGCCACAAGCTCAACTTTTTTTGCCCTCTTTTCCCCCTGCCTCTTTCTTTTTATATATGCTAGGGCTGAAAGACGGGTAGATAAACTTGTTAAGGAAAGAAATATTCCTCTAGCAACCGAGTAAATAAAATAGCTGAGAAGAAACAGTGAAAGACACGAGGGCAGGAAAATGAAGAGAACATACTACTATTTAGAAACCCCAAAGGAAATTGTAAAGTGGGAAATCAAAAGGAGGAGGAGAAACATTTCTGTTGTGAATTAGAGGGAATTAAGATTAGCGGGAGAAAGAGGTGAAAGAACTGCAGAAGGTCTAAAATAAAGCACCGCTGAAGATTAGCCAATGTTCATAATATCCCAGCTGAGGAAAGACAGTGGAGTGCTCATCCCTTCAGCATGGGTGTGTGTGAAGAGGAAATTACTAGGGATAATTACCCACATAACACATGTCCGGAGGAACCAATCCAAAATAAGAAATTAATTTGGCTAGTGAATACAGATAGGAAAAAAGCTGGGAGAAAACTTAGGAATACAAGGACCTGATAGGAGAGGAAAAGAATTAGAGGAGGAGGAAAGCTCCACGAGTGCAGGAAAACTAGGAGCAGCATCTGGATCGGGAGGGAATAACTACGGGAGAGATGGGAATAGAGAATGAAAGTGAGAGAAAGAGAATGGAAGAGATTAAGGAGAGCAAATAAACCTGGGAGGGGGAATTAGTTGGAGCGGATGGGAAGAAGGAAAGCGGGAGAGAAAAACTAGAAGAGAGGGAAGGAGGGACAGAGGGAGGGATGTGGAGAGAGAAGGAAGAAGATAGAGGGAGGAGACAAGGAGTGAAGTCTCCCAGCCTGGGGAAGGTGCAGCAGTGAGTGAGAGAAAGCTCACTCTGTGGGTTAGGTTAGATTTCCAGAGCTCTTAGAGCTCATCGACCAGTCGGCTGGAGTCACTATTCAACCCGAGTCCCAAACACACGCCTCACTAACTACTTTACAGCCACTTTCATTGATTTTCTTTATCAAATAAACATAATACCCGTTACAGCAACACTTCCTCTTAGCGCAGCCAGAATGCCACAAGCTCTGATTGCTGCATTTCTCCGGCTTGCAGTTCCCCACCCTCCACTCCTAAATAAATTGTGTACTTTCACTTAAATGGTCAAATACATTATTGCTTGCAGAATTTTTCTGTAATCTGGAAGGCACACTACCAGCTAAGCAAATCGTTTAAATTACAAGGTAAATTCTCTCCATCCCCCTGGCGTGAAGACACATTTTCCCCCACATTTTCAGGGGTAACATATATATTTACATATTTATCTTCTGTTAATAAGTGGTCTGATAATATAAAGAAATGTGTCAAAGTGAACGCTCCCACCTGAAAAAATGCAGGAAAAAATTAATGCAACTTTCGTAGTTGCACCTAAACTGTCACTTGATCTAAGCGTTTCAGCCTCAAAATTCAATTTTATTTTAAAAATCCCCTAAAAGTAGCCCCTTCAAAAGCTGGTTTTGAACTAGGCTCTTCCATATATGTCAAAGGGCTGTTGAATTATTCATTATTATAATTACTATCATCATTGTCATTATCCCTTTCCATGTGGAAATAATTTTATTATCGTAATTTGATATCTGAAGAATTTCCTGTTAGTCGTTTGATAATCATTTTTTCTACTGAAAAGAAAAGTTTTGTTTAGAAATGAGAGGAAAATATCTTAAATGCTTTTATGTTTACTATAGATTTCCGTTTATCTAATCGATCAGAATGCCAATAAATCGATTAAAGTTTTAGTGTTTTACAAACAACCATTTTGTGCTTTTTGATTTTACGTTCAGAATTATTTTAATAAAGATAATGCCTTCTCTCAGCGTTTGTTCACCCCAAACCTAATATTCCATCATTTCTATTATTTACAATTGCAATTTAAAGTGTTTTTAATGAGAAAAATAAACACGAATAAAAGAAGGAAATAATCTGATTAAGTTACTTTGTCCCTGTAGCCAACATATTTAGGTGAAGCCCTTAAAAATCTTGGTGAATTATATGCGATCATACAGTGATTGCAGAATATTAAATTAAACTTAGATAAATCCGCATTGAAGGAGGCAGCACCCAATCCTGAATTTATTTCCCATTTTCTATAACAGCATCACTGCGCTCCTCTCTTTGCAATGACAATGTGCCAAATCTAGGCATTTTGAAAACATTTTCCATATGCTTTAACTGGAGACTGATAGACAAAGAAGAAAAGGAGATGGTCTTTTTTCTCTCGAGGTATATTTCCTTTAACTTTTCCTCCAACCTTTTCTGATTTTCATAATTTCTAAACTAAAGTTTGAAAATCATTAGGATGTGGGTTTTTTTCTTTTACGGTCTTTTTTTTTTTTTTTTTCCTTTATCGCGTAATCAATTCCTGAACTGTGGAGTTTCAGTTACGGTTTAATGCAGGACTATAGAACTATCATTTCTATACCTTGGCGGACAGCATTTTGGGGAGAAAGCATTGATTCATTTAGTTTTTGCTTGCTGCTTTTTGTAATTAAAGATGGTTTTAATTAGACATTTTTGTAAGTCAGATCAGATGTGCTGCTTGTTTGCTGGAAAGTTTTTTTCTTTTTAACGGTGCTTTTAATTTATGTGTATTTTTTACGGATAACACAGAGGTGGTGGCTTTTATTTAGCTGTAAAATCCACACGTTTTCTTTGAAAACTTGACTCCTTGGGCGAAAATAACTTCTGCTGGTTGCTTTATAATCGCTGTTTGTCGCAGAGGTAGTTTAGCATATTGTCTACACAACAAAGATTCCTGTTTTATTGGCAATGTGGATTGTTGGATTTAGGTATAAATATTTCATAACGTTCCTCTTTCTGCAGTAAGATCGGTAGTTTTNGGGGGAGCGGCTGTAAGCGGTCGTTTTCCTTGATTTGCATAAGAGCTAGTGAAGTGCCTGTGAAGTTGGTGAATTGCTATTGTTTGGGGATAGTCCTGACTGTTTTTGTTTATAAACACTGGGGTGGTTGCCGGGAGGGGAGGGAGGTCAGAGCACTGTCAAAGCGCTGACCTCTGAAAGCCCAGAGGGCGCCTGGCTCCTTCACCCTCTCCTTTCTCTCTCTCCCTCTCCNCTACCAGAACTGTTTTATTTCTGAAGTGCTTTTTTGTCCTTTTTTTTCCAGGATAGAATGTAAAAAATTTCCCTTGGATATATCACTGCTGGAAATATGCTCTTGGGCTTTCTGGAGGGGACTGGGG